>OX493335.1:19028558-19401141 GCA_950371115.1 Anania fuscalis | reverse complement strand
CCTAACCTAACCTAACCTAACCTAACCTAACCTAACCTAACCTAACCTAACCTAACCTAACCTAACCTAACCTAACCTAACCTCTAACCTAACCTAACCTAACCTAACCTAACCTAACCTAACCTAACCTAACCTAACCTAACCTAACCTAACCTAACCTAACCTAACCTAACCTAACCTAACCTAACCTAACCTAACCTAACCTAACCTAACCTAACCTAACCTAACCTAACCTAACCTAACCTAACCTAACCTAACCTAACCTAACCTAACCTAACCTAACCTAACCTAACCTAACCTAACCTAACCTAACCTAACCTAACCTAACCTAACCTAACCTAACCTAACCTAACCTAACCTAACCTAACCTAACCTAACCTAACCTAACCTAACCTAACCTAACCTAACCTAACCTAACCTAACCTAACCTAACCTAACCTAACCTAACCTAACCTAACCTAACCTAACCTAACCTAACCTAACCTAACCTAACCTAACCTAACCTAACCTAACCTAACCTAACCTAACCTAACCTAACCTAACCTAACCTAACCTAACCTAACCTAACCTAACCTAACCTAACCTAACCTAACCTAACCTAACCTAACCTAACCTAACCTAACCTAACCTAACCTAACCTAACCTAACCTAACCTAACCTAACCTAACCTAACCTAACCTAACCTAACCTAACCTAACCTAACCTAACCTAACCTAACCTAACCTAACCTAACCTAACCTAACCTAACCTAACCTAACCTAACCTAACCTAACCTAACCTAACCTAACCTAACCTAACCTAACCTAACCTAACCTAACCTAACCTAACCTAACCTAACCTAACCTAACCTAACCTAACCTAACCTAACCTAACCTAACCTAACCTAACCTAACCTAACCTAACCTAACCTAACCTAACCTAACCTAACCTAACCTAACCTAACCTAACCTAACCTAACCTAACCTAACCTAACCTAACCTAACCTAACCTAACCTAACCTAACCTAACCTAACCTAACCTAACCTAACCTAACCTAACCTAACCTAACCTAACCTAACCTAACCTAACCTAACCTAACCTAACCTAACCTAACCTAACCTAACCTAACCTAACCTAACCTAACCTAACCTAACCTAACCTAACCTAACCTAACCTAACCTAACCTAACCTAACCTAACCTAACCTAACCTAACCTAACCTAACCTAACCTAACCTAACCTAACCTAACCTAACCTAACCTAACCTAACCTAACCTAACCTAACCTAACCTAACCTAACCTAACCTAACCTAACCTAACCTAACCTAACCTAACCTAACCTAACCTAACCTAACCTAACCTAACCTAACCTAACCTAACCTAACCTAACCTAACCTAACCTAACCTAACCTAACCTAACCTAACCTAACCTAACCTAACCTAACCTAACCTAACCTAACCTAACCTAACCTAACCTAACCTAACCTAACCTAACCTAACCTAACCTAACCTAACCTAACCTAACCTAACCTAACCTAACCTAACCTAACCTAACCTAACCTAACCTAACCTAACCTAACCTAACCTAACCTAACCTAACCTAACCTAACCTAACCTAACCTAACCTAACCTAACCTAACCTAACCTAACCTAACCTAACCTAACCTAACCTAACCTAACCTAACCTAACCTAACCTAACCTAACCTAACCTAACCTAACCTAACCTAACCTAACCTAACCTAACCTAACCTAACCTAACCTAACCTAACCTAACCTAACCTAACCTAACCTAACCTAACCTAACCTAACCTAACCTAACCTAACCTAACCTAACCTAACCTAACCTAACCTAACCTAACCTAACCTAACCTAACCTAACCTAACCTAACCTAACCTAACCTAACCTAACCTAACCTAACCTAACCTAACCTAACCTAACCTAACCTAACCTAACCTAACCTAACCTAACCTAACCTAACCTAACCTAACCTAACCTAACCTAACCTAACCTAACCTAACCTAACCTAACCTAACCTAACCTAACCTAACCTAACCTAACCTAACCTAACCTAACCTAACCTAACCTAACCTAACCTAACCTAACCTAACCTAACCTAACCTAACCTAACCTAACCTAACCTAACCTAACCTAACCTAACCTAACCTAACCTAACCTAACCTAACCTAACCTAACCTAACCTAACCTAACCTAACCTAACCTAACCTAACCTAACCTAACCTAACCTAACCTAACCTAACCTAACCTAACCTAACCTAACCTAACCTAACCTAACCTAACCTAACCTAACCTAACCTAACCTAACCTAACCTAACCTAACCTAACCTAACCTAACCTAACCTAACCTAACCTAACCTAACCTAACCTAACCTAACCTAACCTAACCTAACCTAACCTAACCTAACCTAACCTAACCTAACCTAACCTAACCTAACCTAACCTAACCTAACCTAACCTAACCTAACCTAACCTAACCTAACCTAACCTAACCTAACCTAACCTAACCTAACCTAACCTAACCTAACCTAACCTAACCTAACCTAACCTAACCTAACCTAACCTAACCTAACCTAACCTAACCTAACCTAACCTAACCTAACCTAACCTAACCTAACCTAACCTAACCTAACCTAACCTAACCTAACCTAACCTAACCTAACCTAACCTAACCTAACCTAACCTAACCTAACCTAACCTAACCTAACCTAACCTAACCTAACCTAACCTAACCTAACCTAACCTAACCTAACCTAACCTAACCTAACCTAACCTAACCTAACCTAACCTAACCTAACCTAACCTAACCTAACCTAACCTAACCTAACCTAACCTAACCTAACCTAACCTAACCTAACCTAACCTAACCTAACCTAACCTAACCTAACCTAACCTAACCTAACCTAACCTAACCTAACCTAACCTAACCTAACCTAACCTAACCTAACCTAACCTAACCTAACCTAACCTAACCTAACCTAACCTAACCTAACCTAACCTAACCTAACCTAACCTAACCTAACCTAACCTAACCTAACCTAACCTAACCTAACCTAACCTAACCTAACCTAACCTAACCTAACCTAACCTAACCTAACCTAACCTAACCTAACCTAACCTAACCTAACCTAACCTAACCTAACCTAACCTAACCTAACCTAACCTAACCTAACCTAACCTAACCTAACCTAACCTAACCTAACCTAACCTAACCTAACCTAACCTAACCTAACCTAACCTAACCTAACCTAACCTAACCTAACCTAACCTAACCTAACCTAACCTAACCTAACCTAACCTAACCTAACCTAACCTAACCTAACCTAACCTAACCTAACCTAACCTAACCTAACCTAACCTAACCTAACCTAACCTAACCTAACCTAACCTAACCTAACCTAACCTAACCTAACCTAACCTAACCTAACCTAACCTAACCTAACCTAACCTAACCTAACCTAACCTAACCTAACCTAACCTAACCTAACCTAACCTAACCTAACCTAACCTAACCTAACCTAACCTAACCTAACCTAACCTAACCTAACCTAACCTAACCTAACCTAACCTAACCTAACCTAACCTAACCTAACCTAACCTAACCTAACCTAACCTAACCTAACCTAACCTAACCTAACCTAACCTAACCTAACCTAACCTAACCTAACCTAACCTAACCTAACCTAACCTAACCTAACCTAACCTAACCTAACCTAACCTAACCTAACCTAACCTAACCTAACCTAACCTAACCTAACCTAACCTAACCTAACCTAACCTAACCTAACCTAACCTAACCTAACCTAACCTAACCTAACCTAACCTAACCTAACCTAACCTAACCTAACCTAACCTAACCTAACCTAACCTAACCTAACCTAACCTAACCTAACCTAACCTAACCTAACCTAACCTAACCTAACCTAACCTAACCTAACCTAACCTAACCTAACCTAACCTAACCTAACCTAACCTAACCTAACC
This sequence comes from Anania fuscalis, assembly GCA_950371115.1. Classification (NCBI taxonomy): domain Eukaryota; kingdom Metazoa; phylum Arthropoda; class Insecta; order Lepidoptera; family Crambidae; genus Anania; species Anania fuscalis. Next base: position 19,397,162 of record OX493335.1, on the reverse strand, counting down.
TAACCTAACCTAACCTAACCTAACCTAACCTAACCTAACCTAACCTAACCTAACCTAACCTAACCTAACCTAACCTAACCTAACCTAACCTAACCTAACCTAACCTAACCTAACCTAACCTAACCTAACCTAACCTAACCTAACCTAACCTAACCTAACCTAACCTAACCTAACCTAACCTAACCTAACCTAACCTAACCTAACCTAACCTAACCTAACCTAACCTAACCTAACCTAACCTAACCTAACCTAACCTAACCTAACCTAACCTAACCTAACCTAACCTAACCTAACCTAACCTAACCTAACCTAACCTAACCTAACCTAACCTAACCTAACCTAACCTAACCTAACCTAACCTAACCTAACCTAACCTAACCTAACCTAACCTAACCTAACCTAACCTAACCTAACCTAACCTAACCTAACCTAACCTAACCTAACCTAACCTAACCTAACCTAACCTAACCTAACCTAACCTAACCTAACCTAACCTAACCTAACCTAACCTAACCTAACCTAACCTAACCTAACCTAACCTAACCTAACCTAACCTAACCTAACCTAACCTAACCTAACCTAACCTAACCTAACCTAACCTAACCTAACCTAACCTAACCTAACCTAACCTAACCTAACCTAACCTAACCTAACCTAACCTAACCTAACCTAACCTAACCTAACCTAACCTAACCTAACCTAACCTAACCTAACCTAACCTAACCTAACCTAACCTAACCTAACCTAACCTAACCTAACCTAACCTAACCTAACCTAACCTAACCTAACCTAACCTAACCTAACCTAACCTAACCTAACCTAACCTAACCTAACCTAACCTAACCTAACCTAACCTAACCTAACCTAACCTAACCTAACCTAACCTAACCTAACCTAACCTAACCTAACCTAACCTAACCTAACCTAACCTAACCTAACCTAACCTAACCTAACCTAACCTAACCTAACCTAACCTAACCTAACCTAACCTAACCTAACCTAACCTAACCTAACCTAACCTAACCTAACCTAACCTAACCTAACCTAACCTAACCTAACCTAACCTAACCTAACCTAACCTAACCTAACCTAACCTAACCTAACCTAACCTAACCTAACCTAACCTAACCTAACCTAACCTAACCTAACCTAACCTAACCTAACCTAACCTAACCTAACCTAACCTAACCTAACCTAACCTAACCTAACCTAACCTAACCTAACCTAACCTAACCTAACCTAACCTAACCTAACCTAACCTAACCTAACCTAACCTAACCTAACCTAACCTAACCTAACCTAACCTAACCTAACCTAACCTAACCTAACCTAACCTAACCTAACCTAACCTAACCTAACCTAACCTAACCTAACCTAACCTAACCTAACCTAACCTAACCTAACCTAACCTAACCTAACCTAACCTAACCTAACCTAACCTAACCTAACCTAACCTAACCTAACCTAACCTAACCTAACCTAACCTAACCTAACCTAACCTAACCTAACCTAACCTAACCTAACCTAACCTAACCTAACCTAACCTAACCTAACCTAACCTAACCTAACCTAACCTAACCTAACCTAACCTAACCTAACCTAACCTAACCTAACCTAACCTAACCTAACCTAACCTAACCTAACCTAACCTAACCTAACCTAACCTAACCTAACCTAACCTAACCTAACCTAACCTAACCTAACCTAACCTAACCTAACCTAACCTAACCTAACCTAACCTAACCTAACCTAACCTAACCTAACCTAACCTAACCTAACCTAACCTAACCTAACCTAACCTAACCTAACCTAACCTAACCTAACCTAACCTAACCTAACCTAACCTAACCTAACCTAACCTAACCTAACCTAACCTAACCTAACCTAACCTAACCTAACCTAACCTAACCTAACCTAACCTAACCTAACCTAACCTAACCTAACCTAACCTAACCTAACCTAACCTAACCTAACCTAACCTAACCTAACCTAACCTAACCTAACCTAACCTAACCTAACCTAACCTAACCTAACCTAACCTAACCTAACCTAACCTAACCTAACCTAACCTAACCTAACCTAACCTAACCTAACCTAACCTAACCTAACCTAACCTAACCTAACCTAACCTAACCTAACCTAACCTAACCTAACCTAACCTAACCTAACCTAACCTAACCTAACCTAACCTAACCTAACCTAACCTAACCTAACCTAACCTAACCTAACCTAACCTAACCTAACCTAACCTAACCTAACCTAACCTAACCTAACCTAACCTAACCTAACCTAACCTAACCTAACCTAACCTAACCTAACCTAACCTAACCTAACCTAACCTAACCTAACCTAACCTAACCTAACCTAACCTAACCTAACCTAACCTAACCTAACCTAACCTAACCTAACCTAACCTAACCTAACCTAACCTAACCTAACCTAACCTAACCTAACCTAACCTAACCTAACCTAACCTAACCTAACCTAACCTAACCTAACCTAACCTAACCTAACCTAACCTAACCTAACCTAACCTAACCTAACCTAACCTAACCTAACCTAACCTAACCTAACCTAACCTAACCTAACCTAACCTAACCTAACCTAACCTAACCTAACCTAACCTAACCTAACCTAACCTAACCTAACCTAACCTAACCTAACCTAACCTAACCTAACCTAACCTAACCTAACCTAACCTAACCTAACCTAACCTAACCTAACCTAACCTAACCTAACCTAACCTAACCTAACCTAACCTAACCTAACCTAACCTAACCTAACCTAACCTAACCTAACCTAACCTAACCTAACCTAACCTAACCTAACCTAACCTAACCTAACCTAACCTAACCTAACCTAACCTAACCTAACCTAACCTAACCTAACCTAACCTAACCTAACCTAACCTAACCTAACCTAACCTAACCTAACCTAACCTAACCTAACCTAACCTAACCTAACCTAACCTAACCTAACCTAACCTAACCTAACCTAACCTAACCTAACCTAACCTAACCTAACCTAACCTAACCTAACCTAACCTAACCTAACCTAACCTAACCTAACCTAACCTAACCTAACCTAACCTAACCTAACCTAACCTAACCTAACCTAACCTAACCTAACCTAACCTAACCTAACCTAACCTAACCTAACCTAACCTAACCTAACCTAACCTAACCTAACCTAACCTAACCTAACCTAACCTAACCTAACCTAACCTAACCTAACCTAACCTAACCTAACCTAACCTAACCTAACCTAACCTAACCTAACCTAACCTAACCTAACCTAACCTAACCTAACCTAACCTAACCTAACCTAACCTAACCTAACCTAACCTAACCTAACCTAACCTAACCTAACCTAACCTAACCTAACCTAACCTAACCTAACCTAACCTAACCTAACCTAACCTAACCTAACCTAACCTAACCTAACCTAACCTAACCTAACCTAACCTAACCTAACCTAACCTAACCTAACCTAACCTAACCTAACCTAACCTAACCTAACCTAACCTAACCTAACCTAACCTAACCTAACCTAACCTAACCTAACCTAACCTAACCTAACCTAACCTAACCTAACCTAACCTAACCTAACCTAACCTAACCTAACCTAACCTAACCTAACCTAACCTAACCTAACCTAACCTAACCTAACCTAACCTAACCTAACCTAACCTAACCTAACCTAACCTAACCTAACCTAACCTAACCTAACCTAACCTAACCTAACCTAACCTAACCTAACCTAACCTAACCTAACCTAACCTAACCTAACCTAACCTAACCTAACCTAACCTAACCTAACCTAACCTAACCTAACCTAACCTAACCTAACCTAACCTAACCTAACCTAACCTAACCTAACCTAACCTAACCTAACCTAACCTAACCTAACCTAACCTAACCTAACCTAACCTAACCTAACCTAACCTAACCTAACCTAACCTAACCTAACCTAACCTAACCTAACCTAACCTAACCTAACCTAACCTAACCTAACCTAACCTAACCTAACCTAACCTAACCTAACCTAACCTAACCTAACCTAACCTAACCTAACCTAACCTAACCTAACCTAACCTAACCTAACCTAACCTAACCTAACCTAACCTAACCTAACCTAACCTAACCTAACCTAACCTAACCTAACCTAACCTAACCTAACCTAACCTAACCTAACCTAACCTAACCTAACCTAACCTAACCTAACCTAACCTAACCTAACCTAACCTAACCTAACCTAACCTAACCTAACCTAACCTAACCTAACCTAACCTAACCTAACCTAACCTAACCTAACCTAACCTAACCTAACCTAACCTAACCTAACCTAACCTAACCTAACCTAACCTAACCTAACCTAACCTAACCTAACCTAACCTAACCTAACCTAACCTAACCTAACCTAACCTAACCTAACCTAACCTAACCTAACCTAACCTAACCTAACCTAACCTAACCTAACCTAACCTAACCTAACCTAACCTAACCTAACCTAACCTAACCTAACCTAACCTAACCTAACCTAACCTAACCTAACCTAACCTAACCTAACCTAACCTAACCTAACCTAACCTAACCTAACCTAACCTAACCTAACCTAACCTAACCTAACCTAACCTAACCTAACCTAACCTAACCTAACCTAACCTAACCTAACCTAACCTAACCTAACCTAACCTAACCTAACCTAACCTAACCTAACCTAACCTAACCTAACCTAACCTAACCTAACCTAACCTAACCTAACCTAACCTAACCTAACCTAACCTAACCTAACCTAACCTAACCTAACCTAACCTAACCTAACCTAACCTAACCTAACCTAACCTAACCTAACCTAACCTAACCTAACCTAACCTAACCTAACCTAACCTAACCTAACCTAACCTAACCTAACCTAACCTAACCTAACCTAACCTAACCTAACCTAACCTAACCTAACCTAACCTAACCTAACCTAACCTAACCTAACCTAACCTAACCTAACCTAACCTAACCTAACCTAACCTAACCTAACCTAACCTAACCTAACCTAACCTAACCTAACCTAACCTAACCTAACCTAACCTAACCTAACCTAACCTAACCTAACCTAACCTAACCTAACCTAACCTAACCTAACCTAACCTAACCTAACCTAACCTAACCTAACCTAACCTAACCTAACCTAACCTAACCTAACCTAACCTAACCTAACCTAACCTAACCTAACCTAACCTAACCTAACCTAACCTAACCTAACCTAACCTAACCTAACCTAACCTAACCTAACCTAACCTAACCTAACCTAACCTAACCTAACCTAACCTAACCTAACCTAACCTAACCTAACCTAACCTAACCTAACCTAACCTAACCTAACCTAACCTAACCTAACCTAACCTAACCTAACCTAACCTAACCTAACCTAACCTAACCTAACCTAACCTAACCTAACCTAACCTAACCTAACCTAACCTAACCTAACCTAACCTAACCTAACCTAACCTAACCTAACCTAACCTAACCTAACCTAACCTAACCTAACCTAACCTAACCTAACCTAACCTAACCTAACCTAACCTAACCTAACCTAACCTAACTAACCTAACCTAACCTAACCTAACCTAACCTAACCTAACCTAACCTAACCTAACCTAACCTAACCTAACCTAACCTAACCTAACCTAACCTAACCTAACCTAACCTAACCTAACCTAACCTAACCTAACCTAACCTAACCTAACCTACCTAACCTAACCTAACCTAACCTAACCTAACCTAACCTAACCTAACCTAACCTAACCTAACCTAACCTAACCTAACCTAACCTAACCTAACCTAACCTAACCTAACCTAACCTAACCTAACCTAACCTAACCTAACCTAACCTAACCTAACCTAACCTAACCTAACCTAACCTAACCTAACCTAACCTAACCTAACCTAACCTAACCTAACCTAACCTAACCTAACCTAACCTAACCTAACCTAACCTAACCTAACCTAACCTAACCTAACCTAACCTAACCTAACCTAACCTAACCTAACCTAACCTAACCTAACCTAACCTAACCTAACCTAACCTAACCTAACCTAACCTAACCTAACCTAACCTAACCTAACCTAACCTAACCTAACCTAACCTAACCTAACCTAACCTAACCTAACCTAACCTAACCTAACCTAACCTAACCTAACCTAACCTAACCTAACCTAACCTACCTAACCTAACCTAACCTAACCTAACCTAACCTAACCTAACCTAACCTAACCTAACCTAACCTAACCTAACCTAACCTAACCTAACCTAACCTAACCTAACCTAACAACCTAACCTAACCTAACCTAACCTAACCTAACCTAACCTAACCTAACCTAACCTAACCTAACCTAACCTAACCTAACCTAACCTAACCTAACCTAACCTAACCTAACCTAACCTAACCTAACCTAACCTAACCTAACCTAACCTAACCTAACCTAACCTAACCTAACCTAACCTAACCTAACCTAACCTAACCTAACCTAACCTAACCTAACCTAACCTAACCTAACCTAACCTAACCTAACCTAACCTAACCTAACCTAACCTAACCTAACTAACCTAACCTAACCTAACCTAACCTAACCTAACCTAACCTAACCTAACCTAACCTAACCTAACCTAACCTAACCTAACCTAACCTAACCTAACCTAACCTAACCTAACCTAACCTAACCTAACCTAACCTAACCTAACCTAACTAACCTAACCTAACCTAACCTAACCTAACCTAACCTAACCTAACCTAACCTAACCTAACCTACCTAACCTAACCTAACCTAACCTAACCTAACCTAACCTAACCTAACCTAACCTAACCTAACCTAACCTAACCTAACTACCTAACCTAACCTAACCTAACCTAACCTAACCTAACCTAACCTAACCTAACCTAACCTAACCTAACCTAACCTAACTAACCTAACCTAACCTAACCTAACCTAACCTAACCTAACCTAACCTAACCTAACCTAACCTAACCTAACCTAACCTAACCTAACCTAACCTAACCTAACCTAACCTAACCTAACCTAACCTAACTAACCTAACCTAACCTAACCTAACCTAACCTAACCTAACCTAACCTAACCTAACCTAACCTAACCTAACCTAACCTAACCTAACCTAACCTAACCTAACCTAACCTAACCTAACCTAACCTAACCTAACCTAACCTAACCTAACCTAACCTAACCTAACCTAACCTAACCTAACCTAACCTAACCTAACCTAACCTAACCTAACCTAACCTAACCTAACCTAACCTAACCTAACCTAACCTAACCTAACCTAACCTAACCTAACCTAACCTAACCTAACCTAACCTAACCTAACCTAACCTAACCTAACCTAACCTAACCTAACCTAACCTAACCTAACCTAACCTAACCTAACCTAACCTAACCTAACCTAACCTAACCTAACCTAACCTAACCTAACCTAACCTAACCTAACCTAACCTAACCTAACCTAACCTAACCTAACCTAACCTAACCTAACCTAACCTAACCTAACCTAACCTAACCTAACCTAACCTAACCTAACCTAACCTAACCTAACCTAACCTAACCTAACCTAACCTAACCTAACCTAACCTAACCTAACCTAACCTAACCTAACCTAACCTAACCTAACCTAACCTAACCTAACCTAACCTAACCTAACCTAACCTAACCTAACCTAACCTAACCTAACCTAACCTAACCTAACCTAACCTAACCTAACCTAACCTAACCTAACCTAACCTAACCTAACCTAACCTAACCTAACCTAACCTAACCTAACCTAACCTAACCTAACCTAACCTAACCTAACCTAACCTAACCTAACCTAACCTAACCTAACCTAACCTAACCTAACCTAACCTAACCTAACCTAACCTAACCTAACCTAACCTAACCTAACCTAACCTAACCTAACCTAACCTAACCTAACCTAACCTAACCTAACCTAACCTAACCTAACCTAACCTAACCTAACCTAACCTAACCTAACCTAACCTAACCTAACCTAACCTAACCTAACCTAACCTAACCTAACCTAACCTAACCTAACCTAACCTAACCTAACCTAACCTAACCTAACCTAACCTAACCTAACCTAACCTAACCTAACCTAACCTAACCTAACCTAACCTAACCTAACCTAACCTAACCTAACCTAACCTAACCTAACCTAACCTAACCTAACCTAACCTAACCTAACCTAACCTAACCTAACCTAACCTAACCTAACCTAACCTAACCTAACCTAACCTAACCTAACCTAACCTAACCTAACCTAACCTAACCTAACCTAACCTAACCTAACCTAACCTAACCTAACCTAACCTAACCTAACCTAACCTAACCTAACCTAACCTAACCTAACCTAACCTAACCTAACCTAACCTAACCTAACCTAACCTAACCTAACCTAACCTAACCTAACCTAACCTAACCTAACCTAACCTAACCTAACCTAACCTAACCTAACCTAACCTAACCTAACCTAACCTAACCTAACCTAACCTAACCTAACCTAACCTAACCTAACCTAACCTAACCTAACCTAACCTAACCTAACCTAACCTAACCTAACCTAACCTAACCTAACCTAACCTAACCTAACCTAACCTAACCTAACCTAACCTAACCTAACCTAACCTAACCTAACCTAACCTAACCTAACCTAACCTAACCTAACCTAACCTAACCTAACCTAACCTAACCTAACCTAACCTAACCTAACCTAACCTAACCTAACCTAACCTAACCTAACCTAACCTAACCTAACCTAACCTAACCTAACCTAACCTAACCTAACCTAACCTAACCTAACCTAACCTAACCTAACCTAACCTAACCTAACCTAACCTAACCTAACCTAACCTAACCTAACCTAACCTAACCTAACCTAACCTAACCTAACCTAACCTAACCTAACCTAACCTAACCTAACCTAACCTAACCTAACCTAACCTAACCTAACCTAACCTAACCTAACCTAACCTAACCTAACCTAACCTAACCTAACCTAACCTAACCTAACCTAACCTAACCTAACCTAACCTAACCTAACCTAACCTAACCTAACCTAACCTAACCTAACCTAACCTAACCTAACCTAACCTAACCTAACCTAACCTAACCTAACCTAACCTAACCTAACCTAACCTAACCTAACCTAACCTAACCTAACCTAACCTAACCTAACCTAACCTAACCTAACCTAACCTAACCTAACCTAACCTAACCTAACCTAACCTAACCTAACCTAACCTAACCTAACCTAACCTAACCTAACCTAACCTAACCTAACCTAACCTAACCTAACCTAACCTAACCAACTCAAAAACACCACTGAAAACTGAAATACAGTCACGTTTGCGCTTCTAATAGTTTTTAATTAGTAGATTCTATATTGTTTCAGCGAAAGAAGCGTCAAAAAATCTTATTTACCTACATTTTTGGCATTTTTTCAGATTTTTCATATTGACTTAGAAAAATTCCATACTAAATTTTGAACTTTGAAATTTTTGGTCCGTTTTTCAAAATTTTTCAGCTTATCTTGTAGATCCAGTCCATACGAGCTAGACGCCGTCAATTTCAGCACGCTGCGACGCTCCTGGATTTTACAAAAAATTTTTGAAAGTACTGAATTTCAGTTTTTCGACCATAACTTTTAAAATTTCTACGGCACCCCGGTTCCGTAGTCTGACAGTATTGTCCGTCTCGACGAGACGCATCTTTGGACACCCCTTTTGGACCCCTAGGACGTCATAAAGGGCGGGAATTCGCAAATTTCAGGCAAAAAATTCGATTTCTTTGATACCGAGGTTACTTGGTAAGTGACTGCTCGGAACAAAATTAACTCAAAAACACCACTGAAAACTGAAATACAGTCACGTTTGCGCTTCTAATAGTTTTTAATTAGTAGATTCTATATTGTTTCAGCGAAAGAAGCGTCAAAAAATCTTATTTACCTACATTTTTGGCATTTTTTCAGATTTTTCATATTGACTTAGAAAAATTCCATACTAAATTTTGAACTTTGAAATTTTTGGTCCGTTTTTCAAAATTTTTCAGCTTATCTTGTAGATCCAGTCCATACGAGCTAGACGCCGTCAATTTCAGCACGCTGCGACGCTCCTGGATTTTACAAAAAATTTTTGAAAGTACTGAATTTCAGTTTTTCGACCATAACTTTTAAAATTTCTACGGCACCCCGGTTCCGTAGTCTGACAGTATTGTCCGTCTCGACGAGACGCATCTTTGGACACCCCTTTTGGACCCCTAGGACGTCATAAAGGGCGGGAATTCGCAAATTTCAGGCAAAAAATTCGATTTCTTTGATACCGAGGTTACTTGGTAAGTGACTGCTCGGAACAAAATTAACTCAAAAACACCACTGAAAACTGAAATACAGTCACGTTTGCGCTTCTAATAGTTTTTAATTAGTAGATTCTATATTGTTTCAGCGAAAGAAGCGTCAAAAAATCTTATTTACCTACATTTTTGGCATTTTTTCAGATTTTTCATATTGACTTAGAAAAATTCCATACTAAATTTTGAACTTTGAAATTTTTGGTCCGTTTTTCAAAATTTTTCAGCTTATCTTGTAGATCCAGTCCATACGAGCTAGACGCCGTCAATTTCAGCACGCTGCGACGCTCCTGGATTTTACAAAAAATTTTTGAAAGTACTGAATTTCAGTTTTTCGTCCAAAACTTTTAAATTTTCTACGGCACCCCGGTTCCGTAGTTTGACAGTATTGTCCGACTCGACGAGACGCATCTTTAGACACCCCTTTTGTACCCCTAGGACGTCATAAAGGGCAAAAATTCGCAATTTTCAGGCAAAATATTCGATTTCTTTGATACCGAGGTTACTTGGTAAGTGACTGCTCGGAACTAAATTAACTCAAAAACACCACTGAAAACTGAAATACAGTCACGTTTGCGCTTCTAATAGTTTTTAATTAGTAGATTCTATATTGTTTCAGCGAAAGAAGCGCCAAAAAATCTTAATTACCTACATTTTTGGCATTTTTTCAGATTTTTCATATTGACTTAGAAAAATTCCGTACTAAATTTTGAACTTCTACATTTTTGGTCCGTTTTTCAAAATTTTTTGAGTTTATCTTGTAGATCCAGTCCATACGAGCTAGACGCCGTCAATTTCAGCACGCTGCGACGCTCCTGGATTTTACAAAAAATTTTTGAAAGTACTGAATTTCAGTTTTTCGTCCAAAACTTTTAAATTTTCTACGGCACCCCGGTTCCGTAGTTTGACAGTATTGTCCGACTCGACGAGACGCATCTTTAGACACCCCTTTTGTACCCCTAGGACGTCATAAAGGGCAAAAATTCGCCCTCCCACCCTCCCTTACCTGTTTTACCACCAAAGGTCGGTCGGATTTTCGCAAAATTTTGTTTCGCTTTTTGGCCTTGGTGGCTCTAGTACTTGACCAGAGGGCAACGGGAGGCTACATTTTAGCTAGGTTAGTTAGGTTTTAGGTGTTTTAAACTAGGTTAGACGATAGCAACACTATTGTGTTGCTATTATTAGTTTTAAATCTTAATATTATTTTTACACAGTCTGTTTCTACGACAGCATTTTAACCTCATTTTATTGAAACTGACTAATTTATTGTTTTTACGACAATTTTAACTTTTTATTAATTGACGCGTTCCCAAAAGCATGCTTGGAATACACACTCCCGTAAAGAAAATGATCGTCGCTAATACAAAGGCTGGCTCCACCAGCCCTCACGGTGTCGACCAAGGGGCTAGCTCTTTGATCGCCATCACTCATCGTAGCCGTGAGAGGGATCTGCCCTCTCAAGTCTCAAAACGGGACTCGCTGGTCCGACGGCTCACTGGGGAATGGGAGGCAGGGAAGGTGGACGGTAACTCCAAATCCCCGCAATCACCCAGGAAGGTGGTCCCTGCTGCCCAACCCACAAAAGCCAAGCCCTTGACGCAAGACTCCAGACCAACTGCCGCCCGCCGACCATCAGCCGAGACATTCAGTGTCTCTCCGAGGGCCGAGCCGAAGTACAACAGCCGGACGACAGAGGCTAAGGCCATGTTGACGAAGTCCAAACTCCACCTGCGGAATTCTAGGAATATTAGAACCGACATAAAGGTGGAGGTTACGGCGGCCCTCGAGCGGCTGTATCAATTGGTCAAAGAGGCGGAGCTGGAGAGGACTGCGGACAAGAAGGAGCCGGGCAGGACCAGCGGTACCGCGGAGCCCGAGAAGGCATCTAGAGTGGATGGCGAGGGGGAAAGAGAGAGAGTGAGGGTAGAAAATGAGCTTATAGGAAAAATGGAAGAACATAGCAGACAGATGGAGGAAAATCGGTTAGAAATGCTTAAGCTAAAAGAAGCGATAGAGAGGAGCCAGTTAGAAACCCAGAACAAACCGTCATATGCGAGTGTAGCCGCTGCCTCTCCGAAGATAAAGTCTCCGGAGCATGCAGCGGTGCACTCGGTCATAATAACGTCGGAAGATAAAATGGAGACAGGGGAGGAAGTGTTAGAAAAGATCAGGAAAGTTGTAAGGGCCAAGGAAGAAGGATTTCAGATTGACAGGATTAGAAAGGGAAGAGATCAAAAGGTGATACTAGGTTGTAAAACAAAAGCAGAAGTGGATAGAGTCAAGGATAAAATTTTAAAAGACGGGAAAAATCTAAAACTTAGCATAGAGGAAATAAAGAATAAAGATCCGCTTGTAATAATAAGAAACATAAATAAGCACAACACCGAAGAAGAAATCCTTAAGGCCCTGTACACACAAAACAGGAACATTTTCAAGGACTTGAAGGAAGACGAGTGTAGGGCCGTCATCCGCTACAAGAAAAACGCTAGGAACCCTCACCAAATGCACGTTGTGCTCAGCGTGTCGCCGCTCGCCTGGCGATTACTGGTAGAGGCCAACTGTGTCCATATCGACATGCAGCGCCTCAAGGCGGAGGATCAGTCCCCGCTGGTCCAATGCTCGCGCTGTCTGGGATATGGGCACAGTAAAAAGGTCTGCAGGGAAGTCGAGGACTCATGCTCGCACTGCGGAGGCGCACACCTCCGCGCGCAGTGCCCCGGCTATCTTGCCGCTGAGTCCCCGACATGCCGAAACTGCCAGAGTGCGAAGCTGGGGGACGCTGGGCACAACGCTTTTAGCTCTGATTGCCCGGTCCGACGCAAGTGGGACAGCATTGCGCGGTCCACAGTTGCGTATTGCTAAGGGCGTGCCGGGCAAAAATACAGAGAGCAACAAAGAAGCATTTGCCTTAAAGGTTAATCCGCAGCGTAGCTCTGCTGAAAGTAGGGTCAAGGATGGCGAGGTTACGACTCCGAACTCGGTATTATCACTCTCCGGGATGATGGACTCTCTTTACAAAGTAAAGAAAGGCGATTCCCGGAGAGAGATAAAAGCTCGAGGCGCCAATACCTACAAGCGCAGCACCGTGACGCCACATCAAGTTACGCGGTCTAAAAACACCATCAACGGTGCGGAGCTGTCCCGGCACGAGACTCGTGGCCCAAAACTGTTTATAGTAAACACACTAACAGAGGGAGAAGTCGGCGCAGCAATTTCTCTGAGAGACCTTGCGGCGCTGACCCAGTCCAGAGATCTCGGGCAGGAGCAGCTCTGCACAACACGTCTAACCAATAAATGGCGCCCGGTGTCATTCGTCAGGTATATCTTGAAAGATACGCCTGACGAATGAATTTTGCGCAAAAGAAGCAAATATGAGTATCGCATTATGGCCTTACACTCGAAAAGGTAGGACAAATAGTTTCAAATTAAATTGTTGCCGAAAAACTTAAAATACTAATAACAGGCCTATCAAATACAGTAAAAATTGCATAAAATAGAAAAATTTTAAACCTTTGCGTAAATAGTCATAATAGACGTCACAAAAAGTACTTAAAATATAAAACATAAATTATAAATTGTAAACTAATATATTAAAGTTAAAAAACCGAAAAGCTATACATAGACAAATAAATATTAAGAAACCAAAATCCAATGAATACCGAAATAAAATAGTAAAGATAGGATAATTAGTGACAAAATATACAGTCATAAAGCAAATATTACTAAAAAGTGGAAAAAATTTAATAAAACGCAGAAAATAAAACAATAGATAAAAATCGCAGATAAACAGAAAATATATAAATCGTTAAAATTTTGCAAAAGAACATAAATTTTTAAAAAACAAAAAACTTTTTTTTTTATATCAAAATGGCACATTTAATAAAAATAAGATGAAGAAAGGGCACTGGTCATGCCAGTGGGAACGAGAAAAAAAAAAAAAAAAAAAAAAAAAAAAAAAAAAAAAAAAAACCTAACCTAACCTAACCTAACCTAACCTAACCTAACCTAACCTAACCTAACCTAACCTAACCTAACCTAACCTAACCTAACCTAACCTAACCTAACCTAACCTAACCTAACCTAACCTAACCTAACCTAACCTAACCTAACCTAACCTAACCTAACCTAACCTAACCTAACCTAACCTAACCTAACCTAACCTAACCTAACCTAACCTAACCTAACCTAACCTAACCTAACCTAACCTAACCTAACCTAACCTAACCTAACCTAACCTAACCTAACCTAACCTAACCTAACCTAACCTAACCTAACCTAACCTAACCTAACCTAACCTAACCTAACCTAACCTAACCTAACCTAACCTAACCTAACCTAACCTAACCTAACCTAACCTAACCTAACCTAACCTAACCTAACCTAACCTAACCTAACCTAACCTAACCTAACCTAACCTAACCTAACCTAACCTAACCTAACCTAACCTAACCTAACCTAACCTAACCTAACCTAACCTAACCTAACCTAACCTAACCTAACCTAACCTAACCTAACCTAACCTAACCTAACCTAACCTAACCTAACCTAACCTAACCTAACCTAACCTAACCTAACCTAACCTAACCTAACCTAACCTAACCTAACCTAACCTAACCTAACCTAACCTAACCTAACCTAACCTAACCTAACCTAACCTAACCTAACCTAACCTAACCTAACCTAACCTAACCTAACCTAACCTAACCTAACCTAACCTAACCTAACCTAACCTAACCTAACCTAACCTAACCTAACCTAACCTAACCTAACCTAACCTAACCTAACCTAACCTAACCTAACCTAACCTAACCTAACCTAACCTAACCTAACCTAACCTAACCTAACCTAACCTAACCTAACCTAACCTAACCTAACCTAACCTAACCTAACCTAACCTAACCTAACCTAACCTAACCTAACCTAACCTAACCTAACCTAACCTAACCTAACCTAACCTAACCTAACCTAACCTAACCTAACCTAACCTAACCTAACCTAACCTAACCTAACCTAACCTAACCTAACCTAACCTAACCTAACCTAACCTAACCTAACCTAACCTAACCTAACCTAACCTAACCTAACCTAACCTAACCTAACCTAACCTAACCTAACCTAACCTAACCTAACCTAACCTAACCTAACCTAACCTAACCTAACCTAACCTAACCTAACCTAACCTAACCTAACCTAACCTAACCTAACCTAACCTAACCTAACCTAACCTAACCTAACCTAACCTAACCTAACCTAACCTAACCTAACCTAACCTAACCTAACCTAACCTAACCTAACCTAACCTAACCTAACCTAACCTAACCTAACCTAACCTAACCTAACCTAACCTAACCTAACCTAACCTAACCTAACCTAACCTAACCTAACCTAACCTAACCTAACCTAACCTAACCTAACCTAACCTAACCTAACCTAACCTAACCTAACCTAACCTAACCTAACCTAACCTAACCTAACCTAACCTAACCTAACCTAACCTAACCTAACCTAACCTAACCTAACCTAACCTAACCTAACCTAACCTAACCTAACCTAACCTAACCTAACCTAACCTAACCTAACCTAACCTAACCTAACCTAACCTAACCTAACCTAACCTAACCTAACCTAACCTAACCTAACCTAACCTAACCTAACCTAACCTAACCTAACCTAACCTAACCTAACCTAACCTAACCTAACCTAACCTAACCTAACCTAACCTAACCTAACCTAACCTAACCTAACCTAACCTAACCTAACCTAACCTAACCTAACCTAACCTAACCTAACCTAACCTAACCTAACCTAACCTAACCTAACCTAACCTAACCTAACCTAACCTAACCTAACCTAACCTAACCTAACCTAACCTAACCTAACCTAACCTAACCTAACCTAACCTAACCTAACCTAACCTAACCTAACCTAACCTAACCTAACCTAACCTAACCTAACCTAACCTAACCTAACCTAACCTAACCTAACCTAACCTAACCTAACCTAACCTAACCTAACCTAACCTAACCTAACCTAACCTAACCTAACCTAACCTAACCTAACCTAACCTAACCTAACCTAACCTAACCTAACCTAACCTAACCTAACCTAACCTAACCTAACCTAACCTAACCTAACCTAACCTAACCTAACCTAACCTAACCTAACCTAACCTAACCTAACCTAACCTAACCTAACCTAACCTAACCTAACCTAACCTAACCTAACCTAACCTAACCTAACCTAACCTAACCTAACCTAACCTAACCTAACCTAACCTAACCTAACCTAACCTAACCTAACCTAACCTAACCTAACCTAACCTAACCTAACCTAACCTAACCTAACCTAACCTAACCTAACCTAACCTAACCTAACCTAACCTAACCTAACCTAACCTAACCTAACCTAACCTAACCTAACCTAACCTAACCTAACCTAACCTAACCTAACCTAACCTAACCTAACCTAACCTAACCTAACCTAACCTAACCTAACCTAACCTAACCTAACCTAACCTAACCTAACCTAACCTAACCTAACCTAACCTAACCTAACCTAACCTAACCTAACCTAACCTAACCTAACCTAACCTAACCTAACCTAACCTAACCTAACCTAACCTAACCTAACCTAACCTAACCTAACCTAACCTAACCTAACCTAACCTAACCTAACCTAACCTAACCTAACCTAACCTAACCTAACCTAACCTAACCTAACCTAACCTAACCTAACCTAACCTAACCTAACCTAACCTAACCTAACCTAACCTAACCTAACCTAACCTAACCTAACCTAACCTAACCTAACCTAACCTAACCTAACCTAACCTAACCTAACCTAACCTAACCTAACCTAACCTAACCTAACCTAACCTAACCTAACCTAACCTAACCTAACCTAACCTAACCTAACCTAACCTAACCTAACCTAACCTAACCTAACCTAACCTAACCTAACCTAACCTAACCTAACCTAACCTAACCTAACCTAACCTAACCTAACCTAACCTAACCTAACCTAACCTAACCTAACCTAACCTAACCTAACCTAACCTAACCTAACCTAACCTAACCTAACCTAACCTAACCTAACCTAACCTAACCTAACCTAACCTAACCTAACCTAACCTAACCTAACCTAACCTAACCTAACCTAACCTAACCTAACCTAACCTAACCTAACCTAACCTAACCTAACCTAACCTAACCTAACCTAACCTAACCTAACCTAACCTAACCTAACCTAACCTAACCTAACCTAACCTAACCTAACCTAACCTAACCTAACCTAACCTAACCTAACCTAACCTAACCTAACCTAACCTAACCTAACCTAACCTAACCTAACCTAACCTAACCTAACCTAACCTAACCTAACCTAACCTAACCTAACCTAACCTAACCTAACCTAACCTAACCTAACCTAACCTAACCTAACCTAACCTAACCTAACCTAACCTAACCTAACCTAACCTAACCTAACCTAACCTAACCTAACCTAACCTAACCTAACCTAACCTAACCTAACCTAACCTAACCTAACCTAACCTAACCTAACCTAACCTAACCTAACCTAACCTAACCTAACCTAACCTAACCTAACCTAACCTAACCTAACCTAACCTAACCTAACCTAACCTAACCTAACCTAACCTAACCTAACCTAACCTAACCTAACCTAACCTAACCTAACCTAACCTAACCTAACCTAACCTAACCTAACCTAACCTAACCTAACCTAACCTAACCTAACCTAACCTAACCTAACCTAACCTAACCTAACCTAACCTAACCTAACCTAACCTAACCTAACCTAACCTAACCTAACCTAACCTAACCTAACCTAACCTAACCTAACCTAACCTAACCTAACCTAACCTAACCTAACCTAACCTAACCTAACCTAACCTAACCTAACCTAACCTAACCTAACCTAACCTAACCTAACCTAACCTAACCTAACCTAACCTAACCTAACCTAACCTAACCTAACCTAACCTAACCTAACCTAACCTAACCTAACCTAACCTAACCTAACCTAACCTAACCTAACCTAACCTAACCTAACCTAACCTAACCTAACCTAACCTAACCTAACCTAACCTAACCTAACCTAACCTAACCTAACCTAACCTAACCTAACCTAACCTAACCTAACCTAACCTAACCTAACCTAACCTAACCTAACCTAACCTAACCTAACCTAACCTAACCTAACCTAACCTAACCTAACCTAACCTAACCTAACCTAACCTAACCTAACCTAACCTAACCTAACCTAACCTAACCTAACCTAACCTAACCTAACCTAACCTAACCTAACCTAACCTAACCTAACCTAACCTAACCTAACCTAACCTAACCTAACCTAACCTAACCTAACCTAACCTAACCTAACCTAACCTAACCTAACCTAACCTAACCTAACCTAACCTAACCTAACCTAACCTAACCTAACCTAACCTAACCTAACCTAACCTAACCTAACCTAACCTAACCTAACCTAACCTAACCTAACCTAACCTAACCTAACCTAACCTAACCTAACCTAACCTAACCTAACCTAACCTAACCTAACCTAACCTAACCTAACCTAACCTAACCTAACCTAACCTAACCTAACCTAACCTAACCTAACCTAACCTAACCTAACCTAACCTAACCTAACCTAACCTAACCTAACCTAACCTAACCTAACCTAACCTAACCTAACCTAACCTAACCTAACCTAACCTAACCTAACCTAACCTAACCTAACCTAACCTAACCTAACCTAACCTAACCTAACCTAACCTAACCTAACCTAACCTAACCTAACCTAACCTAACCTAACCTAACCTAACCTAACCTAACCTAACCTAACCTAACCTAACCTAACCTAACCTAACCTAACCTAACCTAACCTAACCTAACCTAACCTAACCTAACCTAACCTAACCTAACCTAACCTAACCTAACCTAACCTAACCTAACCTAACCTAACCTAACCTAACCTAACCTAACCTAACCTAACCTAACCTAACCTAACCTAACCTAACCTAACCTAACCTAACCTAACCTAACCTAACCTAACCTAACCTAACCTAACCTAACCTAACCTAACCTAACCTAACCTAACCTAACCTAACCTAACCTAACCTAACCTAACCTAACCTAACCTAACCTAACCTAACCTAACCTAACCTAACCTAACCTAACCTAACCTAACCTAACCTAACCTAACCTAACCTAACCTAACCTAACCTAACCTAACCTAACCTAACCTAACCTAACCTAACCTAACCTAACCTAACCTAACCTAACCTAACCTAACCTAACCTAACCTAACCTAACCTAACCTAACCTAACCTAACCTAACCTAACCTAACCTAACCTAACCTAACCTAACCTAACCTAACCTAACCTAACCTAACCTAACCTAACCTAACCTAACCTAACCTAACCTAACCTAACCTAACCTAACCTAACCTAACCTAACCTAACCTAACCTAACCTAACCTAACCTAACCTAACCTAACCTAACCTAACCTAACCTAACCTAACCTAACCTAACCTAACCTAACCTAACCTAACCTAACCTAACCTAACCTAACCTAACCTAACCTAACCTAACCTAACCTAACCTAACCTAACCTAACCTAACCTAACCTAACCTAACCTAACCTAACCTAACCTAACCTAACCTAACCTAACCTAACCTAACCTAACCTAACCTAACCTAACCTAACCTAACCTAACCTAACCTAACCTAACCTAACCTAACCTAACCTAACCTAACCTAACCTAACCTAACCTAACCTAACCTAACCTAACCTAACCTAACCTAACCTAACCTAACCTAACCTAACCTAACCTAACCTAACCTAACCTAACCTAACCTAACCTAACCTAACCTAACCTAACCTAACCTAACCTAACCTAACCTAACCTAACCTAACCTAACCTAACCTAACCTAACCTAACCTAACCTAACCTAACCTAACCTAACCTAACCTAACCTAACCTAACCTAACCTAACCTAACCTAACCTAACCTAACCTAACCTAACCTAACCTAACCTAACCTAACCTAACCTAACCTAACCTAACCTAACCTAACCTAACCTAACCTAACCTAACCTAACCTAACCTAACCTAACCTAACCTAACCTAACCTAACCTAACCTAACCTAACCTAACCTAACCTAACCTAACCTAACCTAACCTAACCTAACCTAACCTAACCTAACCTAACCTAACCTAACCTAACCTAACCTAACCTAACCTAACCTAACCTAACCTAACCTAACCTAACCTAACCTAACCTAACCTAACCTAACCTAACCTAACCTAACCTAACCTAACCTAACCTAACCTAACCTAACCTAACCTAACCTAACCTAACCTAACCTAACCTAACCTAACCTAACCTAACCTAACCTAACCTAACCTAACCTAACCTAACCTAACCTAACCTAACCTAACCTAACCTAACCTAACCTAACCTAACCTAACCTAACCTAACCTAACCTAACCTAACCTAACCTAACCTAACCTAACCTAACCTAACCTAACCTAACCTAACCTAACCTAACCTAACCTAACCTAACCTAACCTAACCTAACCTAACCTAACCTAACCTAACCTAACCTAACCTAACCTAACCTAACCTAACCTAACCTAACCTAACCTAACCTAACCTAACCTAACCTAACCTAACCTAACCTAACCTAACCTAACCTAACCTAACCTAACCTAACCTAACCTAACCTAACCTAACCTAACCTAACCTAACCTAACCTAACCTAACCTAACCTAACCTAACCTAACCTAACCTAACCTAACCTAACCTAACCTAACCTAACCTAACCTAACCTAACCTAACCTAACCTAACCTAACCTAACCTAACCTAACCTAACCTAACCTAACCTAACCTAACCTAACCTAACCTAACCTAACCTAACCTAACCTAACCTAACCTAACCTAACCTAACCTAACCTAACCTAACCTAACCTAACCTAACCTAACCTAACCTAACCTAACCTAACCTAACCTAACCTAACCTAACCTAACCTAACCTAACCTAACCTAACCTAACCTAACCTAACCTAACCTAACCTAACCTAACCTAACCTAACCTAACCTAACCTAACCTAACCTAACCTAACCTAACCTAACCTAACCTAACCTAACCTAACCTAACCTAACCTAACCTAACCTAACCTAACCTAACCTAACCTAACCTAACCTAACCTAACCTAACCTAACCTAACCTAACCTAACCTAACCTAACCTAACCTAACCTAACCTAACCTAACCTAACCTAACCTAACCTAACCTAACCTAACCTAACCTAACCTAACCTAACCTAACCTAACCTAACCTAACCTAACCTAACCTAACCTAACCTAACCTAACCTAACCTAACCTAACCTAACCTAACCTAACCTAACCTAACCTAACCTAACCTAACCTAACCTAACCTAACCTAACCTAACCTAACCTAACCTAACCTAACCTAACCTAACCTAACCTAACCTAACCTAACCTAACCTAACCTAACCTAACCTAACCTAACCTAACCTAACCTAACCTAACCTAACCTAACCTAACCTAACCTAACCTAACCTAACCTAACCTAACCTAACCTAACCTAACCTAACCTAACCTAACCTAACCTAACCTAACCTAACCTAACCTAACCTAACCTAACCTAACCTAACCTAACCTAACCTAACCTAACCTAACCTAACCTAACCTAACCTAACCTAACCTAACCTAACCTAACCTAACCTAACCTAACCTAACCTAACCTAACCTAACCTAACCTAACCTAACCTAACCTAACCTAACCTAACCTAACCTAACCTAACCTAACCTAACCTAACCTAACCTAACCTAACCTAACCTAACCTAACCTAACCTAACCTAACCTAACCTAACCTAACCTAACCTAACCTAACCTAACCTAACCTAACCTAACCTAACCTAACCTAACCTAACCTAACCTAACCTAACCTAACCTAACCTAACCTAACCTAACCTAACCTAACCTAACCTAACCTAACCTAACCTAACCTAACCTAACCTAACCTAACCTAACCTAACCTAACCTAACCTAACCTAACCTAACCTAACCTAACCTAACCTAACCTAACCTAACCTAACCTAACCTAACCTAACCTAACCTAACCTAACCTAACCTAACCTAACCTAACCTAACCTAACCTAACCTAACCTAACCTAACCTAACCTAACCTAACCTAACCTAACCTAACCTAACCTAACCTAACCTAACCTAACCTAACCTAACCTAACCTAACCTAACCTAACCTAACCTAACCTAACCTAACCTAACCTAACCTAACCTAACCTAACCTAACCTAACCTAACCTAACCTAACCTAACCTAACCTAACCTAACCTAACCTAACCTAACCTAACCTAACCTAACCTAACCTAACCTAACCTAACCTAACCTAACCTAACCTAACCTAACCTAACCTAACCTAACCTAACCTAACCTAACCTAACCTAACCTAACCTAACCTAACCTAACCTAACCTAACCTAACCTAACCTAACCTAACCTAACCTAACCTAACCTAACCTAACCTAACCTAACCTAACCTAACCTAACCTAACCTAACCTAACCTAACCTAACCTAACCTAACCTAACCTAACCTAACCTAACCTAACCTAACCTAACCTAACCTAACCTAACCTAACCTAACCTAACCTAACCTAACCTAACCTAACCTAACCTAACCTAACCTAACCTAACCTAACCTAACCTAACCTAACCTAACCTAACCTAACCTAACCTAACCTAACCTAACCTAACCTAACCTAACCTAACCTAACCTAACCTAACCTAACCTAACCTAACCTAACCTAACCTAACCTAACCTAACCTAACCTAACCTAACCTAACCTAACCTAACCTAACCTAACCTAACCTAACCTAACCTAACCTAACCTAACCTAACCTAACCTAACCTAACCTAACCTAACCTAACCTAACCTAACCTAACCTAACCTAACCTAACCTAACCTAACCTAACCTAACCTAACCTAACCTAACCTAACCTAACCTAACCTAACCTAACCTAACCTAACCTAACCTAACCTAACCTAACCTAACCTAACCTAACCTAACCTAACCTAACCTAACCTAACCTAACCTAACCTAACCTAACCTAACCTAACCTAACCTAACCTAACCTAACCTAACCTAACCTAACCTAACCTAACCTAACCTAACCTAACCTAACCTAACCTAACCTAACCTAACCTAACCTAACCTAACCTAACCTAACCTAACCTAACCTAACCTAACCTAACCTAACCTAACCTAACCTAACCTAACCTAACCTAACCTAACCTAACCTAACCTAACCTAACCTAACCTAACCTAACCTAACCTAACCTAACCTAACCTAACCTAACCTAACCTAACCTAACCTAACCTAACCTAACCTAACCTAACCTAACCTAACCTAACCTAACCTAACCTAACCTAACCTAACCTAACCTAACCTAACCTAACCTAACCTAACCTAACCTAACCTAACCTAACCTAACCTAACCTAACCTAACCTAACCTAACCTAACCTAACCTAACCTAACCTAACCTAACCTAACCTAACCTAACCTAACCTAACCTAACCTAACCTAACCTAACCTAACCTAACCTAACCTAACCTAACCTAACCTAACCTAACCTAACCTAACCTAACCTAACCTAACCTAACCTAACCTAACCTAACCTAACCTAACCTAACCTAACCTAACCTAACCTAACCTAACCTAACCTAACCTAACCTAACCTAACCTAACCTAACCTAACCTAACCTAACCTAACCTAACCTAACCTAACCTAACCTAACCTAACCTAACCTAACCTAACCTAACCTAACCTAACCTAACCTAACCTAACCTAACCTAACCTAACCTAACCTAACCTAACCTAACCTAACCTAACCTAACCTAACCTAACCTAACCTAACCTAACCTAACCTAACCTAACCTAACCTAACCTAACCTAACCTAACCTAACCTAACCTAACCTAACCTAACCTAACCTAACCTAACCTAACCTAACCTAACCTAACCTAACCTAACCTAACCTAACCTAACCTAACCTAACCTAACCTAACCTAACCTAACCTAACCTAACCTAACCTAACCTAACCTAACCTAACCTAACCTAACCTAACCTAACCTAACCTAACCTAACCTAACCTAACCTAACCTAACCTAACCTAACCTAACCTAACCTAACCTAACCTAACCTAACCTAACCTAACCTAACCTAACCTAACCTAACCTAACCTAACCTAACCTAACCTAACCTAACCTAACCTAACCTAACCTAACCTAACCTAACCTAACCTAACCTAACCTAACCTAACCTAACCTAACCTAACCTAACCTAACCTAACCTAACCTAACCTAACCTAACCTAACCTAACCTAACCTAACCTAACCTAACCTAACCTAACCTAACCTAACCTAACCTAACCTAACCTAACCTAACCTAACCTAACCTAACCTAACCTAACCTAACCTAACCTAACCTAACCTAACCTAACCTAACCTAACCTAACCTAACCTAACCTAACCTAACCTAACCTAACCTAACCTAACCTAACCTAACCTAACCTAACCTAACCTAACCTAACCTAACCTAACCTAACCTAACCTAACCTAACCTAACCTAACCTAACCTAACCTAACCTAACCTAACCTAACCTAACCTAACCTAACCTAACCTAACCTAACCTAACCTAACCTAACCTAACCTAACCTAACCTAACCTAACCTAACCTAACCTAACCTAACCTAACCTAACCTAACCTAACCTAACCTAACCTAACCTAACCTAACCTAACCTAACCTAACCTAACCTAACCTAACCTAACCTAACCTAACCTAACCTAACCTAACCTAACCTAACCTAACCTAACCTAACCTAACCTAACCTAACCTAACCTAACCTAACCTAACCTAACCTAACCTAACCTAACCTAACCTAACCTAACCTAACCTAACCTAACCTAACCTAACCTAACCTAACCTAACCTAACCTAACCTAACCTAACCTAACCTAACCTAACCTAACCTAACCTAACCTAACCTAACCTAACCTAACCTAACCTAACCTAACCTAACCTAACCTAACCTAACCTAACCTAACCTAACCTAACCTAACCTAACCTAACCTAACCTAACCTAACCTAACCTAACCTAACCTAACCTAACCTAACCTAACCTAACCTAACCTAACCTAACCTAACCTAACCTAACCTAACCTAACCTAACCTAACCTAACCTTTTTTTTTTTTTTTTTTTTTTTTTTTTAAGGCGGGGGAATGCTCTTACGCATACTCTACGACAGCAGGGGCCGTCGCAGAGTTATGTGGGACTCGTCCTATCTAGCGGACTATACCCGCTAAACCACCCTCCGTGTTCCTCTCGCGCATTAGCGTAGCAGATGCGGGCATGAACAGCATGGAGTCTTCACGCGTCTGCTGGACTTGCGCTTGCCAGTTGGCTCCTCGTCTTGGCTAGATCTTTCCTCCGGGAGATGGTGTGCGGAACACGCACACACCAACTCGGACCTTTATTGGCGGGAGGTGGACGCCCCTGCGTTCACCTCCATAGGTCCTGCGGGGAGTTTCGCCGAGCGGGTGGCTCTGGCGCCCATATGCGTGGGTAACTCCCTACCAGCGGAAGCAGCGCGCGTGCGCGTATTCGGAGCTTCCGGTGGCTTTGTCCTCTCTTCCCTAACCTGGTCAGGACGGGGACAGTTTTTGGTTCCTATCCTGTGGTTAGGTTGAATTCCGGCCGCTGCGCAGAGCATGCAGCGGAGCTCTTTTTGGCAGCCAGCCGCTTTATGGCCGTCTTCACCACAGCGCAGGCAGGTACGAGACCTGTCCACTGCTGCTTTGCAGACGCCTTGACCATGGCCCTCCGCTAAGCATCTGTAGCATCGGAGGGGTCTCGGCTTGAGCAGGGTTGCCCTAGCAGATACCCATCCGACAATGATGCGCTTGTTCGCAAGCTTTTTCGCTGCAAGCACAGGGACACAAGCAACGACGGAGCCACCCATCCCGCTGTTCCCGATGCGACCAACCTTGACTGAGGCAATGTTGCACTCACCAGCTTTGGAGATCGCCTCTGCGACTTCCTCCGGTGTCACTGATTCATCAAGACCCGTCAGTCGAATATCCGTGGACTTGACGGGCCTCGACACCTTCACTACCCCAGGAGGGAGGATCTCCGAAAACTTCGAGGCGAGAGCGTCGGCTCGCTCATTCGCCTCTTCGAGCGTACCTCCTTCTAGAGTGTTGACTTCTAGTATTCGGGCTCCTGTTGTTCGGGAGCCCCTGTATCGTACTCTACCAGTCAGTCCTAGCTCTTCGAAATTAGCACGGCTCTTTAATTCCGAGAAGGCCCGATTGTAGGTATAACCCATCGCAATGCCCTCTTGCTGCAAAACTAAAACAACCGCCGCAGATTGCGGTGGACGTAGTTTGGAGGGATTTCCTGCTTTAGCCGCCTTTTTAGGCTGCGCTTTTGGAGCCTTCGCTTTAGGCGGAGGCTGGACACTGGGGGCCTTCACAGTTCGAGGCGGAGGCTTCTCTGCGGCTTTCGCGATAGAGCGCGCACTTCTGCTGGAAGTAAGAGCGGGCTGGGCTGGGGCTGTTGTAGTTGAGCCAACTCCCTTACCACGCTTCTTCTTCCGCTTACGCTTAACTACCTCAGACCACGTAGCTGGCTGGGGTGTAGCGTCTACATCCATAGTAGGTGGGATGGGTGTAGGTGTCTGCACCGGTTTGGTGGTTTTACCCTTCCCTTTCCCTTTTTTCGGTTGAGGCGGTGGAGGGATTGGAGCCTGACTCGCCGTATCTGGCCGTGGAGCGTCCCCCCTGGACGGAGAACGCACATTCCTGGTAGGAGGTTGGCGCCTCAGCCCGTAGGCCTCTAGGCTTTCCTCGATCATGCGGCCCACTTGGAGGAGGATGGAGCAAGTAAGGTTCTCAGCTCCAGCGTCCTCCCGTGGGCGGACTGTCTCAGCAGGGGATGACCGGGAGGCGGTACGAAGACTGCCGTGTTCCCGGATGTATTTCGCCTCAGCCTTAAGAACGTCGATCTCCGCAGCGAGTTCTCTGTTATGGACTCTTAGATCTGCAAGTTCCTGACGACACCTCTGTTCGCGGACTCGCGACACAGTGAGCTGGTCCCGCACATCGGCGAGTTCCATCTCCAAGGTGTAGTTCTCCTTGGAGACTGTGCGGTTTCGGAGCTTGTAGGCCTCTATCTCTATTTCGCTCGCGGCTTTGTAGAAGTCGCGCTTCCATGTCCCCTTTAAGTTCTTGGAGTCCCTGGCGAGGTCTCTGATCCAATCACAGGCGCCCTTTATTTTAAAATAAGTGTCGCCTGCTAGATCAGGAGCAGTCTCCGAGGGCTCCGGAATGTCCAACTGTGATTCCCTCCTCCTTCTTGTTGCCGATGGGGTGCGAGACAACGGTGACTCTGGCGGAGGCATGAGCTCTGAGTCAGTTGCACCAGTCATACGTGACTCAAGCTCGGAGCGGTCAGTTTCGGTGAAGGAGTCGGTGTTTCTCTCCAGTTCTTGTTCAGCCAGCTCGATTTCCCACATGGCACGCTGGCGCTCTGTGAGAAAGACAGGGTCGTCGGAGCGAGATTTTTCGCTTCTTTTCCGTCCCCGTATAGCGCGACCTCTTCGGCCACCAGAAAGTTTGGAGGTTTTGGGAGTGCCGGGCTCATCCTCATCGATATTGTCTGCCCCAGGTGGTTGGATGGCGCCGCGACCAGTACCGTGTTTCCGTTTCGATCCAGGCCTTTTATCGCCTAGATCTACACTGGACTCCGAGAACACGTCGTCGCAGTCATCATCATCCCCCTCGAAGTAGCTTTCTTCCCAGGTCGGGGCTCTGCTGGGACCAGAACCAGTATCATCTTCCAACTCTGTACTTCTCTCTTTACCCTTACGCCTTTCTCTGCTTCTCTCTCTACTTAGACTTCTCTCTTTCGAGACTGTCCTCTTTTCCCTTTCTTTTCCATCTCTGGTGTCGGCTTTGCTTCTTCTTCCCTCAAGGGAGCCAGAAGCAATGTCGTCATTCTCTTTCGCAGTTTTGCTGTTCTTCCCTGTCTTTTTAGGAGGCCCACCGAACATGCCCTTAAGGCGAGATTCGAAGGTGGGTTCCTTCGTCGCTTTCCCCCCCAATTTCCCCTTGTTTTTTGTAGTATCCATCTGATTCCCACGAGTCTGGGAGAACTAAAAAGTCCATCCGGCCAGAGGTCCCAGTATAGCCGAATAACCCTAGATACACTCAGGGAGGCGGGAAACCCTGAGGTGGCCGCTCGCTGGTTGATCCCGCTACGCCAACCACTCTGCCCTGCTCCGCGCAAGGTCAGAGACCCCGTCGCCACGCGAGGCCCCGTGGGGCGCCCCAACGACGGGAATTGAAGGATTTTTAGGAAGGTTTGAGGTCAAGGGCTGAAGGGGCACAGTACGGTGGCAAGTCCTGGGATGCTAAGCGACTGCGACAGTGTTGACAAGGGAGGGGCAGAACCTCTAAAACCATGCCAACACCGAAAAAGCCGCGCACATCCCATTTCCTCCACCGCACTCCGCCGCAACAGACCCAGCCCCCAAACATTCCCATTGGGGTTTACTCCCCGCAGCCCTGGCAAGCAGGGCCCCCGCCCCGCCCTGAGAAGAGCAGAACGGTGTGATGCAAGGAAATTGACCGGTATGTAACCCTACCAGTCATACGTCCTGGAGCCCCCTTGCAGACTCCAGAACTAGGGGGAAGTTTTATTGAGTTTACCATCCTCGCGGCCCCGAAAGGCCCCCGGCCCCGATTGGGGTAACGGTATACAGGGGTTTTTTAGAGAGGTTTTTCTTCCTCACGGCCCGGACAAAAGCCCCGACAGCCCCCGGTCCACCCGTGAGGGTGGATTACGGTATGTCTGGGTTTTTTAGTGAGGTGGTCCTTCCTCGCGGCCCGGACGAAGTGCCCCCGACAGCCCTCGGCCCCCACGGGGTAACGAGTTGCCCGGCGACCCGCCAGTCAGCGGCGGCTGACTATGGGCGGGCTGAGCCGCGCGTGGTAGTATTTAAAGAGGTTTCCGCCTCGCGGTCCAGGTGAACTGGACCCCCGTCCCGCCGGTAGACCGTTGCGGATTACGGTGTGCTTCGTACCACATCCCTGCACCGCTATGCTTAACATAGTAGTGCAAGGAGCGGCACAGACAGAGTTCAGCCGCCAGCTAGCAATTACCCGAAGGCAATTCCTAACTGCCGTTGCCCAGGGTGCACCGGGACAGGATGCTGCTCCTTACACCCGATCGTAACCAGATGTAATGAGCAACACCCCGCCGCACGAGGAGGTTACTCTGTAGCACCCCAACCTAACCTAACCTAACCTAACCTAACCTAACCTAACCTAACCTAACCTAACCTAACCTAACCTAACCTAACCTAACTTTTGGGTTAGGTTACGCGTAGATACCTATTCGTAGCAACCTAACTTTTGGGTTAGGTTACGCGTAGATACCTATTCGTAGCAACCTAACTTTTGGGTTAGGTTACGCGTAGATACCTATTCGTAGCAACCTAACTTTTGGGTTAGGTTACGCGTAGATACCTATTCGTAGCAACCTAACTTTTGGGTTAGGTTACGCGTAGATACCTATTCGTAGCAACCTAACTTTTGGGTTAGGTTACGCGTAGATACCTATTCGTAGCAACCTAACTTTTGGGTTAGGTTACGCGTAGATACCTATTCGTAGCAACCTAACTTTTGGGTTAGGTTACGCGTAGATACCTATTCGTAGCAACCTAACTTTTGGGTTAGGTTACGCGTAGATACCTATTCGTAGCAACCTAACTTTTGGGTTAGGTTACGCGTAGATACCTATTCGTAGCAACCTAACTTTTGGGTTAGGTTACGCGTAGATACCTATTCGTAGCAACCTAACTTTTGGGTTAGGTTACGCGTAGATACCTATTCGTAGCAACCTAACTTTTGGGTTAGGTTACGCGTAGATACCTATTCGTAGCAACCTAACTTTTGGGTTAGGTTACGCGTAGATACCTATTCGTAGCAACCTAACTTTTGGGTTAGGTTACGCGTAGATACCTATTCGTAGCAACCTAACTTTTGGGTTAGGTTACGCGTAGATACCTATTCGTAGCAACCTAACTTTTGGGTTAGGTTACGCGTAGATACCTATTCGTAGCAACCTAACTTTTGGGTTAGGTTACGCGTAGATACCTATTCGTAGCAACCTAACTTTTGGGTTAGGTTACGCGTAGATACCTATTCGTAGCAACCTAACTTTTGGGTTAGGTTACGCGTAGATACCTATTCGTAGCAACCTAACTTTTGGGTTAGGTTACGCGTAGATACCTATTCGTAGCAACCTAACTTTTGGGTTAGGTTACGCGTAGATACCTATTCGTAGCAACCTAACTTTTGGGTTAGGTTACGCGTAGATACCTATTCGTAGCAACCTAACTTTTGGGTTAGGTTACGCGTAGATACCTATTCGTAGCAACCTAACTTTTGGGTTAGGTTACGCGTAGATACCTATTCGTAGCAACCTAACTTTTGGGTTAGGTTACGCGTAGATACCTATTCGTAGCAACCTAACTTTTGGGTTAGGTTACGCGTAGATACCTATTCGTAGCAACCTAACTTTTGGGTTAGGTTACGCGTAGATACCTATTCGTAGCAACCTAACTTTTGGGTTAGGTTACGCGTAGATACCTATTCGTAGCAACCTAACTTTTGGGTTAGGTTACGCGTAGATACCTATTCGTAGCAACCTAACTTTTGGGTTAGGTTACGCGTAGATACCTATTCGTAGCAACCTAACTTTTGGGTTAGGTTACGCGTAGATACCTATTCGTAGCAACCTAACTTTTGGGTTAGGTTACGCGTAGATACCTATTCGTAGCAACCTAACTTTTGGGTTAGGTTACGCGTAGATACCTATTCGTAGCAACCTAACTTTTGGGTTAGGTTACGCGTAGATACCTATTCGTAGCAACCTAACTTTTGGGTTAGGTTACGCGTAGATACCTATTCGTAGCAACCTAACTTTTGGGTTAGGTTACGCGTAGATACCTATTCGTAGCAACCTAACTTTTGGGTTAGGTTACGCGTAGATACCTATTCGTAGCAACCTAACTTTTGGGTTAGGTTACGCGTAGATACCTATTCGTAGCAACCTAACTTTTGGGTTAGGTTACGCGTAGATACCTATTCGTAGCAACCTAACTTTTGGGTTAGGTTACGCGTAGATACCTATTCGTAGCAACCTAACTTTTGGGTTAGGTTACGCGTAGATACCTATTCGTAGCAACCTAACTTTTGGGTTAGGTTACGCGTAGATACCTATTCGTAGCAACCTAACTTTTGGGTTAGGTTACGCGTAGATACCTATTCGTAGCAACCTAACTTTTGGGTTAGGTTACGCGTAGATACCTATTCGTAGCAACCTAACTTTTGGGTTAGGTTACGCGTAGATACCTATTCGTAGCAACCTAACTTTTGGGTTAGGTTACGCGTAGATACCTATTCGTAGCAACCTAACTTTTGGGTTAGGTTACGCGTAGATACCTATTCGTAGCAACCTAACTTTTGGGTTAGGTTACGCGTAGATACCTATTCGTAGCAACCTAACTTTTGGGTTAGGTTACGCGTAGATACCTATTCGTAGCAACCTAACTTTTGGGTTAGGTTACGCGTAGATACCTATTCGTAGCAACCTAACTTTTGGGTTAGGTTACGCGTAGATACCTATTCGTAGCAACCTAACTTTTGGGTTAGGTTACGCGTAGATACCTATTCGTAGCAACCTAACTTTTGGGTTAGGTTACGCGTAGATACCTATTCGTAGCAACCTAACTTTTGGGTTAGGTTACGCGTAGATACCTATTCGTAGCAACCTAACTTTTGGGTTAGGTTACGCGTAGATACCTATTCGTAGCAACCTAACTTTTGGGTTAGGTTACGCGTAGATACCTATTCGTAGCAACCTAACTTTTGGGTTAGGTTACGCGTAGATACCTATTCGTAGCAACCTAACTTTTGGGTTAGGTTACGCGTAGATACCTATTCGTAGCAACCTAACTTTTGGGTTAGGTTACGCGTAGATACCTATTCGTAGCAACCTAACTTTTGGGTTAGGTTACGCGTAGATACCTATTCGTAGCAACCTAACTTTTGGGTTAGGTTACGCGTAGATACCTATTCGTAGCAACCTAACTTTTGGGTTAGGTTACGCGTAGATACCTATTCGTAGCAACCTAACTTTTGGGTTAGGTTACGCGTAGATACCTATTCGTAGCAACCTAACTTTTGGGTTAGGTTACGCGTAGATACCTATTCGTAGCAACCTAACTTTTGGGTTAGGTTACGCGTAGATACCTATTCGTAGCAACCTAACTTTTGGGTTAGGTTACGCGTAGATACCTATTCGTAGCAACCTAACTTTTGGGTTAGGTTACGCGTAGATACCTATTCGTAGCAACCTAACTTTTGGGTTAGGTTACGCGTAGATACCTATTCGTAGCAACCTAACTTTTGGGTTAGGTTACGCGTAGATACCTATTCGTAGCAACCTAACTTTTGGGTTAGGTTACGCGTAGATACCTATTCGTAGCAACCTAACTTTTGGGTTAGGTTACGCGTAGATACCTATTCGTAGCAACCTAACTTTTGGGTTAGGTTACGCGTAGATACCTATTCGTAGCAACCTAACTTTTGGGTTAGGTTACGCGTAGATACCTATTCGTAGCAACCTAACTTTTGGGTTAGGTTACGCGTAGATACCTATTCGTAGCAACCTAACTTTTGGGTTAGGTTACGCGTAGATACCTATTCGTAGCAACCTAACTTTTGGGTTAGGTTACGCGTAGATACCTATTCGTAGCAACCTAACTTTTGGGTTAGGTTACGCGTAGATACCTATTCGTAGCAACCTAACTTTTGGGTTAGGTTACGCGTAGATACCTATTCGTAGCAACCTAACTTTTGGGTTAGGTTACGCGTAGATACCTATTCGTAGCAACCTAACTTTTGGGTTAGGTTACGCGTAGATACCTATTCGTAGCAACCTAACTTTTGGGTTAGGTTACGCGTAGATACCTATTCGTAGCAACCTAACTTTTGGGTTAGGTTACGCGTAGATACCTATTCGTAGCAACCTAACTTTTGGGTTAGGTTACGCGTAGATACCTATTCGTAGCAACCTAACTTTTGGGTTAGGTTACGCGTAGATACCTATTCGTAGCAACCTAACTTTTGGGTTAGGTTACGCGTAGATACCTATTCGTAGCAACCTAACTTTTGGGTTAGGTTACGCGTAGATACCTATTCGTAGCAACCTAACTTTTGGGTTAGGTTACGCGTAGATACCTATTCGTAGCAACCTAACTTTTGGGTTAGGTTACGCGTAGATACCTATTCGTAGCAACCTAACTTTTGGGTTAGGTTACGCGTAGATACCTATTCGTAGCAACCTAACTTTTGGGTTAGGTTACGCGTAGATACCTATTCGTAGCAACCTAACTTTTGGGTTAGGTTACGCGTAGATACCTATTCGTAGCAACCTAACTTTTGGGTTAGGTTACGCGTAGATACCTATTCGTAGCAACCTAACTTTTGGGTTAGGTTACGCGTAGATACCTATTCGTAGCAACCTAACTTTTGGGTTAGGTTACGCGTAGATACCTATTCGTAGCAACCTAACTTTTGGGTTAGGTTACGCGTAGATACCTATTCGTAGCAACCTAACTTTTGGGTTAGGTTACGCGTAGATACCTATTCGTAGCAACCTAACTTTTGGGTTAGGTTACGCGTAGATACCTATTCGTAGCAACCTAACTTTTGGGTTAGGTTACGCGTAGATACCTATTCGTAGCAACCTAACTTTTGGGTTAGGTTACGCGTAGATACCTATTCGTAGCAACCTAACTTTTGGGTTAGGTTACGCGTAGATACCTATTCGTAGCAACCTAACTTTTGGGTTAGGTTACGCGTAGATACCTATTCGTAGCAACCTAACTTTTGGGTTAGGTTACGCGTAGATACCTATTCGTAGCAACCTAACTTTTGGGTTAGGTTACGCGTAGATACCTATTCGTAGCAACCTAACTTTTGGGTTAGGTTACGCGTAGATACCTATTCGTAGCAACCTAACTTTTGGGTTAGGTTACGCGTAGATACCTATTCGTAGCAACCTAACTTTTGGGTTAGGTTACGCGTAGATACCTATTCGTAGCAACCTAACTTTTGGGTTAGGTTACGCGTAGATACCTATTCGTAGCAACCTAACTTTTGGGTTAGGTTACGCGTAGATACCTATTCGTAGCAACCTAACTTTTGGGTTAGGTTACGCGTAGATACCTATTCGTAGCAACCTAACTTTTGGGTTAGGTTACGCGTAGATACCTATTCGTAGCAACCTAACTTTTGGGTTAGGTTACGCGTAGATACCTATTCGTAGCAACCTAACTTTTGGGTTAGGTTACGCGTAGATACCTATTCGTAGCAACCTAACTTTTGGGTTAGGTTACGCGTAGATACCTATTCGTAGCAACCTAACTTTTGGGTTAGGTTACGCGTAGATACCTATTCGTAGCAACCTAACTTTTGGGTTAGGTTACGCGTAGATACCTATTCGTAGCAACCTAACTTTTGGGTTAGGTTACGCGTAGATACCTATTCGTAGCAACCTAACTTTTGGGTTAGGTTACGCGTAGATACCTATTCGTAGCAACCTAACTTTTGGGTTAGGTTACGCGTAGATACCTATTCGTAGCAACCTAACTTTTGGGTTAGGTTACGCGTAGATACCTATTCGTAGCAACCTAACTTTTGGGTTAGGTTACGCGTAGATACCTATTCGTAGCAACCTAACTTTTGGGTTAGGTTACGCGTAGATACCTATTCGTAGCAACCTAACTTTTGGGTTAGGTTACGCGTAGATACCTATTCGTAGCAACCTAACTTTTGGGTTAGGTTACGCGTAGATACCTATTCGTAGTATCCTATACTTAGATGCATTTTAAAGTTATTTGTTGTACGATCACTTGGTCGAGGAGCAGGTGCGGGCGCAGCGCGCGCCTGCGATTTCGCGCCTTTCGGGCGCGAATGTAGTGTGTGCTGCTGGCCTTGCTCATGCTGGCGGAGCTACTCCTCCGGGCGCGCCTGGTGCTGGTTCATCGTACGCTCGAGTTCCTGTTATTATTTTTTAACAGTATTTATCTCTTAATAACCGCTTACTTAAATTTTTGGTTCTAATTTGCCTCATTTAAATTGTTTTTTCTAATTAATTACATATTTAGTCGTATTCATGTTCATGTCATATATTTAATTCCGGTTAGTTCGATCCTTATACAACATATCTTTTTCCTATTCGGGTGAGTTAATATTATAAGCATATTATCGCTATAATAACTTATTTTATATCGATATCTTTGCTGAATTAACAGCAAAATAAGATCTGAAAATTATTTATTTCTTTACTCGAGTTTCTATTTCGTGCGGTACTTAGTATAAAGTAAAAGTAACGCTATTATAAAATATACTTTATAATCCTTTTATCTTGTTATGATTTCGGCTGTATTTACCAGTTGACCTAGTAAAATAAAAAACTAAATAATGTGCACTAACCCTGAGCCCCGCGTCGGTCGATCGTGGAGCTATTTCGCCTAAAATTTATGACATTGCTTACAAATTGAACAGTGCTACAATAAACCAAGACAGGACTGTAATTCAGAATTGTAAGTCATTTAAGACAATTAGGTGACTTTATCGCTGATCTAGCTGATAGTGGTAAATATTTTCAAGGTTATCTACATACAAACATATTAAATAAAGTTCTCCAGCTAGCTATCAAATCTTTTCTTAAGATTATTCAATAATTGAATTTTAATCACTAAAAATTTAAACTTTAAGTCTGATGTTGTTTGATGGTGAATATTTATTTATCGTAGCTTATTATAATATATTATATGGATTTATTCTACGATAAATCACATGGCCATTTAAATTTATCATTCTATATTAACTTTAATTAATTTTGATAGAATTGACAAATACATACCAATATGTATAACTGAACGCGCAGCGGCGACGACGCGACGCTGCAGCGGTAGCGCCTGAAATTCACGAGAAAACAATAAATTAGAAAGGATACAAGGATCAAGAGCGCCAAACACGTAGCTTTATAGCCAATAAAACATAACACACCCTACAGTCTTTTAACTTCATTTAAAATTTTCTTACCCCATGAACTTTATTATTATTAAAATAATGTGGTTTTGATTATGATTATGATTATTATTACACTGATTATTATCTCATTTACTTAGTATCAAGTTTAAGGTATTTTATCATTGATATCGGTAATTTATCACATAAAATCGATTTACAGTAAATTAACGTTCTAACTGGATGAAATAAACTCCTTTATTATTATTGCCCTTACTTTATTTTTTCAGTCAGTTAGCAATTACTTAGCTGATGATGTATTTTTGTTAAAATATACCGACTTGTACCTTGTATTATTTGCGAGATGTATGGACGGGCATCTGGCCTGGGACTGACTGTAGAACCTGGAATTTACAACGACACTTATTTTTATAAATTGTAAATGTACGAATAACGTACACAAGATAATGCTTTTGAGCGATAAAACCCACCTTAATTAATTTTAATTTAATTTTCAATAAATATTTGTACAACAACTGTAACTGTACTTTGTATGAAGTGTAGTGCAAAAAAGTATTAATCTTGTTTATTATAGTGCAAATTGCTGAAATTGTAAAGGGAAGTCAATAAATGTGATTTTGATGTGATTTCTTGCAAAAGAATTTAGTGGCATTTGTAATAACATGCTATCAAATCGTTTAGATGCTCCATTTCTTGCATTACCATGTGTTGCATTGTTTCATAGCAGGGCCTAGCAATGAACTATACAGAGTTATTAAAATAAAAAGATAGATTATAAAAATTTAAGTTATTAGTATTGTTCGTTTTAAAAGAGTAACATAATAATTAATAATACAATGGCAGAATTATACCTTAAATTTTAGGAAGACTAATGTAGATCTGCCGATATTAGTTTGTCGTAATGTTAAATGTGCCTCGGTCGCGCAAGTCTCGACCCCAAGACTTATAACCGCCACCATTGCGCGACCTGGAATGTGAGTAGGTTCACGTGAATATACTGAATATAGGCAGTTATCGGCCTGACGCCGCGCCGCTGCCAGCCGACGAAGCGATAAGGATGAGTTCGAAGTATTTCATGGTGAGAAAAATTACAACTTAGTAACCGATGATGCAAAGGTTGGTCGTGTCACTGGTCAGATTGTATGTGTACGAAAGTTTTAAAAACCTCACACTTTAATTATAATAATATATTTTACTATTTCTCATCACAAGCAAACAGGGTTGCTATCACAACACTACACTAATATTATCGATACCCAAATGCTATAATGATTGGACTGCCTAATTTAGGGTAAATAAATATTTGATTTGATTTGATTTGGTAATTTTGGAATTGACTACTATACTGTATTCTACTACTTACAATATGAATTACACGTTACTTATTTGATTTACAGTAGTATATCCACGTTTTCAAGTCAAAACTATTTAGGTGGCTTCTGGAACATAAAATATATGACATAAAAGATTTTATGGACAGTAACTTTTTATTTTAATTTGATTATTGTTATACTATTGACATTATTATTTAAATTATTATTATTATATTTTTTTTTTGACTACGTACTAATAATATTTTGTGACATTACTTATTGTTTATTACTGTAATTGCATCATAATAATTATTGTTTTAATACTTAGATTTGCATGCTAAGTAAATTTTAGCAAGACATGTGTGCCTTAGAAATTATAATACCTTTTAATACCATGTTTTTAAGCAAATAAATTTGATTTGATTTGATTTGATTTGATTTAGACAAGAACTAGTTATACACCATTAACATTTATTAGGGTATTATGTTTACGAGTCCAGCAGTGGCACACATAGAGGAGTGTACTGTCTGCGACCCCTGTTGTTCACAAAACAGCATTCGTTAGTTACAAATAATGATAAGAATAAAAAATTTAAGAAAATTACGGTAATTCTTCTATTATAATAATTGTCTATAGAAAAAAAAAGACCGTGTAGGGCACGGTCTTTATTAAATGCTAGGTGGTAAATAGGTACTTTCCACAAAGTAAATTTGTCCTATTTGTTGGTATCACACTTTTCTTCTGATTCCATGAAAAAAGCAAAGATTATTGACTTACTGACTTACACTGCCGTTAATACTCGTAATGCACAACTTCCTTGACATCTTTATTGATATAGGAAATAGCACCAGGACGCTATTCAACTCTTTTATTTCTTAAAATGTATAATGTTCAAACACTCTGCACATTGTTTACTGTTTTTCATTGGGCGCGAAAAATTATGTTGTTACATTCGCCACCAAAGGCAGGCAAAGGTCGTATTGAACATACAGCCAAGACTGGCGCGTATTTCTATGTGAAAATCAGGCAATATGAATTAATTGTAGAGCCAAGTGCAATTCATATTATAGTGTGGTGTGATGATTATTTTGTGCAATAACATTTAATAAATATAATGTTTGTTTTGAAAGTTTTATATTAGGCAATTTAGGTCGTAAATAAAAAAAAACTCGTAGAATGATAATTATATTTTTATTTATCTTACATTAATATCACAAATTGGTTCGTTTCTTTTTACTATGATAACAACTTCTATTTACAAATTATACAGTTTTATTTTACAAAAACTCTTTGAACGTGGTAACACAACCCCGACAATTTTTGGTTGTTTCCTGATACACATAAATAATAATAAGTATTGGTAAGTATTGGTCGCAATAAAGAGTAAAGAATAACAGTTCGAAGATTCACACGAGCACGGGGACGCGTCGCGAGCGGAGGCGCGAGTCCCGGTCGCGCTATAACACCACCTCCGCGCCGACAAGTGCGACGCCAGGCGGCGTGGCGTGCGGCGCGGAGGGCGGAGCGGCGAGCGGGGCGGGAGGGCGGAAGGCGGGCAGGCCGGCGCGCAGCTCGGCCAGGCGCCGCGCGTCGAGCCGGATGCCGTTCTCCTCACGCGGCTCGGGCTCCAGGCGGAGGCGCGGGTACAGGGCGCTCTCATCCGTCTGCACTTGACGGTCTGATGAGCTCCGTTCTGAAAATCATGGAATATGGTTATTGCAATGAAATAAAATTAATAAAAATGAATAAGATGATTATATTTTTCTCGTATCTTCTAGACAATAATATCGCTTTTCGACTTGATATTAAGGCGTTATTAGCCTCAATGAATATTACGTAAAGACGATCTAGACTCTAGATTATAATAAGATGCGCGTTACTGACCGTTATCATTGAGCGTGGAGAGGTCGGTGGAGGGCGTGAGGTCGGGCGCGCGCGGCAGCGGCGCGGTGCCGACGAGCGCGGCGCACACGGCTCCGCCGGCGAGCGCGCGCGCGCCCTCCGCGCCGTACGCGCCGCCGCGCCCCGAGCGCCACTTCGGCGGCATCAGGCTCGCGCGCACGTTGCGCTCCGGACGAACTATTATTATGTACAACTAAAAAAAGAAAGAAAGCTTTTGAGAGCCAGCCTTGTTTCTACTGGATACTAGAATTCAATTAAGATGCTTGTAAGCTTGTAACTTAGTGGCGGCACCGCTTGTTAGCGGTTAAAAAGTTATGCAACCCACGCCGCGGCTGTGAATGGATGGGTGACTATTCCGACCATATTTAGTGAAATTCATTACAAGCATCTCTGTGTTTTTATGGGCACAATAAAAGTTAGTCCCAGCTAACATAACTTGATACTATTCATGAAGTCTAATCAGGCAGGGGCCTTTAGGTTGCTTCATTACATCTGACGGGTGAAACATTGGCCTTATAAAACCACGTTAATAAAATCCTTGTTTTGGGACGTGTATAAGTGCCTGAAAGAGAGTCTATATACTGAATAAATAACTTTAACTTTGACCATCCACCAATAGCAACGGAGTGAAGTAGGTATCAAACCACCTCATAGTTGAGGTGAGGCATGTGCCCTGCAGTGGGACGTTGTAACGTTATCGTTACATGTTTACATAAAATAAAAATAAAAACTATTATAATATATACATTTCTTTAATTAAACTACTTATTTAACTATCTAAATTAACTTATAACCTATATCTAACTTATTTCAATACGTAACATAATTTAAAAACAAATTATTATCAACATTATCGACATTATTCGTAATTGCTAATGGTTTATCTATGCGCGGCGCGGACCCCTAAAGTGATTTCTATTCAATCCTTTGTATCCTTTGTTCTGCAAACATCGTATGATGTTTGCGGGGGGACGCCTTCCCTGCCTCGGCCGCGAGCTGCGCGAGCGCCGGCGGTCGCGACACACTGAATTTGTAGCATACGAGCACGGATGTGTCGCTCTCTGCGTCTCCGTACTCCATTTCGTACGTCTTACGACAGTGAATTTTCAAAAATTAATTAGTTATCCTGCATTTTTACTTATTTAAAAGTGTGAGGAATCCTCCCCGATAGGGGAACGAATCTCGGGCTCTTTGGGCTTGAACATCGGCGTGTCCACTTACGGGCTGCCCCTGGACCGCCGTGTCGTCGCACACTCCACCACCAGCTGCGTTCTCCACCTTCGGCCACCATCCACCTTCGGCCGCTCCGTCAGGGAAGTTCGGAACCGAAAGCAATCTGTCAGTCGGGCCTTCACCCACGCCCTGTGTAAATAATTACTTAACTTTCTGCGAATAAATACTTCAAATTATCGTGTACGCTTGGTGTTGGTCATTCCACCTACCCCCGCAACACTGGCGCCTCAACCTGGTATTTTATGGGCTGACATTTTGCTTTCGTAGTAAGTGGTAGTGTGTTGTGTTTGTGCTTGTATTTGTGTAACTTTCTTTTCTTCCTTTTATTTTGGTTTGTGTTTTTCCGTTCACTGTAGTGGGCGTCTTTATATAACGCTTTTAGTTTTCTTCTGTAAGTAGTTTTTTTTGTAACAGACGGTTTTTTTTTTCTTTTCTTTAAAATAGAATTAATTGCGTAAAGGTTCATCATTTAACCTAGTTCAATTCACTAATAAAAATTGTTACTTTGCTTCGTAACATATTTTCGATATTTATTTTTTCGACCGGGTTCCGTATACATTTTTTTTATAATGGCTTATCCAATAAAATTGTTATCCTTTCAAAAGGCAGAATTGGAGTACGAGGTTGTTATATGGGCATCAACTCCCGCGTCTACGGTGCAAGCCTTGCAAGCCTGGAACAGCGCTTCACGCAGACAGAACACATTTTACCTGTGCGCACACTAAAATAATAGTGTCGTCTGTCGCGCATGTATAATGTGAATCTCTAGTTATTACCTGCGCGCACACTAAAATAACAGTGTCGTCTGTCGCGCATGTAATAATGAAAAACCGTAGATGCTAGCTATAGTCATGAGTATATATGAGTATGTAAAAAAGACGTTTTATTTTTTAAAGTAAATAAATATAAAACTAAGTTAAAAAAAAAAATATATAAAAAAAATAAATTTATGTTACCAGTTCTAATAATTTTACAGTAGACATGGTTGTGATTGTGATGCCTTATTAATATTATTAAATATTTAATTTTGCTTAATGAAAATTTCTAAATGAATTAATTTAATAAGAAATAACTTTAGTAAGTACGGATTTTATTCAAAAAGATAATAAAATCCTTGGAGAAGCGAGGGGGGTAATGTAACGTTATCGTTACATGTTTACATAAAATAAAAATAAAAACTATTATAATATATACATTTCTTTAATTAAACTACTTATTTAACTATCTAAATTAACTTATAACCTATATCTAACTTATTTCAATACGTAACATAATTTAAAAACAAATTATTATCAACATTATCGACATTATTCGTAATTGCTAATGGTTTATCTATGCGCGGCGCGGACCCCTAAAGTGATTTCTATTCAATCCTTTGTATCCTTTGTTCTGCAAACATCGTATGATGTTTGCGGGGGGACGCCTTCCCTGCCTCGGCCGCGAGCTGCGCGAGCGCCGGCGGTCGCGACACACTGAATTTGTAGCATACGAGCACGGATGTGTCGCTCTCTGCGTCTCCGTACTCCATTTCGTACGTCTTACGACAGTGAATTTTCAAAAATTAATTAGTTATCCTGCATTTTTACTTATTTAAAAGTGTGAGGAATCCTCCCCGATAGGGGAACGAATCTCGGGCTCTTTGGGCTTGAACATCGGCGTGTCCACTTACGGGCTGCCCCTGGACCGCCGTGTCGTCGCACACTCCACCACCAGCTGCGTTCTCCACCTTCGGCCACCATCCACCTTCGGCCGCTCCGTCAGGGAAGTTCGGAACCGAAAGCAATCTGTCAGTCGGGCCTTCACCCACGCCCTGTGTAAATAATTACTTAACTTTCTGCGAATAAATACTTCAAATTATCGTGTACGCTTGGTGTTGGTCATTCCACCTACCCCCGCGACAACGTATTAAAGGTATATTTTTCTTGAAGAATAACACATCAGTAGAAAATACCTTTGGTGAGAACAGACAGACGAGCGTGACGCTGGCGCTGAGTGAGATGGTGACAGCCATACTCGTGACCCGAAGTGGCACGTGACTGGCGGTGCCGAAGTACAGCGGCACGAACGCCAGCCAGATCACACACGTTGTGTACATTGTGAAGCCTAAGGAAGACATAATTTTGTCTAATAACAACATCTGAAGTCTTTGACATAAGGTACAATTGTGGATTACTACTATGCCTATTGCTCAATATGCTACTTGTAGATCTAATATATCAGATCATAAGCTTGGTACCTATGTGCTTGCTCTCATTAAAGGCCTCGGGGATCTTCCTAGTGAGCACGGCGTACACGGTGCACACGACGATGAGCACGACGGGGTAGAAGAAGGCGATGGTGTAGGAGGCGTCCACGTAGGAGTCGCACACCAGCATGTTGTCCTCCCGCGTCGGGTAGTGGTGGATGGCACGCGCAGGTGAAACGATCTGCCACACCACCACAATCACCACCTGAATAACAAACAATAATATTATTTAATTTGTTCACGACCAACAATATTTATCCTTTCATTACAATTCACACAAAGTAGAATTTATGCTGTGTATAACTATATGTTTTTACCTGAATTGATACTAATATTGAGCAAATGACCAGCTGAGATTTCGGCGATATCAAAGAAGGACGTCTGGCAGAATGTTTGCTGGCGTCGAATATCCTCGCTATCCTGTTCGTTTTCGTGAGAAGAGCAGCGTACACCACCGTGAAACAGAATCCGGTTCCAAAGCTGAAAGAGTAGAAGTAAAGTGAAAATAATGGATATTACGGTATTTGTGGGAAACATGCTGATGGATGGATCTTCGTAGTGAAGTTCATCATTTCTCTACTATTGCTTTAAGAACCGTAGTATTATTTTTAGTTGATTGTTGACATCTTGTGGGTTATTTTGTCGACTGACCGTTGCAAGGAGCACAGCACGTCGGTGGGTCGGAAGACGAGCGCGAAGGTGACGAGGTAGCACATCATGATGCCGGCGAGCAGCACGAACGACAGCTCGCGCCCGCTCGCGCGCACCACAGGCGTGTCGCCGCGTGCCGCCCATACACTGCCCACGAACCTGCACCAAACATTTTATAAACTTTTAGGACCATGAGCCTTCATTATACTCAAATTGTTCGAACACAATTTGACGTCACACCCAAGCTGGAGAAATTAAGTATATTCGGTAAGGTTACAGAAAGCTGCTGGATGCAGGCCTCTTCCAACCAGCTAACCTGGAAGTCATTGGGGGAGGCCTAAATTCAAGGCAGTCAAGCTGACGTCCCCTGGCTGAAATGATGATGACTGAGAGCAGTTGGTTAAATGCTCTAAGGATGATGATGATAAATGCCACCGACATGACAACCGAAACAATCTTTAAGCAATCAAATGTTTGTGTTTGTTCTTAAACAGTTGAGTCTTACGTGGTGAGCAGC
The DNA here is from genome assembly GCA_950371115.1 of Anania fuscalis. NCBI lineage: Eukaryota > Metazoa > Arthropoda > Insecta > Lepidoptera > Crambidae > Anania > Anania fuscalis. The sequence continues at coordinate 19,352,631 of OX493335.1, read as the reverse complement.
ACCCCGAGCGAGGAGAAGGCCATGGCCCCGATGGCGGCGGGCGCGTCGGGCCGCAGGTACAGCTCGGGCACGCGCGCGCAGCGCACGCGCGCCGCGTCCGGCAGCGTGCCCAGCGGACACTCGACGCACGCCGTCTCAGACACGGGTGAGCGTATCTACGGGTTATCAGATATGTATTAAAACTTGTCTTTTTTGAAAGGGACAGACAGCCTATCAATATTGATAAATGTTGACGACCGTCTGTTGTTGCGGTTCGCGCTCCGGGCTTTAGAGCCAAGAGGTTGTGGATTTGAATCCCGCAAGGGGCAGATGGTCTGTGCGATGGGCATGAGCATTTATACCTGACTCATGATTAAATGTAGATAAACGTATTAAAATTTGCGTCATTTAGCGCTAGATAATTGGTTAGATTGCGGAAAGAATGTATAGTTAATGTTTAATGATTTGTTGAATAGTGAAACCCGACACTCATCGCTGTGTATTTATTACTGACAATGAAGAATAATATTTCAAGCAAAAATTTAGTCTTAGAAAAGCTATAAAGTCTAAAGTAAATAGAAGTAGTTATTACTTCGTATTGAGTGCAGTTGAAGCAATGCCAACAGCAGCTCTCGCCCTCGACGTATTGTTTGGCCTGCCCCAGCTCGCACTCCGCGCTGCAGACAGACTCGGGCGGGCGCCGCTCGTCCCACTTGAACTGGATTTCTGTAGCAATAAGAAAGTTCAATTACCGAATACACCAATTCGCTAGATAGTAATAAGCATTTAGGCTGTCTTTATTGCTTGTAACATACCATTCATATCAAGTTCCAATTCCCCATCGAGGTATCTGCCAACTTTCAGCCATCGATACACTCCCTTAGACACTTGCTTGAAGTGAAGTATGTTGTAGCGCGCTGGACCGTCTCCATTGTTATCAAAATGAAATTCATCACCGCTTAAGCCTGCAAGAATTGACTAATTTAGATGTGGCGAGGCAAAAAGATTTCTATGTAATTTTGAAGCTTTGATTTTTCAAATGCTAGATTTGTTGCTGTACTCGTATGGTAAAAACAAACCTGTGAAGCGCACTTGCCGCAGGTACCGCAGCAGCGTGGCGCCGCTGGCCGGCCGCATCGCTTCGCACAGGCCTGGCTTGCCGCCGCACAAGTCACTGTGCATGTCTCTGTAGCAAAATATACCTAAGTACAATAGGTTTGCCTACAGCGACAAAATTAATGCTATAGAACGAATTTTATAATTCTATCATTACGATAAAGATGGATGCAAATAAGATTTATTCTATAACTAAAGTTGAACTTAGCTATCCACGCTTTTGTATATTTTTTATTGAGCCGTGACTACTAAATCTTTCATCAGTTATGTTAAATCTGCAGTAGTAGTCAAAAGTAGTGTTTCTGCTATTCACCTGATAGCATGTACGAAAGCCATAACAGCGTCGACGACGAACTGCAGCTGCGCCTCGAAGTCGGTGTTGTCGGCCGAGAGGCGCTCGCGGCCGCTGCATGCGCGCGCGTACTGCGCGTTGTACGGCGTGCGCGCGCTGCCCAAGTAGCGGCAGCGGAAGTGGTCCTCCCAAAATTCTGCACAACAATATAAACTTAATAATAATAGCATTATAAATTGAGGTTGAAATTCTGAAGAGCCCGCATTTTGTTTCGTCCTGATTTGCGGCTTAACAATTTTAATTAATTTATAAGCTGCGATGTAAGAGAATTAAGGGTAAATTTTAAAGTGTGAAGACCCAACTTTCTGTCAAGAATGTTTATTAAAGAAAGAAACAAGAAAATTATTTTACCGTAATCATTATTGTGCTGTGACTTCTTCCTATAGGTAGTTTGCAAAAAATATAAGTTGGTGAATGGTCACTTTTCTGTTTTGTATCATTAATTTGTAAGCTTTGGTTTTTCTGAAGCCATCAAATCAATAACTGTTGTGTTCGTAAACATAAATTACACGATCCTTGATCTCTAGTGGGTCGACTTGACATGTTCACAAATAAGCCTTCCTCAAGGAGTATACTTTTGTAGAAAAATCCTAAACGAGTTTATGTAGGGCCATAAAAAGTTAAAACTGAAGGAAAATGTATAAAATATCTAATCTAGTCATTTTGTGGTGTACGCGCAGCGGAGGTGTATGTGGTGAGAGGTTTACCGACAAACCAGGGATTCCTGGGGTTGTTCTCGACGGTGAGGTTGAGGAAGTACTCCTTGAAGCCCCGGACAGGGTTGGCCTGCGGCTGCACGCTGATGGTGCCCTCGACGGCGGGCTCGTAGCCGGCGCTGACGAGCGCGCGCGCCGACCAGCCGTCCGAGCCCACCCAGCCGAACGCGTCCGTGGCGCGCAGCCGCGTCGCCGCCGCCATCACGCCCGCCACCTCCTGGTCCGACCCGAACACTATCACGCCTGCCCACAATATATTACACTAGTGTTAACAATGCATTTAATATTAGGAGCTACAAATACGTAGGGCGAAGTCTGGTAAAATCGGTTTTAAACTGAATTTAGATAATATTGATTTTTTTCAAGGTTCTTTAATGATGATGATTTTATAAAATAAATAAAAATAAAATATGTTTATTTCGGACCAAAATTGAATCCATAGTAGTGTTAGTAAAAAAAAAAAAGACTTATAAAACTAGTGTTAGTAAACATACATTAGAGTTCGGACCATTTTTCTAAAGATTGGAGATTGGTAGTTCTCCACTGTTTTTAGGACTCTGTTTTGACTGTCTCTAACTCTTTTTAGCAGTGAAGCTGTTTTTTTACGTAGAATTGCGTAAAACCCGTCCGTGTGTGCTTGCGTAAACATTTCTGACGCACTGCAGTAACGAGGCAGTCTCAACAGCATCCTAAAAGCATTATTGTATTGGACGCGCAGGACATCCAGCGATTTTTTGGTATAGCTGACCCAGAGATTGCCCGAGTACAGACACTGGCAGTATGCTTTAAATATGGCAATTTTGACTTGGTCCATACACCGAGCAAATCTGCAGGCCAGCATATTACTCCTAACCGCCAGAGCCCTACGATGATGATGTTTTATGATGGAAAAGAGTTTTTTTTCATTTACTTACTTACTTTTGAATTTGGTACCTAATATTATTTATTCATTTACTCAGCTGCTTAAACGAGACGTGAGTAAGCGATTTGATTTCTTTTTAACTGACTGCAAAAAGAGGGTTATGATTTTTATAGCACCGTAAATAAGATTTTTAATACTTGAAAAAAAAAATTGACAGCGGAAACCACTTGAAAAATTTCGTCGAGTCGGCTAACGTTTCGGTAGCTTAGTGGTAAAGCACTCGCCCGGTATGTGATGGACGTGGGTTCGAATCCCACCAGAGGCGGACGATTTTTTTCAAGTATTAAAAATCTTAGGTAAATCTAGCATGGTAATTGCTATAAAAAAAACAAAAATTTACACTGTAAATAAGTATTTAATCACTATAAAACTAAATAAATGTAAACACTTCATAACTTATTCCGTTGCGATAAGATTCAAAGGTCAATTACAATGTAAGTATCTATAATTGACTGACAGTATGTTTTGTAGGTAATTCGTGACTGTACCTACATACGATGGGGTGGTAACATGATTACATTGTTAATATCCATATTATGTGAATTTATATAGAATTTACTGTCTTTAACAGTTTTCAGAATATTTACAATACTGCATAATTTAAAGGAGCAGCATACCTCTGGCCCTGGGGCGCGACAGCAGGCGCACGACGATGGCGTCGTACGCGTGCTCGTCCGCCTCGCCCGAGTCCTTCACGAGCCGCTCCTTCACCGCGATGCAGATGTTGCTGCGCGCCAGCAACGTCTCCAGCTCTTCGAAAGCCTAGCAGAGACAAATGATAAATACAAAGTTAATTCGTATACAGGTTACCCGTATAGACACTATATTCACCATTAACTAATATTCAAAATCCCACGACGATAGGATAATAATATCGAAATAGTCGACATAGTAATCGCCTTTGATAGAATTCAATATACGACATAAAGATCGTGTATGATCATGTCATGGTGATCATAGTATACGTAGTCAACAAATGTGGTTAAATAATTTTAAAAAACAGCGTAGAAAATCTTATTGTACAATCATAGAAACTGATTGTATTACCTTTATACCGTAGTTAGATTCTTCATAGATGATAGACACGTATCTCCAGCCAAGCTTCTTCACGATTTCAACCATCGCGCGCACTTGATGCAGGTCTGACGGGATTGTTCGCGTGAAATACTCGAAGCGAGCCTTATTGGACAGCTCAGGCGACGTTGAGAAGAATGACACCTGGGGACAACAAAATTATAGTATGCTATACAAGTGGCTTTAGCTGTAGGCAGTAGGTACGAGCAATAAAATAGGAATAATGCAAACAGCTGTATTCGACATCTGTCACAAGAAAAATGAAATATTGTTTTCCAGTAAACGCGCTTTAGATCATTTACGGGTTCGCTTCGGGCATTTTAAAAACCGAGTGCATTTGTTGGCAGAAAACCAATCCACTTAATCTTCTGTGGTTGCTGCCAACTGGGAAGATGTAGTGTTTCGTAAATAATAATCTCGCTATCGTATCGCTAGTTTCAAGAGCCATGCTTCAAAGGAAGTGAAGTGAAAACAAATGATACCTACGGCAGGTAGGTTTTACATAGAGTATAAATAACTCAAAATACGCAAATCCACATAGGGGCTGATTCTTTGCAACAACTTTTTCTATCGGAACCCAATCTATAATTAAAACGATGTGCCTACTAACTTCTTGGTAACGTGACATTATAATCATATTATTTACAGTAAGTATGAGTATATTTAAATAATTTATTCGTTTTTATAATTACTTAAAAATAAAAATTTAAGTATTATATTATTAGAGCATCAAGGTAAGTGTAACGAAATTTTTGCTTAATTTATTCCGGTTAGTCAGTGTTCATGACATGACATGCCACCACCACGCCCGAGATCACCTTACGCACCGCCGTCGCGTTGCACGTCTGCTAACCTGCGGTATCTTGAAGAGGCGCAGCAGGTTGGCGACCTGCACGGAGGTGACGCTGGAGGCGGCGCCCACCACGCCCGAGATCACCTTGCGCACCGCCGTCGCGTTGCACGCGTACTCCGCGTCGTCGATGTTGCTGATCGAACCTGACCAGGAACCAGAATAAATTACTTATTATTCAAATTCATAAAAAAAATGAAATGTCCTCTCAGCACTTAATTTTATCAAAGCTTAAGCGATGTCATTCATCGTTTGAGACTAGACTGATGAGTTATTTAGCGCATATCTGCGGGACGCAAATGGCTCAGACAGACGCTGGCAATGGTATTTTGCAGAAAAGGCATATGTCCAGCAGTAGGCTTCCAAGGCTGACATGGGTAATAAAGTCAGGTCAGCTTGCATTAACTAATGCTCTATACGCTCCTTCTAGTTAAATTATATCTTGTCGTGATTTTACATACTTATGTTATGTTTGAAGACCTCTAAAAAAGTAGACACTGTTCATAATGTTCATAATTTCATTTCATTTCATTTAAAAAAATGTTAAATTTAAGTGTATTCGTGTACAAAAAACAACTGGAAAGTTACTAGACTAATACTAGTACATTGTAAGGGCCAATAATTTAATTCAGAATCGATACATTGATAGGAAAACTTTTTCAATCGAAATGAGGGAATATATATTTGTGGAATATCTGTAGTACCTAAGTAACCAAATAAAAAAATGTTATTCCGAAATCACATTACACACAGACTAAGATATAAATTTACTAGCATTTGCCCGCGGCTACGCTCGCGCTAATTTAGATTTAAAAATAAGGGACAATATAAACTTTAAACGTCATCCAATTACAATATTAAAATAAAACTCGACACACATAACTAAACCGTTTAAATAATGTTTTTAAGCAAATTGCTAAACTTATATTACGTACGTATTGTATAGGTTGTAGCGCGAGACTATGTATCTATGTATAAAATTTCAACTTCTATGTCTAGCATTTTGGGCTGTGCGTTGATATTAACAATCAGTCAGTTTACGATTTTCTATTTTTTTACTTAAATACAGAATTGTTTGCCCCTTTTTATCCCCCTAATGGTTATAATTCCAACAACATTGCGCGAGTTTACAACCATAGGCCTAAATAACAAATTTAGAGTTTTTAAATCAAAAATTATAGAATATCAAATACCAAATTTCAACCCCTTTTCACCCTCTTATTCTGTTATTCTGAAAACACCATTTGTGTGAGTTTCCAACTATTAGCCGTAATATAAATTCCTTTTTTTTAACTTAAACTTAAAATACAAAATTTATGCTCCTTTCCATCCTTAAGGGTTAAAGCCGAATCATCATCCATGTACTTTGCTGGAGTTTGAAACTATAAGCAATATTATTTTTTTGGGATTTATACTTTGACAACGAAGGAATTTCCACACACAACTTCATCCCTCTTTTCACCCCATCAGGGGTTAATTTATAACAAAACGCTGAATTACTATTAATTTATTTTCATACGTCAGCCTAAACACAAAATTTGGAGATCCATACTTTAAACCTGACGGAGTTTCATATAAACTTTTACCCCTTATTTTAATCCCGTAAGGGTGGAATTTCTAAAAATCCTTCTTTAGTGGATGCAATTGGTGTTACCTACACTGTAGGTAACACCAATTGCGTGAGTGCCCGACCATAAGTATATTTATTAACTTCGAAAACAAGGAACTTGAAATACAAAATGTATCTCCTTTTCACCCCCTTAAGGGTGGAAATTTCAACAACACCAACATACTTTGCGTGAGTCATCAACCGTAAGCCTAAATAAAAATTTTGTGATATTTCATCGAAATTATTTATTTATTTATTTAATTTAGGACACCCAACAAAGCATACACCACACATTTACATACTAAATAAATAGAAATCAAATAAAAATTTATCCCCTTTTCACCCCTTTAAGGGTTGAAATTCCAACAACAACGATATACCTTGCGTGAGTTACCAACTACCTATAAGCTAAAATAATAAAATGAGTGAATTTTAGTTAGAAAATAAAGAACTTTAAATTCATAAATCCCCTTTTTACCCCCATAACGGTTGAAATCCCAACAAAAACGATATACTTTGAATAAGGTCCCAACTGTACGCCTAAATAATAATTATAGTGATTTTTACATTGAAAACGACGGACTTTCAATACACAACTTCATCCCCCTTTTTACCCCATCGGGGGTTAATTTATCAAAAACGCTGAGACACATGTTAATTCATTTTAATACGTCAGCCTTAACACAAAATTTGGAGATCCTAACTTCAAAACTGACGGACTTTCATACAAACTTTCACCCCCTATTTTACCCCCTTAAGGGTGGAATTTCCAAAAATCGTTCCTTATTGGATGCCTACACTGTATAAGGTATCTATGTGCAAAATTTCAAGTCTCTAGGTTCAGCGGTCTAGGCTGTGCGTTGATAGACTAACAATCATTTTAGAATTTTATATAAGGTGTAAGTGAATTAGTGTCAGATATTTTTAGGAGTAACTGAGACTATCACATGGATCACATATAAGATAAATTTAAAATTATAGAACAAACTTTAATTCACGCACCAAGTAATATGATATTATGATGAACAGTGTAATATGATTATTTGAATGCATTAATGTAATTCTGGAGAGGTTATGAATGCGCTAGCGTTGTGTGAGTAGTCTACTTGTGGTGTCTGGGTTCATGTACAGGATGATATAGATTCTTTATTTTAAAACTTTTTATTTTTTCGATTTTTTTAAGTTTGTTCTATAATTTTAAATTTATCTTATATGTGATCCATGTGATAGTCTAAGTTACTCCTAAAAGTATCTGACACTAATTCACTTACACCTTATATAGTAGATCGTTATTTTGTTACTTGGATTTTATCACAGACTTGAAAATAAAAATTACACAATAAAAATCGAACCTTGTAACCTATACGAGTACTACCTAAGAGTTGACTCAGAGTTGAGAATATACACACGTAAACAATAAAACTACTTTATAGTACAAAAACACTAAGTACTTTACTATAAATAATCTGTGTTCGTGTTAAGGAAAATGCTTAGGTAAAATGCTTTTAATTAATGATTGCTCGGAAGTATGAGAAAATATTAGTATAAAGACAAGTGGAAATCGATTCGTAGCGAAATGATATCAATCATCATCATCTTTCATCTCAACATATTGCAGTCTACTTCTGGACATAGGCCTCCCCCAAAAGCGCCAAAGAGTACGATCTCATGCTTTTTTCATCCATCCACTGCCAGCCATCTTCCTAAGCTCGTCGGTCCATCGAGCTGGGCGGCGTCCTACACTACGTTTGCCTAGGCGTGGTCTCCACTCGAGAACCCGTTTACTCCACCTTTCGTCGGTTCTGCAACAGATGTGGCCAGCCCAGTCAATATCAATCATCGCAGATATAAAAAAACGATTTCAATTTACGACGTCATTTCATGATGGCATTTGCTAGTCCCGCACATTTATTAATTATTGAACTTCGTTATGATACTTTGGTTGGCTACAGCCTCTTAGTGAGGTACCTTTAATGAAATCTAACGCCATCTCGAGCCCGTAGGTGTCGTTGTCGCAGTCGTCGAGCACGTGCGCGCCGAGCGTGACGCCGGGAGGGCCGAGCTGCGCGCGCGCCGCCACGTCGAGCGCGTACAGCATCGCCTCCAGCGCCTGCACGCCGCCCTGCGCCATCACCGGCCCGCACGTCGCCACTTCCGATCGACTGTGCACCTGATGGACAATTATTTTGTAAACCATATAATCATTTCGGTGATATCCAGATTGACCGGTTGGAAGCAGCCTGCAGCTTTATAAGGGAATCGAATCCTTGAACATTAGCTATCTGGAGGACTTCTCTTCCAAATATAGATACAGAGGAAATAAAATAGAATAGAAAAATATTTATTTGACACACACATCATACTTAAAATACAAAAGAATTAAGATTAGAAAAAAAAATGTGTCAAAAAGGCTCAGCTCAGCTCAGCATTTGTCGTGACAACCAGGGACATATCACGACGCTGATTTTCAGCAGGGACCCTGACGTTATATCGTCAATTTTTACGGTGATTTGCTGTGAACTATCTTATGTTGCTTTATCTTTCAAAGATATATTTCACTTGAATTTCATTTCTAATATTTAAATTATATACAAGTTGTCTACATTATACATTTTATTCCATCGCAAAACCTTAAAAGTTTTAACTAGAAAATTCTATCTCAAATAAAACGTAGATCTGGCAACTTAGAACTTAGAAGAAGGATTTTCACTTGACAAATTCCAAAGATTGATTGATAATCCACAAAAGGCTAGGACAACGTATCTATTGTTGTGGGTCATCGCTAACCGCTCCTTAATCACTTAACACTGTAATTTACGTTACGTGCTCGTTAGATCCCTTTTATTCGACTGATTTTCCAAGAGCCAGACAGCATTAAGATTCCTTCTATAATAATGTACTAACATGACGTAATGTGTCGCAGTATGAAAGATAAAGCAGTAATATAGTTATATCCCTAGGCATAAAATTATATTTAAATTCAGTTTTTTGGCAATTGCCATGCTAGGTTTATTTAAGATTTTTATAATACTTGAAAAAAATCGACCGCCTCAGGTGGGACCCGAACCCACGACCATCGCATACCGGGCGAGTGCATTTCCAACTAAGCTACTGGCCGGAGCATAAACGATGTTTTCTTTTACATCCTATTCTTTACATTTCAGGCTTAAAGTAAGATTTCAGGCAAGTGTAATTTGTTGAAAATTTTAATCACAGTGCCTATTCATAAGTTTACAGTCAACGATTATCGTGAGTTTCTAAAACATTAAATCATCGGTAAATTAGAAGTAAAGTTTTTCATAAAAAACATTTCTAATTTTTAAGTCAATGCTCGTAATCTTATAGACGGATCTATTTCAAATCAAATCAAATCAAATATTTATATATTTCACAAGGTCACGTCCCCTCACCTGTTACCCCTCGGGGGATATTTGCATGAAAATTTGCAAGAATGACGCATAGGGGAAACTCAATTATATTTTTACAGTGAAGGGTAAATGTGTCACGTGACGTGGAGGGTCGCTGCCGATAAACATTGTCAGTTGCTGGGCTCCTACTTTTACATTTAACGAGGCTGTATACATAACAAACATACGCATTTAATAACTGTATACGGCGTATAAAATTATTTCTAAGCATACAACACCAATACCATTTGATGTTTTAAATGAAGCGTACGTACGACACGTAAAGTTTTTACATTTTATTGGAGTTCGAGTTTTATTGAAATTTCCCGTTAAATGGGTCAAAAACGTTATTTACTCCACACGGAATAGGGCATTTACTTTTTTTGTAAAAGCTTCATTCAGAAACAGCCCATAGGTGCATAGATACACAAGCCAGCAAGTTAAAACAAATCACATTATCCATAAGATTAAATATAATTAAAAAAAAAATATATAAAAATATACATAACTACACAATGTTTTAGAATAGAATAGAATATAATTTATTTGCTATAAGAGTGGTTAATATAAGATTAAGATTTAAATGAAAGATACTCTTTATTGCACACCGCACAAAACAAACAGTACAAAGAAAAGAAAATACATTTAGAATGGTACAATTTAGGTGGTCTTATCGCTAGAAGCGATCTCTTCCAGACAACCTTCAGGTAGAGGACTTCATGTAGTAGTTAGCTTAGTTACATACAAAAGAAAATCTATCCATGTGAGGGTCTGATGCCTGACAAAGGTATAGAAATACCTGTAATATATGGTTAGAAATGAGCTGCCTAGTCGAGTGTGCCTGAAGTCCCAGATTGTACGCAAAACAGCAGTCGAGGCAGCGCGACTAGCGACTCAGCGATTGTGCGACTTGATTTACGCGCCGCGCCCCGTGTAGCGACTGTGTAAAGAATTGGACCTATTGTATACTTGTACGAGCGCCCCATAAATTTATTCCGCCGAATATCAATTTTGGTTTACATCCCGTTTGTAAAGAGAGCTCGGGGTTAAAGTGATGTATGCGATCATGTCAATAACGGACGTCGAAAAATTGTGTCAATAAACTCCGAACATATTAAGGGTACACACCTCTTAGGATACAAGGTTTAGATAATCAAATTTACCCTTAAGCTGAAAAAATTATGTAGGTATAAGAATAATATGTCATCATTATCATTTCAGCCACAGGACGTCCACTGCTGAACATAGGCCTCCCCCAGTGACTTCCAGAGCGGCCGGTTGGAAGCGTCCTGCATTCGGCGTCTATCAGGACTAATATGTACATACATTAAATGTCAAGAAAAAAATATATATCATTTGGAAAGTGTTCAAATTCATACTATAATACAATTACTTGGGATTAGTTTAGTATGCTCGTTTTCTTTAAAGTGATAATATCAAACTTACTTCACTGACTTTATAGTATCACATACCTTTTCGGCTTTCCCTAATCTAACGGTCAGTTTCACTTTTAAATTATATAAGTAAGTTAGCTACTTCAAAGTATCAGGACTTTATAGCATAATATACGAGTATAGGAAAGCGTACTACACTTTTTTTCTGTATAATTGTTACTATTAGAGACACGAAGCTTTGTCATAAAGTTCGTAGCTGTGATTGTGTGATCTATCTCGCCTCTCTATCTAGTAGGTACTTACATCTCTCCCATTTAAGTCTAGATTTTACGACAAAGCAAAGTGTTTTGATCGGGAGAGATTCGCACAGACCACAAAGCCAAAAGTGCTACCAAGGACAAAAGTAAATAAATATTTGCGATTTACGAATCTGAGTTGTGATCAATGAACGTCGCAGTTATGTACCTACATAATGTCAATTTATGATTACACTATATTCTCTCCTACGTTTGCCCTCGTCCTAAGTTTCTACTCCTGAATATTTTGAGAAACAAAGCTCTAACTCTTTATAAAGGAGATGAGGTTCCCCGTTATCTTGTAACGGCAACCTATGTATTTCACGGGACCGTGTTCGTAGATTAAGCCAACTAAACCTTGTTTAAATAACTGTATTTAAGGAGAAAATGCACTAAATTGTTTTATACGTCGAAACATCTTTTTTAATTAAAGTAGCTAGTAAAGTATATATTTTTAAATTAAAATAGAAAACATTTCTTTAACATATTACAAAACAGAATAATACATTTTTAAAAGGATGGACACTTTAAGAATGGTCTGTAAATTCCTTGTCGAGTTTGTTTGTGTCTTGGCACTGTCTGTTTCTATATTATTATCCTGGAAACTGCAGTATGCGATTTTAATACTCGCTTTTCACTTAACTTATATGTTACAGCCAACACTCATTAGGTACCAGTCAGTACTTCGACTGATGGACTTCGTCATAGCTCCCTATCGTATTACTTATAAAGTAAAGTTCGGCTCTGGCGAAGTTGTCGTCACTAACGTAACATAAACTATGGGATACCTATCAAACCTGGTGGTGTGTTACAGTAATTGACTTAAATCAGTCAGAAATACTTTGTCTGGTTAGAAGCTTTAACAATAAACAATATAGGTACTGATTACCCGGTACACAATCACAACACAATATTTATACCCAAGTGATGGATATCATTATATCTAAGCTCACCCGTAACCTTGTAACTATAGTCCAAGTAATGCTGACGGGCTAAATAATTGGTATGAATGTACATAGCTCACAGACGCTGATCCTATTTGCAAAATCACGTCGGACAATAGGTCGCTAAAGTCAGCGCTTTTTTACTGCTGAGCCAATATTATTAATGAGACTATAAAGCTTTGTAGCATTATGTTGATAGGATTATGTATCAACATAAAAAGGCATTACAAAAATATGGCCCAGTTGGTTGCGCTACCTGCTCGTATTAAAAACTTCATTTGCTCTTTTGTTGCCTGCTCTATCGACGTTATTAGATACTATTCATAAAACTGTAATTTGTTTTTTTCTAGGAAAACTCTTAATTAACTTTTATTTTTAATAAGCGCTCTGCGTCCACACTGTATTAACTGGTGATTACGTTTCGAACACAAGGGTTTACGACCAAGGTTTACCCAGAAAGATGCTCACGCAATCTATTGAGTGGTAAGGGAACTTAAAGCCAAACTTACCATCATGAGTCCACCCAGAACAATATCCCCCTCGACCACAGCCGCGTGCTTCACGGGCCATACCGTTTCGTTCTCCGACTTCTTCTTGACGGCGAGGCGCGCCTCGCGCCGCGCGCCCAGCGGCACCGCACTCGTGCTCTTGGGTTTGCGAAGAGCTTTACCCTTGTTTTTAGTTCTAGTCTTATACCTAGTTACGTTTGAAGCAGGCTTTTGTGTCGATGGCATCACCTGAATAATGTTTGCAGTTTTGATTTCAGTCACTGTGAAACTAGATGCACTTGTTTTCGGCTCTTTTGTTACGATCGCACTTGGATCTGTGGTTACAGTAATGGTGCTAGTTTTTATTGCAGGAGTTTCTGAATGTGAGAGATTAAGTTCGATTGGCGTAAACGAGGCAGCTACCATACTTGTGGGTTTATACCCGAAAAGTTTATCACCAGACTGAAGCGGTGCAGCGCTCGGTGCCGATGCACCTTCCTGTTTACTCTTTAGCTTTTTCTTTTTGAACATTTTGGACATGTCAAAGGGGGATATCAACGAGTGAGGAGCCCTTTTTAATCTGCGGTATTTCTTGGTCACGTAGTTTTCGAAGAACATGTACCCATCGGAACGATCGAGGAGTTTTAACTGATCGCTCAGGGTGAGCGATGTGTTTAAGAGAGAATTTTCATTTTCATCTAAAATAAGTGTACGGCGGAGGATCCTAGTGAATCTGTCGTCCTGAGCTGGGTCGGCTGCGAGCCACCGGACGTCGTCGTGCAGGAGCAGGCGGCGGGCGCTTACACCGCTCCTGTAGGCCGATGGCGTCGCGTTTAGCGTCGAGGACTGCCGCTGTATGTCCAGAGTCGAGTCGGTCGCTGATCGTGTGCTATCGAGCGGCGACACGCGCCGCGCTTCGTGCGCGGGCTGCAGGAGCGCCAGTAGCACCGCCAGCGCTACCGCTCGCAACATTCTTTATAAGCACTCGTAACTCATCGTCTCGAAACACAATCTTTTTGCTTCCATAATTTGTATTCTAACTACTTGCAAAGATAAACTATACTGTCACAACTTTAACAACATGATTATTTTCACTACAAACTGACTTTACCTAACATTAAAATAGTTTTAAAAAGTATTGGCACATAGTTGAATATTTTAAATTCTGCTAGTATACATCGTATAATAACATTCCCTCATAGGCGAACCTAATTTTCAAAAGGTGTCATCACTTGAGCACTGTCTACATCGCAGTAGACGTCGGTGGAGTGTCTGTCGAGTCGTATCGAGTAAGTTGAGCAAAGTTTCGCGCTTGTGTGGCGGCGGGCGCGCGGAGCCGGCGTGGGGTCCCGCCGCGGAGTGCCGCACGGAGCGCGAGTGCGAGCCGCGGCCGCACGCCCGGAGTCCCCACGACGCGGGACGCTCTCGACATTCGCCCCGCGGCTATGGGCGAAGCTATGCCGCTCTGGTCACTTCATTGCTTAGTTTAAAACCAAACACAATATTTTAAAATTCTGATTATTTTGTTTTTCTTTTTTTGCTCATTTAAATAGCACTCTACATACTTAGCAAAATAATATACCTACTTTACCCACGCACCAGCCTAAAGTATGCCTCCCCATCGTGGAGTCCTTACTCCGCTATACACTTCCAGCGGGTTAAAAGCGGGTTTTTACGAGACATCTTGCTTTCTGTTCAAGTACCCCTTCTCATAGAGCTACCTACACACAGCGTCTCGACGAGTTCAAAATCATTTCTCTTGCCAGCCGAAGACACTTGTTCAGCATTCTTTAAGTGCTTTCTTCATTAGCTTCTGAGCGGGCGGGTGCGGAGTAGCAGCCTTCTTCAGCGTGGTTTATTTGTGTCAAATAAACCATTGTCTATTTATATATTTCGAGTTCTATTTAAAATAAACAAACTTAATTACTTGTGTCTTAAGTAACAAATCTTGTTTCCGTTTCAAATTATGTATGCTAGTTTAACGTATTATAAGACCGAAGCCTTATTATTATCATAAGAATGTTTTGCGCACCTGTAAGTGACATATCAGAAATATCTATAAACTTAAGTTGGGAAATAAGTGTTGAATGTGCTTTATTAAATCAATAAATAAAATAAATACTTTGTGCACACGTTATTATAACCTACATTGAGTATTTCTTATGATATTTCTATGAATTGTGGTTAAGTATCTACTTTGAAGACGTGACATTCTAGATTTTTTTTTAATTAGCTAATTAACGCACTCTATCCTATAAATAACAATTAATATGATATAGAGAGGGGTATCAATTCCTAAATTAAAATTTTGCTAGGAATATAAAACAACTACTACATTAATTATTCTTTCTAAGGAGGATATGTCTATTTCAATGAACAAAATTCTGCATTTTGCAGGAGCATTCTCGTTCTTTAAATGTAATGCATGCTTTGCATGTTTGGGAGCACCCGCGCACCGCCCGGCGCGCTGCAAAATGCTTGGTATTTCGTGCGGTGTCTTTTACATTTTCTAAAATTCTGTGTAAGGAAGCACTTTTATACCGTTTCACTTCTACAGCAGCTACAACTTCCTTGAGACAGTTATAAATTGTTCCGGAAAGTTAAACGTAACATGATAAATACGGAATTCGTGTAAAGAAAATCGAAAATTTATGTTGTGAATATTTTTGTTTCTTTTTTATTTTATTTATTGAGAAACAACATCAACAAACTATTTTTTTTAATTAGTATTAAAAATATATATTTTTTTATAATTTAATTAGTTAATTATTTTTTATTTGATTGCCAGATGAACACGCATGTACATGTACATGTACGTACATGTACATGTAGTAGCCTAGTTAAAAAATAACTTAAGTATCATATTAAATTGAAATTTGTTTAACACTGAAATGATTTTTGTCAAACTTGTAAAAATTAACTAGTTAAGACATACATAGATATACATCAAATTAATTTTTTTCGAGTTTAAAAAGTAAAATTAATACGTCAATGAATGATTGCGTCAAATTAATACCCGTTATAACTTGTAATTATCACGTAACGCAAAGGTTAAAAAGTAACATTTCTCATTATACTGGACTCATTTAAGGGAAACAACATAACACTGACAAGAGTTCATATTTCTTCATATCACAATTCAGTGATACGAAAAATTTTAAAATTCGAATATTGACATTGCGTACGAATGAAGCTCTCCAGTCCCTAGGATGAAATGCCTAAAACTGAAAATATCTTTATTAACATGCGATAATTTCATAAAATAATCTTTACTTTCAACGTTTTGTTAAAAATAGTCACCTTCACACAGCCAACAACAACATTCATATTACAATCCATAATCTTTGAAAACAAAGTTCCCATTTCATACTACACTGCTCTTATAGGATCAATCAGCCCTCTTTAAACTTATAGTCGTAGTTATTATGAGTAAAGAAATATTGTGTGCAACTAGTCACACTTTATAAGCAATCAATCAGGATTCCTTATATCAGGAAGTAGTATAGTTTCAATGTTTTATTTCAGCCAATTGCTTTACTTTAACACAAAGTTACAAATATTTTAGATGATAGACTAACCTATTATCGTACTACAGTTGTACTAAATTGCATTTCCATTATGGGCAATCCAATTTGAAGTAGAATTGAACTTCTGCGGCATCTCATATACGCCATCGGGTTCAATAACTCTATTGTTTGTTTAGTGCGTTAGCGAAGTTCATTTATTAATAATTCAATTCCGACCGATCACGACCCATCGGATCCCGGAAATATTATTGATATTGAACACACGGGTATGAAGATGGTCCATCGTGTTTATTTAAATAATGTTACCTACGTCATACATATAGGGTTTCGGATTTCAGCAAAAGCAAAAATACACGCGCTGGTTCATGAATGCTAAAGTGAGTTTATTTCACCTTTACATCCCGTCCGAAGGCTAGAGGGCTATGAATGAACCTATGATTAAACAATTTTTTTTTTATTTGCATGATATATTATGGCAAATAAGTAGCAGACGAGTTTGCAATTATTAACCTTAAACTTATATAATTATAGGTACTTCAATAATTGTGTTAAAAGAAGAGGTAACATTGAAAACAGTAATAAAACTGTATTAAGTCATACAATTTAACGCAGCGAATGTCAGCTTATATTAACAAATCGTTAGTAGGTATGATAATATTGTAATAAGTTTAGCATGGAACTATACCTCGAAGCCACTGTTTACTGTAACTGTTGTTAGTGCTTAAATATGAACAATCTATAGTAGTCCTAGTCGCGCCGTTACTGGCAGATATGTTTACACAGGGAACAACTGTGAGAACAGTATCTGCTGGCACCGCACCGATGTCCATAGTCACCTTAACGTAACATGTACGTACATAAATCTCAGTAAAAACTTTTTGAGTAGTGTTTGTGAAGGCTCGAAGACCCGGGATGGCCCGGGACTTTGATCGTAGGTTGTCTCGTGTCCCGAGAATTTCAAACTATCTAATAAACTTAAAAAAAACATTTTAAAAAAAAGTTCTACCAAAAACTAAAAACCGACTGTAAAATTAAACTAAAAAGCGAAAAAAAAATATTGACTAAAACATACCTAATCAATTCTATTTCAAATTACAACTTTAATGAGTTAGACAAAATGTTCACAAGTACCACTTTTGCCGTTTACACACCGGATGCCACAGCTATAATAGGTACTAACGCTGTTGGGTTTACACTCGCGCCTAGATTTGGCACTAGAGCTAGGTGTCGCAAATTACCAGCAAACAATACGCTTGCTGCAAGTGATTTAGTGCGCGCAATTAACGTTATTTAGTGCACAAGAATATTTGTGAGCACAATTGATTCAGTTCAGTGAATAAGGATCGGGTTTTTGCTCGGCTGCCTCCACCGGCACTTAATCACGATAAGATTAAGTTTTATTTGCTGTTTGATATTTTTGTAGGTATTTTTCTACGGGTATAAAACCCAGCTGGTTTTAGCTTTTAGCTATAAGACTGCCTAGATTATATTAGGTTGCTATAAGATTGCGTAATTAACTGTAGGTACCTACTTAATGCAACCCCTTAGTTTGGTGAGCAACAAAAATGGTCATCGATAACATATTAAAAGAAGAAAGGAATGGATGGATATTTAATCAAAGCCTTTGAGATTTGATACATTTCAGTTGTTTAGTAATTACAATAAAAGTCATGATTGTAGACTGCTGCATTGTTAAATATTGTTTCATCCAGAAGCTCGCATTAAAAATTAACCGTGCATTAGCGTAGTAGACTAGCTTCCACATAACAATAGTGCCACACTTTATTTATCCTCTGAGGTCAGTAACCCCCCGGCTGATCCCGACTCCGGGCGGCAAAGTACTTAGGTAAGAAGTAATTCCGCTAACAAGAGTTCCGGCGAGTGATATACGGCGGCTACCGTAATCGCTCCGGCTAGGCTCCGGCGTCCGCGGGGGCACGTTCCTGCGATAATGTTATTGCTTTCAATGAAACTGGTGTAAAATACATTTTTGGTAGAGAAGTAGTTCAGTTTTACTTTGGTAATGGTTTTAGTTTTTGGTATGCAGATGCATTGTACAAAATGCCTATGGAATATAATTTTGTGTGTTTTTGTTGTTGCAGTTTTATCTGACCAAACTTAATTATTATATTGTCTTAGCTTACTTCACTAAAATAGGATAGGTAGATGAGTGATTAAAAAATACTGAAACGTGTATAGATAGCTCTTGTAACGAAGTTATATAACCTTATTCGTGCTATCAGTGTAATCCTATAAATGTAACTTTTAGCATTAGCCTCAAAGCAGCTCGGCCTACGAACTGCGGCCAGCGCTGCAGTGCTGGGGCTGACTGAGGGGCCCGCTACGAGCCTGCGAGAAACGTCGGCAATCGTCTTCAGCGATGGAACACCACCTCAGTCGTGTTAATGTCCCTAACATTAACACGTCTTAACAATAAGTTTATAACATTAAGTTTCAATTATTTTTTAATTTATCATTTTTAATTAAGTTTCTTTAATATAGAGATGAATAGAATCTGTCAAAAATTTTAAATGTTTTTTATTAACAATGTAAAAAAGTATATTTTTATTGTGGGATACTTTCTTTTAAAAATGTCGGCGAGAATGTGTCATATATATTTTGAGAACATATTAAGTGATAAGACACATGAAAAAGCTAGCGAAGGGTGTGGAAACAGTTTTCTATTTTTAGTTGGAACTACTCCAGCGGCATGTTCTTATTACAAACAAATCTAATTGTGCAAGGGACTGTCTCCAAAGTCTTACAATGCGTAATTGTCAAGGTATTACGTTGCCTTTATTAGGCGCTGGAACGCCATCACCAACATCCGCTAGGGGCTAACATACGAGACGTAATATTTGGCAAGGGCGTAATGGCGTGTGATGATAATAATTATTAGTCCAATGGCTTGTGCCGTCATTACGCATTGATAACACACAGTTGGTGCCCATTTCTACAAATTTGTGAGCACATTATTTTTATAGATGACTTCTTAAGCTTGACTTCATTCAGAAATCAAAGATATGAATCAATGCTGATAAACGACAATGCGTTCTTCGGATATTCGACTAGATATATTGGACAACATCACATACATTGCTCTGATCCTGAGGAATATCGAGGTATTTTGTAGAATATTTAGAACAAATGAATTTTGTAAGAAGTTCTAGAATATGAATGACGATTATCCTGTTAGCATAAATGGAAAAGTTTCTAACAGTGAAAATGTACTCACACAAAGTAATTCCTTTAACGTTTATACAATTTTCAACTTTACTGAGCATTTTGGAATCCTGCCCTATTTTCGCTGTAATACTTTTTCATTATCATTACACATGGAGCCTACCTTAAAGAGTTGAAATGACATTCATTTAATTCTACAAAAAATTCGCCATTTTTAATCTGTGAATTCAAGAGTGGAATGTAATTATTGTCATTTCATACTAAATGCTAGTAAAAAAACACGATTCACGTGTCCCAAAGAAAGATCGCCCGCATTGCTGCTCGATGTGCTATCGACACACATCACAACGTGTAGTTCAAGAGGTCAAGTCGGGCGAACATGGTACACAAACAGCCTACGGCACGTTGCTGCCATAGCACAAATGAAGATAACAATAGTACACCCACTCTCTACAAAACTCACAAAAAGTCATGCACAAAAAACATTGCAGCTGACTTTCACAAAGCGCAGCAATCGCGCTTTGACGTGTCCATTTAGCTTTGTCTTGTTTTAGACGCGGAAGTACGAATATCAAGACATAAAATAACACGGATAGTGCGAGTAACATATCCAGAATTAACTGAATGTAATGGTTCCTCGAGAACTGACGACAATATTCTATTTAATACCGAGTATAAGGAACAAAATACAGATAAGTCTAATCCAGTGGCATTTTTTGTGTTAATGTCTGATCTTACTACTTCGCTCTACCAGAAATGAGGCGAAAATCCGGCCACAGTTAACACCGCCTTTATAATAACATTAAATAATGGTAATTTTATTTGCAGCAAACTTATAAAGTTACTGACCGGCATTACAGAACGTAATATTAAGTATTATTAGTACTTAAGTACGGGAAAACAAGCGAGCAAAGCACTTAATTTACAGGGATTTGAGCACGCTCCGCGTAAAGTAACATGCTCGCTGCGATTGTTACATTACGACCCAAACGCCGGTCAGTGCAACCCTTTAAACTTTAATTTGACAAATAAATGCCAATCTAATCTTATTCAGATAATGTAAGTACAAAAGTAGGTGCTCATCTGAATGTTTTCTATTCTGTGTCCGCAACGGCAGTGCGCTCGCTGCGGCTGCCTGTGCGAGCAGTGCATGTACTGACATGCACTGCTCTGCTAAGCACTCTCCCCATAGATATAGAATGTACTAGCGAATCCTAAGTCTATGCTCCCACCGCGGCCGCAGCGCGTGCTGAACATTGCCGCAGATATAAAATAGTGGCAGCACAAACTACCGGCTATCTATTTGCAGTGACAGTAAGCTTACATAGCACTGTGCACATGAATGGTTTTGCTTTTTAAGCATTAAAATACAAAAACAACTTAGTGATTCAGCTAGTATAGTCTCCAAAAGTAAAACGTAGAAAAAAAGATGTGATAGTGTAAGTAAATTTTTAAACATACGAGTATGCATATCGGTTTACTTTTATTATGTTTATGTTTTTTTTTGTAAATTCCCACTTATTGTAAGGAATAGAAAAAAGGGGGTTACCCCTGCCTTACATCCTTGTGAGCGATAACTGTAATCAATTTATATTACACTAAACTTACCTATCATACAATCCACTTTTCTACTTAATCCTCTATCATCAAAGGAACCAAAGACATACGTTTGCCAATTGCTTGTACACCTACATAGGTGCTGAATTAATCGTTCCAGTATCGAGGTGACCTACAGCCCGACAGCGCTCCCTGTTGATTGCAGCGTGTGGCTCAGCAGCAGCCAGCACACACACACACACACACACGCCCCCAGCGACAGGCGAGATCAACTAGTAATTAGTTTTCAATCAGCGTCGCCTGCTGTTGTTAGATCATTAGGGAAACAAATAGGGGTTGCTTGAATCGTATATACCTGCGTTATTCTAAGCAGAACACAATTCGTACTAACAATAAACTTACAGGTTTGGTCGTTTGTATTTGGAATCCATTTGTTAACAATAGAAGGTACTTTATTTATTTATCACACGTTTTGTTAAAATCAAACCAGCTAACGCAAAGCTCAAGAGAATTCAAACGATAGAACCGAATCGCAATATCGCATTTAAAATGTATTTACTCAGCAGCTAGCACAGCCCATCGCAAGATTATGACAAATAGGCACGCCTCGGAAGCTATTTATATTGTTTAAGTTTTAATAATCTATGGTGTGAGTGAAATAGCGGCTAGCGGCGGCCGGGAATATGCAGGCGCTGCGCTAGTCAGCCTAAGGAACCGGGATTTATACGAGGTCACTATTGTTTTGCTACTATTAACATACGGGTTGTTGGCGAATAGTTTGTTTCAGTTTAATTTTAATTTAGGTTTGTTCGACATTAACTCGAAGTTTAAAGCGTTTTAACTTCTTTATAAAAGATGTTATTTATACTTTTAGATTTACTATTTGATTTAACATTTCACGAATTTCAGAGTCACTTAAAAATGTAAAAATATCAAGCTTGAACGCATCACTATTTAATGGTTAAGTAAACTTTTAGATTTAGAATGCAAATTTTGTTTAGGTAATGGATAAGTAATGGCTCAAACTAAAGCTGGGCCTAACGAAAGCACATTAATTAAGGGGTCACTGCTAAGTCGAGGCAGCGCTTTACTTTTTACGAGTATATCTTTAAACTTTTACTCGAAAAACCGCTCCAGAAGGTTTTTTCTTAATTAAACCTGTACTCTAAAGGACGAGACTTGGACGAGGCATTAAGATTCTGGTAACTAAAAAAACAATCTTTAAATAAAATGACAAAATACTACCATGTACAGATAAATTCGGCCAAGTGCGAGTCCGAATCGCGCACAGAACGTTGAATATTTTTATTATTACCTACATCATGTCAACTGTGTCCTTTGTTTGTCGTTTCGGTCAAAGTACAGGGGCCTAACTACTAGCTCTTTAAACAGTATCATTTCAATATCTGTCAGTTTTTCGCAAAATCAACATTGTTTAGGAATTTGTTCAGTTTTGTTTTTGTTTTGCCCCGGGGTGCTACTACAACTCACCTGGTTGAGTCGCGTACACGATCGGCTTGCCGGAGAGTTTAACTGTCTGTACCGAACTTTATCGTGCACTAAATAGTTTTTGCTAACATTAATCGCTCCAGTAAATTGTATCGCATTAGGAAGCATTAGCGCGCGCCGGTAGCGACGCTGCGACCCGAGCCGTGTAGTGGAGGTATGTATTAGACACTCGCATTAATTAACACGACGTGCAATAGCTACATGTCACGTGACCGGTAACTGTCATCGCGAACGAACACATAATCTGACTAATCTGTGAACAGCATGATAAACTACAAAAAAAAAACCCCCCGACTCAAAAAGCAACATATAAAAAGTAAAAAATAATATGTAAACTATTTGTTAACTCTTGGGCTCTTCCACTTTATTACAAGAAATGTTGCCTAGTTATCTTTTGATCCAAGCGTCATTCGCGTCGGGGGACCGCTTGTATTTTTATTTATGTTGCTGGGTAATTATAATCATCTTATTTTTACCTTCGTCACTGCCTCCTTTACTCTTTTTTTTATTTTCTTAAGCGGTCCCCCGACACGATGACGCTTGGATCAAGCCCTTTCATTTAATACCCATTTTGAGGGAGTTTAAAAAAAATATGTAATCCGCCATTTTATTACGGCGGCCATACTAGAACGATTTTCATCAAACATAGCTAAGAACACACTAATTAATCATTCAAAAAAAAACTAAATCAAAATACTTCATCCGTTCGGGAGCTACGAAGCCACAGACAGACAAACACACACAGACACGTCAAACTTATAACACCCCGTCGTTTTTGCGTCGGGGGTTAAAAAATAATGAAAATCACTTCGTTAATGAGAATTTGGTATAGCTAGCAAAGTAATTTAGTGTTAGTAGCATGTTAGCTCGTAGTACCTCGTAGCACATTGCCCGGTTATCTTCGTCAGTATTGAGGTTTCTATTAACATGCAGACGTGATACCAGCGGGGCTTATTAAGTCAATGGGTCACTATATACTGCTCGCACTACGCAAGAGGAATCTGCACTGTGCTGAGTGTAGTATGACATAATGTGACCTACTCTACGAGAGCTCACTCGTCGCCTAACTCGTTGTAATCGTAGCGTGAAAGAGAAGTATTTACTATGTTCAAACGTACTATCTGTAGTCGGCAAACTTTTTTTTTTAGTTAGAACAATACAGTTGCGTAACATAATACTTGATTTGGAATTTAAACATTATTACGTCCTCGGAATCCGAGAGGCGAGCACTCCGGACCTGGCATGGCGTCGCCATCTCTGATTTCCCGGGTTCGATTCCCAGTTTGGTCGAGGAAAAACGAACTTTTCTTTTAAAATCAAGGTTTCAGGTATCGTCGTTGTTTTTTTACAAGTTACAAGTGCTTTAGATTCTTACCCTTCTTCTTTGTCTGATATTTGTTTACTAAAATAATCTAATAAATGAAAAAAATATTTATTTGCTTAAACACTTATCATGGTAGGTCGTACAGGGGGTATATTTATTATTTATTAACTTTTGTGGTCTTGTCCGATCTCTAACAATGACTTTTTAATATCCTGCACCGTACAAAGTATAACCAAGAAACAAAAATAGCACGATTGATCAATTTGTGTAGGCCAGAACAAATCGTGAACACAAAGCTCGTTCGTCGTACATAAAATACCTATTTAAGGCTGCGTCCCCTTCGCTCAGTGTGCATGTCCGCTCGGTGCCTCGCGCCTCGGTCCCGCCGCGCGCGTCGGCTTAGCATTAATTAAGGCGCACACGGCTGCCGCCGCCGCCGCGTCACTCGGTAACCAAATGTTGGCCACAGAATAACAAGGTCAACTATTCAAAACTTATTTGGCTGTTACACTAGTTTGTGCTCTCGATTAAACGCCGTTTAAATAATTAAGTGAATCCCAAAACATATTGGTTGCTTGTTTCCGGGAAAAGATAGCAAGCGATGCACTATAATTTTATAACGCGACCCATCAATTTCCATGCTAGAAAACCGCATAGATGCCTAGCTGTTAAGTAAGGTAAATATTGACAAAATATGACGTGGTTTTTCCAATAAAATTTTAATAAACCAACACGTTTCCTTTTTTTTACATGAAATATGAAGTGGTGTGGATGCTGGTTGCCTTGATATGAGGATAACAAACTAGTAGAATACATATAAGTTTTAAGTATGTTAAGAAATATGATAATATAGGAAATAAATATTTTAATATTTTTTGATGATAAATTGAAATAGTGTAAAATTATTAATTGACTAAAATTATTGACAGGCTTTCGATATACATGCCATGACTTGACTTGGACATTAATTTAATTCATTTGACATTGCAATTTATTATTATTTATCATGTATTTTATTTGATTTGATCTGACATAACATTATATATTATGACAATTCGTGATTATTTTTAATATTAGTATTGTATGATTAAAATTTATAAATGGAATTCGAATTAATTATGTTAAAAAATGTTAATTTAAATTGTTTCGTATCAAAAAATCACGAATGCCTTAGAAGGTCATTCTGTAACAAAATGAACATCTTTTGTACCTGTATTGTGGACTAATGTTACATTATGAAAGTGATTAAATGAATATGAATATGCCATGTCTCTCTGAAGGGCAAAAAACTCTCCTTCCAAATTGCCTCTAATTAAAGGGTAAAGTTTACCGATTCTTGGTTTAACTTTAATATCCCAATTGAAGAGATTGCCACTTATATAAGCAGCTTTTATAGTAGCAAAACGACATCAAAATTCGTCATCACCTATCAGATATTTGATAAAGATGACAATTTACCACGTGGTTTGAATAGGCCATTTGTCAATCCTGTACATTTGGTTACTCTAGCTAAGGCCTCGGATCCATTTAATTAAGACGAAGGTAAGTGGAGAGCTAATCCAAGCTCATAAATCTGTCGCGGCTCCGCGTCCCGCAGCTCGCTCCGGCGCTCGCCTCGCGCGCGGTCAGATGGCGCCGCTGGAATGAGGTCGTCCGCCACCAGAGCTTATGTATACGCAGATCCACATAAGCATCATTATTTATCGAATCAACCGAATATTATTTTGTGGTTTTGAGGTTATATAAAATTTATTAAACATTAGCAGTTACTCACAATCTCTTTCGCTTGCTTTTCAGTTCAATTCGAAAAAATCTTTTTTTCGCACAACAACTTACATAGATTTCGTCGCAAACTGATAAATGTGACGCATACCTAGAAGAAAAACGTTATTTAAATAGATTTATCAGGCAGACTGACAAAGCGCAAAAAGGGGATTACCCATGTATTTTATTGCTTAGACAAACTATTTATCTGGGGGCACGGCAGTGCCCCCGCCAAGTCGAGCAAAAAAAAGCGGCACGGCCGTACTATACTTTTCTCGAAGCAGTTCGGGCCATTTTCGACCCCCTATAACTTTGTTGTGGATTTAACTAGAAGCCTGTATTTCTAGTAACCAGGCAAGCATTGTATAAACACGGTATATTTTAAATTTCATTCAATTTGAACCAGTAGGGTAAGAATTATAACAAGTCAAAGTTCTTAATTTTGTCACTCACTGACTGACCGATCATCAAAACTCTAAGGCACTTCTAGTAGACATAGAAGCTTCAAATTTTGAATTCAATTAGTGTTTAGTGTATCAATCAAGGAAAAACTAAAATATTTTACAATTTTAGTCCAGTTTTCTAGATACACTAACTGCATAAATAACTTTGTAATCCCATATAAATATATAGGATTACAAAGTTACATTTGCGGTTATGGATTATGTTCAATGGTAACTTGTAATAAAATTAAAAGGTTTTTTTTTAAACATGCCTTTATTACTTGTTAATAATCCTCCTAACCGAGTTCGGTTACAGCGACCACTTCTACTCCCCATTTTGCTGTCGTCGTTTGTGTGCCCATGCACATAACATGGCCTACGTACCCAACTTTATTGACAAAGGGACGCGTACATTGAGGTTAGCACACCGTTATTTAAATTATAACTGATAGCCGCAGGTGGTCGGACTTTCAATTCATCGTGCTTGGCGTCAAGATGAGAAAGCCGCCAGGAGACAGCGACTTTGACATTCACACGCGTTCTCCACTCTCCACGGTTGGATGCTAAATCCTCCCAGAGAGAAATATCTATGTCACATCCCTTCATATGGCGCTTCAGCACATCTTTGTACCTCAAAAGTTGTCCGCCATGCTTACGCTTATCCTCCTGAAGCTTAGAGTAAAAAATGCGCTTCGCCACTCTCTCCTCAGACATACGCGAAGCATGGCCACACCAGCGAAGTTGTCGTCTCATAAGATACGACTCAATGCCACCTACATTGGCTCGTCTCAAGACTTCAGTATTACGCACACGATCGGACATTTTATATGGAAACAGTCTAGTTGGCGAAAGTGGCGTCGATACGGTGTCCATGTTTCGGTGTAGTACAAAATATTAGACAGCACGATAGCCATGTAACAGCAACCTTAGTGGCTAACTTCAAGTCATGCGAGCGGAAGACCTTGGTGTTTAATTTGCCAAAGGCTGCTGCAGCAGCACCTATAATGCTGTTAATTGCGGCATCAATGTCGTACTTTGATGAAATGGTGCTCTCCAAGTAACGAAATGAAACGAAACGATTAACTTTTTAAATTTTTACGCGAAAATCTCGCATCAATAATACGCCACAGGCGACTACGGCGTAGTTCGTAGCGCAAACAAACTTAAATAAAATTTGTGTTTTGATGAAACATTAAAAAACATTTAGCATATTTTAAAGTACGTAGCAAACATGTTATCATAGTCAGAATCCACATTCATAACAAACGGAACGAACGAACGAACGAACTTAATTTCCCAAAGATAATGGGATCGCACATTCTCATCCACCAAACCATTACCTGTCACCACACTCACTCCCCATCAAATACAGTCCACCCATCAAAACGAATCAAAGTAGACGCAGTTGTGTCGCTGAGTTACTGAGTTCCTATGGCCACCTTCCGGCTCCATCTTGCACCAAAGTACTCGTCAAGACGAATCAAACGAGCTAAAACTCGATCGGGTTATGTCGTTTAATTACTGATTTCCTATGGCTACCTTCCAGCTCCATCATCAGAACCTAGTGACCATCTAGCACCAAAGCACTAACTCGCCAATACGAATCAAGCGATCCCAAACTAGATCGGGTTATCTCGTTTAATTACTGATTTCCTATGGCTATCTTCCAGCTCCATCATCGGACCCTGTGGTTACCATCTAGCACCAAAGTACTCGTCAAGATGAACCAAACAAGCTGAGACTTCATGGGATTGCGTCGTTTCTTTTCTGAGTTCCCGTGTCCACCTTCCAGCTCCATCATCAGACCCTAGTTACCATTAAAAGACAAACTACTCGTCAAGACGATTCCAACGAGCCCATACTCGATGAGGTTGTTTCGTTTCATTGTGAAACGTGTGCCATAGGAACTATGGCCACTTTCCAGCTCCATCATCAGATCAGTAACATTCATCATAATATTGCATTGTCACGCGGTTCACACATATCTGCAAAAGTTCAGGTCAATCGGTAAAGGGAATGGAATCAAATTTAACTTGCAAGATTTGATTACAGACAACGGGACAGGTGAAACTAACTAAAAGCTTGTAATAACTAAAAGCTAGTAAAAATGGTCAATAAACGGAATGCAAAAAAAATAATGGGGCATGTCTTATGAAGTTATACCAAAATCCCGCAAAGTACTTATAAGGTAAACTAAATTGTCCGAAATTGTCATGAAAGAAAGAACACTAATAATCATAACCGCGGCCGGCGGAGGTGGCTTTCACGCGCCGCGGCTTCCACGCTTCCCGTTCGTCACAGAAAGGCGGACACTTTCTTCCAGGCAACCTTTGGGTCTTACTGCGATATCGCAGGTATACACACAAACCACGTTTTATATAACTTACGTATACAAAAAGAAATGAGATGCCATCAAAAACAAAACTTGTAAAAAAATACCAAGTCTCGCAACTCACTTCTTCTACCGTGAAAAGTTATGAGATCAATGTAATACCAAGTCGGTTAATTTAAGCAGTCTCTACATAAGGGACCTTCTATCTTAAGTTATTACGTAAGTAGCTAACCTAACAACATTTTATAGTGACCATATCAATATTAAAAATATTTTATGTTTAAAATAAATAGATTGACTTGGCAATCGAAAATATTCTAATTTCATATAATAAGTATTAGCTGTGAGATACACTGTGTTATCATGCGATTGCCAAGTCGATTTATTTATTTAAAACATAAAATATTTTTAATATTGATATGGTCACTATAAAATGTTGTTAGGTTAGCTACTTACGTAATAACTTAAGATAGAAGGTCCCTTATGTAGAGACTGCTTAAATTAACCGACTTGGTATTACATTGATCTCATAACTTTTCACGGTAGAAGAAGTGAGTTGCGAGACTTGGTATTTTTTTACAAGTTTTGTTTTTGATGGCATTTATTCTACTAGTTTGTTATCCTCATACCAAGGCAACCAGCATCCACACCACTTCATATTGCATGTAAAAAAAAAAGGAAACGTGTTGGTTTATTAAAATTTTATTGGAAAAACCACGTCATATTTTGTCAAAATTTACCTTACTCAACAGCTAGGCTTATCTATGCGGCTTTCTAGCATGGAAATTGATGGGTCGCGTTATAAAATTATAGTGCATCGCTTGCTATCTTTTCCCGGAAACAAGCAACCAATATGTTTTGGGATTCACTTAATTATTTAAACGGCGTTTAATCGAGAGCACAAACTAGTGTAACAGCCAAATTAGTTTTGAATAGTTGACCTTGTTATTCTGTGGCCAACATTTGGTTACCGAGTGACGGCGCACTAATTAATGCTAAGCCGACGCGGCGCGGCGGGACCGAGGCGCGAGGCACCGAGCGGACATGCACACTGAGCGAAGGGGACGCAGCCTTAAATAGGTATTTTATGTACGACGAACGAGCTTTGTGTTCACGATTTGTTCTGGCCTACACAAATTGATCAATCGTGCTATTTTTGTTTCTTGGTTATACTTTGTACGGTGCAGGATATTAAAAATTCATTGTTAGAGATCGGACAAGACCACAAAAGTAAATAAATAATGCCATCAAAAACAAAACTTGTAAAAAAATACCAAGTCTCGCAACTCACTTCTTCTACCGTGAAAAGTTATGAGATCAATGTAATACCAAGTCGGTTAATTTAAGCAGTCTCTACACAAGGGACCTTCTATCTTAAGTTATTACGTAAGTAGCTAACCTAACAACATCTTATAGTGACCATATCAATATTAAAAATATTTTATGTTTTAAATAAATAAATCGACTTGGCAATCGCATGATAACACAGTGTATCTCACAGCTAATACTTATTATATGAAATTAAATTATTTTCGATTGCCAAGTCAATCTATTTATTTTAAACATAAAATATTTTTAATATTGATATGGTCACTATAAAATGTTGTTAGGTTAGCTACTTACGTAATAACTTAAGATAGAAGGTCCCTTATGTAGAGACTGCTTAAATTAACCGACTTGGTATTACATTGATCTCATAACTTTTCACGGTAGAAGAAGTGAGTTGCGAGACTTGGTATTTTTTTACAAGTTTTGTTTTTGATGGCATCTCATTTCTTTTTGTATACGTAAGTTATATAAAACGTGGTTTGTGTGTATACCTGCGATATCGCAGTAAGACCCAAAGGTTGCCTGGAAGAAAGTGTCCGCCTTTCTGTGACGAACGGGAAGCGTGGAAGCCGCGGCGCGTGAAAGCCACCTCCGCCGGCCGCGGTTATGATTATTAGTGTTCTTTCTTTCATGACAATTTCGGACAATTTAGTTTACCTTATAAGTACTTTGCGGGATTTTGGTATAACTTCATAAGACATGCCCCATTATTTTTTTTGCATTCCGTTTATTGACCATTTTTACTAGCTTTTAGTTATTACAAGCTTTTAGTTAGTTTCACCTGTCCCGTTGTCTGTAATCAAATCTTGCAAGTTAAATTTGATTCCATTCCCTTTACCGATTGACCTGAACTTTTGCAGATATGTGTGAACCGCGTGACAATGCAATATTATGATGAATGTT
Organism: Anania fuscalis; assembly: GCA_950371115.1. Taxonomy (NCBI): domain Eukaryota; kingdom Metazoa; phylum Arthropoda; class Insecta; order Lepidoptera; family Crambidae; genus Anania; species Anania fuscalis. The sequence goes on along the minus strand of OX493335.1, from coordinate 19,321,613 downwards.
ACTGATCTGATGATGGAGCTGGAAAGTGGCCATAGTTCCTATGGCACACGTTTCACAATGAAACGAAACAACCTCATCGAGTATGGGCTCGTTGGAATCGTCTTGACGAGTAGTTTGTCTTTTAATGGTAACTAGGGTCTGATGATGGAGCTGGAAGGTGGACACGGGAACTCAGAAAAGAAACGACGCAATCCCATGAAGTCTCAGCTTGTTTGGTTCATCTTGACGAGTACTTTGGTGCTAGATGGTAACCACAGGGTCCGATGATGGAGCTGGAAGATAGCCATAGGAAATCAGTAATTAAACGAGATAACCCGATCTAGTTTGGGATCGCTTGATTCGTATTGGCGAGTTAGTGCTTTGGTGCTAGATGGTCACTAGGTTCTGATGATGGAGCTGGAAGGTAGCCATAGGAAATCAGTAATTAAACGACATAACCCGATCGAGTTTTAGCTCGTTTGATTCGTCTTGACGAGTACTTTGGTGCAAGATGGAGCCGGAAGGTGGCCATAGGAACTCAGTAACTCAGCGACACAACTGCGTCTACTTTGATTCGTTTTGATGGGTGGACTGTATTTGATGGGGAGTGAGTGTGGTGACAGGTAATGGTTTGGTGGATGAGAATGTGCGATCCCATTATCTTTGGGAAATTAAGTTCGTTCGTTCGTTCGTTCCGTTTGTTATGAATGTGGATTCTGACTATGATAACATGTTTGCTACGTACTTTAAAATATGCTAAATGTTTTTTAATGTTTCATCAAAACACAAATTTTATTTAAGTTTGTTTGCGCTACGAACTACGCCGTAGTCGCCTGTGGCGTATTATTGATGCGAGATTTTCGCGTAAAAATTTAAAAAGTTAATCGTTTCGTTTCATTTCGTTACTTGGAGAGCACCATTTCATCAAAGTACGACATTGATGCCGCAATTAACAGCATTATAGGTGCTGCTGCAGCAGCCTTTGGCAAATTAAACACCAAGGTCTTCCGCTCGCATGACTTGAAGTTAGCCACTAAGGTTGCTGTTACATGGCTATCGTGCTGTCTAATATTTTGTACTACACCGAAACATGGACACCGTATCGACGCCACTTTCGCCAACTAGACTGTTTCCATATAAAATGTCCGATCGTGTGCGTAATACTGAAGTCTTGAGACGAGCCAATGTAGGTGGCATTGAGTCGTATCTTATGAGACGACAACTTCGCTGGTGTGGCCATGCTTCGCGTATGTCTGAGGAGAGAGTGGCGAAGCGCATTTTTTACTCTAAGCTTCAGGAGGATAAGCGTAAGCATGGCGGACAACTTTTGAGGTACAAAGATGTGCTGAAGCGCCATATGAAGGGATGTGACATAGATATTTCTCTCTGGGAGGATTTAGCATCCAACCGTGGAGAGTGGAGAACGCGTGTGAATGTCAAAGTCGCTGTCTCCTGGCGGCTTTCTCATCTTGACGCCAAGCACGATGAATTGAAAGTCCGACCACCTGCGGCTATCAGTTATAATTTAAATAACGGTGTGCTAACCTCAATGTACGCGTCCCTTTGTCAATAAAGTTGGGTACGTAGGCCATGGTATGTGCATGGGCACACAAACGACGACAGCAAAATGGGGAGTAGAAGTGGTCGCTGTAACCGAACTCGGTTAGGAGGATTATTAACAAGTAATAAAGGCATGTTTAAAAAAAAACCTTTTAATTTTATTACAAGTTACCATTGAACATTATCCATAACCGCAAATGTAACTTTGTAATCCTATATATTTATATGGGATTACAAAGTTATTTATGCAGTTAGTGTATCTAGAAAACTGGACTAAAATTGTAAAATATTTTAGTTTTTCCTTGATTGATACACTAAACACTAATTGAATTCAAAATTTGAAGCTTCTATGTCTACTAGAAGTGCCTTAGAGTTTTGATGATCGGTCAGTCAGTGAGTGACAAAATTAAGAACTTTGACTTGTTATAATTCTTACCCTACTGGTTCAAATTGAATGAAATTTAAAATATACCGTGTTTATACAATGCTTGCCTGGTTACTAGAAATACAGGCTTCTAGTTAAATCCACAACAAAGTTATAGGGGGTCGAAAATGGCCCGAACTGCTTCGAGAAAAGTATAGTACGGCCGTGCCGCTTTTTTTTGCTCGACTTGGCGGGGGCACTGCCGTGCCCCCAGATCTCATTGTCATTGATACACCTATACAAGGCCGCTCAAAGAAGGCACGTTAATTGTTTATTTTGTAACCTGTAAAGTACACTTATCACAAAACATATTTGAATTGGCCACTATTGTCATTTAAATATTGCTTTCTAGGTAAATAGCAATTTTAATGTAGGTAAACAAACTAAATATATATTATTCTCATAAGCCTAAGCCGTGTACAGTGCACGCAGATTCGCTGAGAGACCGGCTGTGTCTATGGTCGTGTCCACATTAGCAAGTGTAAGCGCTCGCTCCTCACCGCCCGCCCACTCCGCAGCAGGCGCGAGCTACTCAGGACAATACAATGATTTATTCATGCCGCCCATTACTTCCTACCCACTACTTGCCGGATTGCTGTGCCGTCAATATTACATGAAAGGGTTGTTTGAACTTGTGCGACTTTTTCTGCCGAGCTACAGAATGTTTTTTGGGGTCTTTAGAAATGCCTGGATGTGCTTGGGTCAAAAAAACGGTAGAGTTCTTACTATAAACAGAAACAAAAATAATCAGAAAAAATAACTTTCTATACCCAATTTCCTAAAGCCGCAAGTGAGCCAAACATTAACACATACATACACATACCAACACTCTACTTTTAACAACACAACGAAAACGAAGCTCTTTACATTGTGATAATTTAATTTGCTACATATTTTCTTATTTCCATTAATTATTTTTTCTTTTAGAACCTTTTCCCGTTAGTATTGTGAAAACAACTTAACAATCTCGTCATCCGCGCGCAAAAATAACGTTAGTTTAAAATTGAGCGCCACCCGATCAAATGAATATCCTTTCTGCTATCAATATATCACGCTTCGTTCGCGAAAAAGGCGGGATCTAGTTAAGTGTTTTTCAAACTTTTTTGTTTTTCTTAGAACAGGTTTTTTCAATAGAAGGAAAGAATATTGCCACTTGTTTAAAATGTGGAATTATTGTACATAATAGTTAAACTGTATTAAACGAGTAATAAAGTACTATACCTGAAATCAGTTTATCTTTAGGGCATCTTACAATATAGTTTCAAATCTTTAATACAACACTTAATAATAAATATGTTACATGCATTTATTATACGTTACATTTGGTATTCTTAAAACATTATGAAGTTTTACTTTTGATGACTTTCATTGTAATGAAAATTACGTAAAACTATTTTGTAATAGGTTGGAAGTATAGTGTGTTTTAAATTATGGAATAAAGATGCTTAAAAAAGTCAGCATTAAAGAAAGGAGATAGCCACTAAACCCCAGCATGTTGAATAACACTGACTTTCGTTCAATAGCGCGCTTTTAGATTGCCTTATCAATTTCAAGTCACCGTTTGCGTGTTATACCGGGTGTGTGAGTGAGCTGAGTCGCGGGAAGATGGACTGGCCTGCGCCCCATCGATCACGCGAATAACGATTGGATGAAGCATCGCGAGCTACGCGAGGGTATTTGATTTAGTGGCTCAATATTCCACCAACCGTTTATTAAGCCGAGTTAATACATACACATGACTAGCGTTCACAATGCTGAATTATTTATTTTCGTTTCCATTTTGGTCTTCACGCTATTTTTCTCAGTTACTGGTCAGTTGAATCCAAAAACAAAATAGCCGTTCAAAATTAATTCTTACTTGAACGTCTATGGCGCTAAGTACTTAGATACAATAACAATGAAATAGCTTATATAGTTAGCAATAAGTACAAAACTTCGGTTAAATTCAACATGAGACTACATTATTTTCACCATGTTTAGGTATCATTTTTATAGAGTTCCTATTTCTGACAAGGAACCCTTATAGTTTTGCCATGTCCATCTGTCTGTCCGTCCGAGGTTTTGTTTACTACTGGCTTGAAAAATCTGGGAAAATTCAGGATGATAGTGCTTTTGATGAACTTTTAAGAAAAAATATAACGGTTAAGATTGATCAGTTAGTTTAAGAGTAATAGTCGTTCAACTTATGTATCAGAATTTTTTTAACTAATAAATTTTTCTTAGAAGAAAATATTAAAAGTGACTTAGATAAAAATATTTCTTCTGAAATATATTGTGGTAACGACCGGCAACTACGGAACACTACACTGCGTATGGCACGACTCGCAGTTGACCGGTTTTTTTTTGTTATTATGCGCCTTCAGAAGAAGTTCAAAGATACATTTTTGCTCGATTGTTAAGCTTATTTGTAAGCTATTACGGAACAACTTACTTTATTTAGATTTGATTAAGTTATAAAAAAATACGTTTTCTTACTTATTAGATTAAACTTTTGCATGACGTTGGTTCATAATTCCTTAAAGTTATTATTAAACTTGTGAATTAAAATGTTTGAAAGCTTAATCATTCATAGCTTGCTAACATTTTTAAAGAGAAAATTCAACTTAATAAACTGTGTAAAATGCATGTTTCTAACTCGTGGCCTGTGCTCTCCTAACGCGAGCCAGAGCAGAGGATTACCACTCCTTTAAAATATAGTCACATAAATGATGTAGTCGCCGCGGAGTCGCCTTTTGTTGGAGTTGCAAAGAGATGGAAGAAAGGCATAGAATGTTGCCATTAACTACAATGAGCAGTGGAATAAAGCTTTGAGTGGAGAGGAACGTGAGTGAGATAGAACGATATAAGTTAGTACGACTACGACCACAAAAGACATGGGAAATGGAACTTCAGCCAGATATAATAATAAGCTTAGTAAGTAGTTTGTGACACAGTTTAGAAGTGTCTCTATTAATAACGCTTATTAAAATCAAAATGTTGTTTGTATGTAATGTAAGTTACCGACCTCCGTAGCCGAGAGGCGAGAACGACGGACTGGGCGTCGCCGCCATCTCTGAGGTTCCGGGTTCGATTCCCGGTGGGGACAATGTGAAAAACGAACTTTTCTATTCAATACAAAAATTATGCTTGGCTTGGGCTTCGCCGCAAAAAGAATGGAGATCTAAATGAGTGCCAAGTTCTATGCAAAATCCAAGTATGTATTTATAGGAACAAAATAATATCATGAACAAGTATTAAACTCTATTTCTTTGCTTTATTGGATATCTATAACAATTTCTGTTATTTAAAAAACAATGTGAGATCTTAAAGTAGGCTAGATTTGACTTGGCCAGTTTTCATTACATCAGTCATTTTATAAAGTTATTCAACATATATTATATATTTTAATTCTGTTAAAAACTATAATTAAACACACGTAGTTTCATGTGTTTACGTTAAAAAGGTTTTAAGTTATAGCAGGGCCTAAAGTGACACCAAATGGTTCGTGTGATAATACACTCGGCGCTGGCTAGCCAGTTAGTTCCTTTGCTTGAACTTGGCTTGACACGTTGCCACGTGTCTAGATATTGTCTCGGTTCAGGGTGTTGTGGTACTGTCGTTGTTTCTGATTTCTATAACACAAGTGCTTTAGCTACTTACTTTAGGATCAGAACAATGTTTGTGATGTTGTCTAAATTATTATTCATCACCAGCCTATATCAGTCCACTGCTGGACACAGGCCTCTCCAAAAGGAGGATTTTGCCATAATCGCCACGCTTGGCAGGCGGGTTGGCGATCGCAGTTTGGCCAATGGTGGAGAGGAGACTCTGCTGCCCGTCTTCTTGTGGCGGTTCTCCTGTAGTCGCCTCTTACGACACCCATAGGAAGAGAAGGGGGTGGTGCTATTCTTTCAACGTGCCGGCACCACACGACACTAGACGTTATTATTACCTAATTAAAATGTTAAGTTACTAATCCAGGTTTTTTACTTTACTGTCAATACAAATACTTGTAAATGAAATGAACAAATTTAATCATACTTTTACCCAGCCACTCTATTGACAAAGCAATCAACAATTGAATGTGATTTTCAATTGTGTGAGCAGTCATTGCGTTCGTCTAATTGTATTGCACGCTCGTCTACGAGCACAATCAAATATCTTTCATAAAGCGCTCTGCAAGTCAAGGTTTTTGACCGAACCTTCCCAGGGAAAGGTTATTCTTTAATAATAAATACAAAGAATTGTCGAAGCAAGTATTTTGTTATTTCAGGAGAGAAGAGGTGGGCGTGTTAATTTGGAGGGCCAAAGACTCCCCCCAGTCTTGTCTCTATGCAAATGTAATGAATATGCATCCGGCAAGACGTGAAGTCAATTTCGCTGGAGTTCGACCTTGTTCCCTAAGTACGAATGCCCGTATTTTAGCAAACTTGTGGTAATGCAACCTTTGTAATACCCAGCATTTCGGTCGATATAAATAATATATGATTACATTACTACAAGTACAATATCGTAGAGTTTATCTTATTTGCTTTATTTATACTTAATGATAATCAACTTATTCTGTTAGATACAGATTAAATCTTCAGATTCACTAAGCCTCCATGAGATGCAAACTTGGGGCACCTCTGAATAGACTCAAACAGAAATGGAACGTAATCACCTCGAGTGTCTAATTCAGACGGACCGCAAATTCGAAGGATATTAGGGTAATTCAAATTCAAATTGTTTATTGCACACATGTGGTTGAAGAGATGTTTTACATTTTAATAAACTCCTATAACATGTCACCCTGGCAGGGCATAGCGTCATTATTCGTACATTATTTGATTAAAGTTCATTCATATGATACAATAATTTCGACTGTGATACACAATTTCCCAGTTTTATTTCACAGTTTTCATTCAAATTGTTACATGGAACTCTTTGGGATATTACCTGACACAAAGTTATTTGTGACTCCTTTTGCTGATGAGCAATTTGTTGTAGTCCCGCTACAAATTATTAGTTATTTTGTTGTTTGCTGTTTTGAGAGCATACAAACAAAGGCACCTTGTTCAGTTTAGTCTTGTTTCTTTATTCAACTAGTAGCACCTAATTATGGCGAATAACTATTGTCTAAAACTATTAATGTTATCTATTTATTTTTATCATTTTGTAATTTTTATATTTGTGTAGTGTTATAGTGTTACTGACTCAAATGTATTGTTTGTGGTATGGACTTTGCCTGAAATAAATCTTTTGAATTTGAATTAAGAGGTATAGTACCAGCTATTACCATCAGCTGGCCATCAATATCAACATTTTGCCATCAATATCATAACCTTAGACGGGTAAACAAAACATTTCTGTTCTTCTTTCTCTCTGGGTCATCATTCAAAACTGCATACAACGCTTTTATTCCGCCTCGTTGTAATTAATTTTTATTATGCTAACCATTTTAATGAGTTACTTAAGCAGTTAATTTATTGTACCGCAGTTTTATTCACTTTGTTGTTTTGTTGGACTTGGTGTGAAAGTCTCGCACTGAACATGAATGTCCGCAGTATTACTACTCAATAAAACGACTCGATTTTCCTCCCTGTGTAAGAGAAAAGACTAGATTGAAGGACACTTAAAATTTTATCTCAAAAACTAGAACACACTTTCCATTCGAATGTTATGAATTAATATTCCCAAATCGACGATTCTCAAGCACCGTCTTAGTATATTCAGAATCTTCTTAGACTGTGAGGTTATTTCCTTCGGTTGGTTTGGTTCCAGGAACACTGCTTCATATTACCTAGATACCTAATTGTACAAGCAATTTGCCAAAACTAAGCAAATTACAAGTATTTGCGAGACCGGCTTTAATTTCGCGAACAGTTGCCTCCGAACTTTGGAAATACTGATAACGAAGTTTAGGTACTAGACCTAGATACTAGACGAACCAGATAATTTTTAATTAAAAATATTTGTTGTGGTTGTTTTATGTTAAATTCTAAAAATCATCCCATCGAAAACGTACTTTTATTTAATTAAATGCATGCGATGTTATTTTTTTAAAATTTTGAATTAAAATGTGAGTCCCTATAACCTTGTATTATTTATTTTAAATGTTTAAATGTCTTGTTATAAAGTGTAGGTAGACCATTCACTACAAATAATGGCTTTTTGTAAAAAAAAAAAAAGTTTCCTAGATTTTTTTTTAGCAGATTACAATTTTATTGAGCATTTTAAATAGCGTATTTAAGAAGTGTATTATTATCGAGTGATATTTTTTTTATACTTAGAAGAAATCCAACGTTTGCGCAGTCGAAATCGCGAATGCTACCTGTATAATTTACTGTTAATTTTGTAATTTAACAATTTAATTTGTATTTTTTCAGTCTTTTAGTGTCTTTTAACACTAATTCTCATAGTGGATTATGTAGTGTGATAAAAAATGAGTACAAATCATGAACAAAATAATAATGCAGGGTTTCCTAAATAAACAAAATAAATGCCATAAAAGGGTTCAGCTCGTGAAAAGCCAAGCGGTCATCTATGACCGCGTAACAAAATAATTTCCATTGGGTCTCGTTTCTCTAGGCTGGGGTTTCAAGTTATTTTTTTTAAATCAAATCAAATCAAAATTATTATTTCCAAGAATATGGTGGTTACTTACAGGGGCGTGCTTTGATTTTTGTGCTGGGTAGGCACTAAGTAGTAATTTTATATAAAAAAAAAACTATCACATTTTCCGGTTAAACCATGCGTCGGAAAGAAAAAGTCACAAGTATAAAAAGCGTTTAGTTTATGCCCCTCTATACGACGAAAAACAAAGATTGGAATTTTATGAAGTTTTATAATTATATCACCATTTTTTTCTAAGTGTTTGAACACCTTATATTCTATCACATTTTCCGGTTAAACCATGCGTCGGAAAAAAAGTCACAAGTATAAAAAGCGTTTAGTTTATGCCCCTCTATAGGACGAAAAACAAAGATTTGAATTTTATGAAGTTTTATAATTTTATCACCATTTTTTTCTAAGTGTTTGAACACTTTATATTCTATCGCATTTTCCGGTTAAACCATGCGTCGGAAAGAAAAAGTCACAAGTATAAAAATCATTTAATTTGAGCCCCCTTATACATTGAAAAACAAAGATTTGACTTTTATTATGTTTCATATATTTAATGAAATTTTTTCTAAGTGCCAAACGCCTTGCACACTTTGCTACACTCCAACCAAATAAAGACTTACCAGGCATTCTTGCTTTCCGAGACAAGCAAAAAAAATTGACTGAGTGAAGATTTATATGGAGCACCACAACTATCCAATTGATATTTATAACTCCTCAGCGACATTTCGTGGTTATTACTTTTTCGCGAACTTTGAACATGTCAGTAATCTTTTATCGTAAAATGTTTGCAACGGTAAGCATTATATACTTCAATAAATGAATAAACTTGTTAGTTTAGTGACAAAAACTTAACTTGTCTCCGACGTAAACACACACAAAACCGGCGCCCCATCGGCTATTTTGTTGATTTTAACATGGTATTTACCTACTTTTAAGATTGTATTATTTGTTCACCACATTTTAATACACTTTACACTATTAGAACAATTATCTTTTGACAACTTAACACCCGATTATTCACGAATATTTTTAAAAATCTCCTTTAACTGAGGTGAGGTTAAGTTACACTCGTAAATATTATGGCCACAGAATAAACAAGGACATCTCTTTGTTTGTTCCGAATTAAGCTAAAATAAGCTTTGGCGTATTCAAACTATGCAAATAAATTTTAGTTCTATGTGAGATCGATTACGTTACAACTCAATTCGGAACTTAAATTACCCGGCTAATGAAAATAGGCTACTAGGTTGTCCACAAATGAAAATTGATTTAAGGGATTGGCGCGTAATTTGTCAAAACAAATAGAATTCTCATTACATACTGTACATTCTAGTTTCTCCATTTTATAGAACACAACAACACAACACTGAATTTTGAAATAACTATAATAGCACTAAAAAGAAGCAGTTTATGATCCGTAAGAGTAAAAACAACTTTTCAAAACACTCGCGGGATGAAAGCCAAAGCAAACTAAAGAAAAAAAATATGGCCGATCGAAATGATCTCTGTTTACAATATTTTTAGGATAGTTTTAGCAAACAATTAATTATTCGTTTTAAAACTTAAAACTATTTACTATAAATATAATTAGGATTTTAGGGTTTGAAATTTTATTTTAACAAGTTGTAATGTAAAATTTACTTAAAATAAGACTTTAAATTTTAAAATTAGAGGCGGAAATTGAGCGCCATCTGGTGGGAGCTAAGCAGGTAAGCGCCGCATAATGCTTACCAAAAATTGGTGTTTTGTAACTGTGTACGTATGCGCACAGATTATATAAGTGTGTGTGAAAATTAAGGAAGTGTGCGTGAAATAGTAAGCGGTGTCGCGACCGCCTACCGTGGGTCATTTGTATTGAAAGTATTGAAACGAGCGCGCTTTAGTTTGAAAGTTTAATAAAGACGACAAAATGGTAACTTAGACTTTATTATAGATTGTCAATTTGGCAAATAAAGATGGTGAGCTGTCCTGTAGGATTTTTCTGGCACTGGTAAGCACTGCATAATTGCCTATATGCACCGCACGCCACTGGTTACTTAAGGCCTTAAAGTTAAATAAGTTCTACATATTCTGCCACCTCTGGCGTTGAAATACAAATAATAACATATCATCGTAAGAACCAGATTAATTTTATCAATTCGAATTCAATTTATTAGCAGAAATAATAAGTTAGTTAAATAATTCAATCAGATTGATTACATTATTTATAAGCAGAATAGTAGTAGCTGACAGTTCTATTTGCAATAATGTAAGCATAGATATAAAACTACTAAACACACTACGCTCGTTACATCGGTCCCGACACAATTCGGGTGTAGCTTGGCAACTGAACAATTTGTTTAGTAATAGTGAATTATTGTTACTGCTGTATTTGCAGAGCTCAATAAACACTGCCATTTGTGTATCGTGGACGGAGGGTTGTTTGCTCTCTGAGTCAATACTCCCGTTTAAAATCTGTGTGGCATGGAGGCTGCTGCTCCAATAAGGTTCACTACGTCCAAGTCAAAGTCATTTATTTTTGCAAATTTGGCATCAATGGCACTTTTACATGTCCCATTTTTATCCCTATCACCGCTTTGGGGCTACATATCGGCTGGTGGAGAAGAAGTGGTGCAACAAACTTAGTCACCGTTACATCAAAACCGGTTTCACCTTATTACATTTTATCTATGATGACTCCTCTCATGCTTCTTTTTACTAGAATTCGTTATAGCAAATGACATTTTACCTGTAGTTCATTTGACCGATAAAACCAATATATTTTATAAAAATTTAAATGCATATAAATAAATCAAATATTTTTTCCTTATGCATTCCGAAACCATTCATTCGATGGAAAGGAATCTTTCTTAAGTATTTGTGTGCTCGACAGGAAAGGTGTCTGATGTGATTTGAAGACAACGCAAACGAGTCGCTGGTAACAGCCAGTTATTTATAAACAAGCACAAAATAATAATGCATGTAATGCGTGAATAAAGGTCTACCTGTAATATAAGCTTTTATGAAAATTTTCTTCTATTAAGAGCAGTGGTCATTTGTGTGTCGAAGCCTTAGCTGGAAGTTTATATTAAATATCGCAACACAAAGTAAACTAATAATTTGAGCGAGTCCGTTTGTCGCGCTAATTGTAAGTGATTTGTAGCCGAGGCATTAGTTTGGTTCGCAACACAACTTTGCTTATTTCTGACGACGTTTAGATTTTCCTGATAAAGCGTTTTTCATGCAGACAAAACAATTTGGTTGACTAAAATCAACAATTCAATCGCTACTCGATGAAGATAGTGTATTTGACGATAAATTAGAATTAATCACACTTGGACTAACTACTAAATTTATAGCTTCGTAGGGACAAAACATAATATCGGAACAAAAGGTCCTCCGTCCAAATCCAATAAATAAAGCTGCATTAGTGATAGTAGATAATATTATTAATTACACGAGTGTCTTGCAATAAATCGAAGATATACCTACATAATTTTGCTTTTGTGGATTTTAAGGACTACTACTTCATATCACATATGAATAAGTTCAATAATTATGAATTAAATAAATGTTTGACTGGCCATCGTGGATGTGTGAATTATCAATATCAATCAATTTAACCATACCGCCTTCCATAGCCATAGAAAATTATTAAAACTTGTATACATCATACATGTATATTGACATAGTTAGTCCAGCGCCAGTACTATGCTTCCACAATAGAATGGTACACCCTCCCTAGGCGCGTGCCCCAGCCTGCTGCCCCATTTATTTATAGCTCCGTATATCCATATTTAAACACACACTGTGTCAGCGTTCTAGACTCCGAAGGCTTAATATTGCTCTTAGTTCTAATGATAAAATCGTCTACGTAGACCCACTAATAAAATAAGACATCTGGTGATAAAATCTTTACAGCTTTATCACGGTGTTCTCTAATGCTTCAGTTACGATGTTTATGATGTAACTCAAAGCTTGCGTGCCAGACATATCGTATTTAACGAGGGTTTGATATCATAATTTACTACGAAAACGTTGTGGGTCCCTTAAGAAATTACTGTGCTGTTTTTCACTCAGTCAATCCTATTATTATGTTTTTAATAAATTTCCATTAGAATAATACATACTTCAAAAATAATTCACGAACTCTTCCCGCTTCGGGCATTAGTATTCGTGGCCTTAATCCTTCTTTTGGCAGTCGTTTTGGATTCAATCTATTCTAGACGTAAATCTGATTTGTTGAACAAGTAACACGGTGATTTTCTTTTACCGCATTTTAGCTCGAGTGCATTAGAGACAGAGTGGGTTCATAAGAGATGCGCATATTTAAATACCGAGTGTAATCAAAAAAACATTATTCTTCATAGCGAGATTTAAAGTATTCTGTTTTTTCTTGCATCCTTTAGCTGAGTGTGTTGCGAGAGTAGGACATTATATTTAATAGAATTATATTATATGTACTGTGGTTAGATTCACATGCATAAAAAATAATATTTAAAAAAAAAATTTAAGATATCAAATCAGAGCCCTTGATATACTGTGTCTAAAAGTATTTGCTATTAATTTAAAAAACACGCTAAATAACAAGAACAACAGTACACGGTTTGCTGATTTATTTTTAACCTAATATGCTTAGTTGCAGCATAATTTTAAATACTAGTATATTAAAATAATTGCTGCTCGTTAGTCTCGCTGAAACTCGAGAACGGTTGGATTGATTTGGCTTATTTTGGTCTTGAAATATTCGTGGAAGTCCAGGAAAGTTTAATCGATAACTTTATTATCCCATACAAACTATTGGTACCTGTCACACTGGGATTTTGCCAAATTATTTAATTATGAGGCAGTACAAAATTCGCAAAGTCAGCTAGTATGAATATTTAAAAAAATAATATCTGTGCTTTCTTGAATAAAATATTATCTGCTCTTACAAAATATGTATTCACGAAATTTAAACGATTCTTCTTTTACACTTATTAATCTTAAAACTCTAAAAGGCTGTGCTGTTATATTTTCACTAATTTTGTATCCACATGATATTTTTATGAATAACTATAACTATATAAAAAAAAAACTTCTTTAGTATTGGTATATATACTAAATAGAGTAAAAATAAGCTAATACATAATTAGAATATATTTTTGATAATAATTTTATTCGGGGACGAGGCAGTCGTATTAAAATATTTTTAGTAATAAATTCTACAGCAATTCGTGAAACAATAACCAGCGGGTCTAAAACGGCCGCATTGGATGTTTCATATTCCGTTCATAATATGTTTCATTTAGCAAATCTTAAAATGAAATGTTATTTGATGAATCATAAAATGAGCCTCGAACATTTCATATTTGCAGTTCATCTAATTTGACAGTTTTGTATGGAAATTCGTAATATGGTCCACTTATTATGAAAAGAGTAATTCATATTAAATGTCAAATTGGTGAACCACCATTTTAATGTTATTTTTATTATTATTTTGAGTTTTTGTTTTTTATCTCAGCTAACATGCTGGTTACATATAGCATCAGTACGGGCATAGCCAAGTAACTGACCTATTCTAAGGGCATATTAGTTAAAGTATGGGGTTCGTCTTGTAGGAACCGTCTAACAATACGGCATGTATTGAGTATCGCTGCTTTTTGCATTGTAACATACGAGTTTTCTGGTAGGTCTACCAGCTTTAAGCTGTGATGTAAGTGCTTTGGAATTACACCGGTACTGGAGAGTACCATGGGCACAATATATATTTTTTCTAAGTTCCAGATTCTTAATAATTCTTCCTTGAGCTCCGAGTATTTGTGGATTTTCTCTGATATTGTTTTTATTATTGATATTTGTAGAACACACAAAACTTGAGTATTTTAAAACATTTTGTTCCTTTGTGTTGTTAAAAACTTTCATTTTCACAAAAACCGTAAAGTAAGATTGGACGCGTCACTATATTTTTTTAACGTCATCAAATATGATCCATTTGATGAAATGAATTGCATATGATTCATTTATTAATGTGGCCGTATTAGGGTTTGCAAATCATTTCTGCTACATTTCACTAAATGAAACAGATTAAAAATGAAACATCCAATGCGGCCATTTTAGACCCGCAGTTAGTTAGCACAACACAAAACCTATCTGCGTTGACTGTCACTCAATCGTATATTGTTTACCACAATTTGCTTCATCTGTCGCTCCCATTCATTCGTCGCAATGAAGCGATTAGAGTTGTCAAGCCTTGATATACCGCAAGGGTAATTGTCGGAGGCTGCTCTACGGAGCTTTGTCGGCTAAGCCGGATAGAGTTCGTCGTTAACCACTCAGCCCTCGGCCCTCTGGATCAACAACTTTCTAAGCCGACAACTGCCGTACCATAGTTTTATGCTACCTTTTTGACAGATCGTAAAAAGGATGGATTATGGCAATATTACAAATGGCTAGAAAGATTGCTTTTAAATATCAGGTTTTATGTATCAATTACGTAAACATTATAATTTCTTATAAAAGCCTTCCTTTTTTACCTTTGATCTTAGTTATACATAAGACGTGATCTGGTAGACAAACTATGAAAATTTAATAAATATTATTATCTTCAATAACATATGCCATATGGACCGAGATCCTGTCGTAACCCTAACTAATATGTACCAAATAAACACAAACACTATGTAGTAAAACTAGTATAAAAATAAAAGCTCTGCCTTGGCTGATGTTGGCAGGTTGTGACCAAGCTTCAAAACATATTATACACAGAGAATTTATTAACAGATACGATTTAAATTCAGAACATTTTAAATGAGTAATATTTTTATTATAACTTCAAATCTTGGGCCTGAAGCACTACAAAAAAATTGACCGGTTGGTTGGGACGGACGGTTGGGTCTTAATGAGTACCTTATGAGTTTGAATCTGTCTGGGCCTCACAAGGATAAACATACATCCATCCATCAGCAGAAAGACGTCCAGTGCTGGACATAGGCCTCCCCCAAGGATTTCTACAAAGATCGGTATACTTATATAACGATACTTGATATAACGTTATAAAGCATTGTTTAGCACGATAACATTTTATATTTTATAACAGTGTGTAACATTTTTCTACAGCATGTTAAGAATTGTATATATAATAGACGCCCCCACACTGGTTCAACTTGTTGTATAACTCCTCGCGCCCTTCTTCTTACGTCCCCCTGTCGCTTGGATGATGTTATACAACAATAGTTATAATTTGTTGTATCATGTTGTAATTAGCTGCATAACATTTTATTACATGAAGTTGTACAAAATAAATAACAATTTTTAACTTTTTTTACAAGTAGTTAAAAAGAGTTAGACAACAAATTAGTAACATTCTCTAACATTATATAACTGCTGTGTGGGAGCACCTGAAGATTTTCTATACATGATGCTGAAGTGGAGGTGGATAGGGGAATTTTGAAGGCCTTTTTTAGGATATGAACTCTCATTAGAGTAGGTAATTAGTATAATACTAACTTTGTGGTAATAGTAACCTCTAGCACAGGAATACGCCCAAGAGCGTTCTTAGAACCGCTGCGCGTTATGTATATATTTAATTATTCTAGTAGCAGTCCTTGCGGAGCAAACTATCAGAGTTCGGCGCGTCTCGCAAAGAATTATGGTTGTTCTGGTTCAAGTTAATTAAGTTCGTAATGAGGCAGCGGGCGTCACGCTCCTCCATCACCGCCATCGCGCCAGTCAGCCTCATAACGGATGCTTAGCCTTCGCCGGCAGAATGACGACTTCACAAAACATATTTCCTAGGCAATCCATAACTAAGATTAATGAGAACCTTGTTGCTAGGCAACGACATGAGAGGGTTAACAGAGTATCTTTGTCGAACTATTATTAACTTACTGTAAACCTACTTAATTATTCACAGACTGAATTTCAGTCTTAAACTAAATAGGCTTCTTGATACACCTAACATTCCTATTATATTACAGAAGGAAATATTGTTACAGTAAAAACTAGAATTTTGTACGTATTTTTTAGACTAGATACTAATAGTATTAAAACTTCCACAAAATAAAAATAAGCAAAAAATACGACATCCTAGTGAACTAAAAACATAACTGTATTTTGTGGTTTATTGTTCTCGAAGTGAAATAGGACATATTCGCGTGAACAAGAAAATAATACGAACAAAACATTTTGTGGGTACAATGCGCGGGCAGCAAAAAGGTGTTTATTGTCGAAACAACAATGTCCCGATGTTCCGGAGTTCCGGGCAGACAGCGATATTAAAAACACATTAAGGATTGTTAGTTGTCGGAACGAAACGTCACGTGACGCGGGCTGGACCGGGTCTGGGTAAAGATAGTTTCCAGATCGTGAGAAGAAGCGCTATTATTATATACATTTATGCTTTTAGTAAATTTTACGAGCTTTGTTTCTTTCGTGAAAAAACTTATGTGGGTTCAAAAAATATCTGCAATGCATATTAATTTCTATGCCAATGATCTAGAGAGATCATGAAATTAGTAACATAATATAGCCCTAAACAACACACTGTTGCCATACTATATATTTAAGTAAGGAATTAAATCCTTAAATTACAAGGTAGCAGATTTTCAATTTTGCCATGAGCGACTTTCACTTCACAGACCCAAGTCAATTGACAAATGTTTGTTTTCAGAATTGACCAAAACCGTTGCATTCAAAGGGGAAACTCTATATGACACTACACAAGACATAATGTCGCAAAAGGTCCAATAAGGTCTAAAAGGTCCGGTCCATTTAGACACAGCCCATGAGGATGACACATGGGCACACTAATGTAAGCCTAATAGCAGCAGGTATTTTTGCGTGACCGCATCTGCGGTGGTGGCCGCTGCTTCCCGGCTCGTTGTTTAGAACTAATGATTGCGGCGACGGGCACGCGGCGGCTGCGGCGCCGCTCCGGAAACGCTCCAGCCTACGTTGGAGTATTTCATGAAAATTCTTTGATACTGTAGCAAAATACCTTCTCTGGTGTAAAAGTGCGTTCTGGAAATATAATAATGGATGAGAAAATATTTCAAATAAATTTGGACACATTTTACCTGGCGTCTCCATTCGCATTGAGTTCGTTTTATCAAGAAGATAAAAAAAGTTTAATAAAAAACTAAAAACCGACTTCAAAATGAAACTAAAAAGCGAAAAATAATATTGACTAAAACATACCTAATCAGTTCTTTTTGGAGTCGGTGCGAATGAACACATTTTAACTCTCGGTGGCTGGCACCGACTCCAAAAAGAACTGATTAGGTATGTTTTAGTCAATATTATTTTTCGCTTTTTAGTTTCATTTTGAAGTCGGTTTTTAGTTTTTTATTAAACTTTTTTTATTTTACAATTTTAAGTGTTAAGTCCTCTATTTTTTCCCTCCTAACTTCGCCAAAAATTACTTTACAGCAAAGTAACCTTAACTAATATTGGTCCTCTATGGACCCCCCATCCAATGGTATGATAAAAATAAGGTGTTATATAGGGTCAATTTTTCGACGAAAATTTTTAAGTCTTAAGAAAAGGGTTTACCTACACTCCAACCAGAACGGCGGCTATTTTGGTGTCGTAACCGTAGGATAAGGTCTCGCGTTAAATAACAGGTTAAGTTAAGAAAGGAACTTTCATATTTTTTTTCGTAACTGGGTGTGCGGGTACGCCCCCAGTAAATAAAAATTGGCGGTTTGGTACCTCATAAGCTCCACGTCTGCTCAACACACTGCGAAATACGTTCTGTCGACAAATTGCAGTATTATCTTCTAACTCCTATCCGTTAAGGAGTTCTGTGGCTTCCATCATCAGGTCAGCAACATGACATAATGATTACCAGACCCAAAAATCAGCATCGAGTCAGAAAATATATGCAAAACATTATGGGTGCCTATAAAAATTGAGGGTTGCCCTCGATTTCCCAGGGATCCCATCATCAGAATCTGACTTGGTGGAAATGGGACCACCTCGGGAGTATACCCTTTCAAACTAAAAAATAAATTTTGAAATAGGTCCATAATTGACGGCGTAATCGCGTAACATACATACAAAAAAAAAAAAAAAACAACAACATTCAGACGAATTGAGAACCTCCTCCTTTTTTTGAAGTCGGTTAAAAAGAGGAGATTCAGAAAGTAGCGCATCGGGTGACTTGATCTATGTATCAAATTACTTATAGAGGTTAAAAAACCGGTCAGGTGCGAGTTGCATATAATGCCATCACAGACCATTTGAAGTGCTTCTTTTGTACATTTATTTTTAAATATTTACAATAAAGTTTAATAAATATACTGGATGACTTTTTTTACCGTCAGGAAAAAATTACTGTGTATTCTGTACCTAAACTGTGTGATATTATGTGAGTGTGTTTATAAAATACAACTAATTTTATAAATTTTGGTATGTCCAAAAAAATGCATAAACATAGAATACATCAGTGAATATGCGTTTGAGTTTTGGTCGGTTTCATATTTTTATTATTACTTTACCAATATTCTTTTTTTAATGTTAAGTTAGTCAAAATTAACTTAGAATTAGATGGTTATGAGGATAAATAGTTGATAAAAATAAAATAAAAAATTAAACTTTTTTTTTTAATGATCATGTTATCATCACCTATATCATTTACCTATCTCACACGTTTATTTTCTTGACGGTAAAAAAGGTCATCCAGTATATGGTGTAAGTTCGGAAAGACACCCATCACCACTTTTCGGACACGGAAACAAAAATATAAATACGATTTGATTTTAGGCACATCTGTCGCAAAAGACGTCTTCTCATTGATGTTTTCATCAGAAATCGTTAATTTAATTGACTTTCTCCCGGGTTCCCGTCAGCAATTTTCTCCCTTCGCGAGATTTTGTATAAAATTTGATGAGAGGACGTGACGCGAATATAGAAGGCTAATGACAGCCAAAATATTTGCCTGCCCCTCTCATTAAGTGTCACACCACGTCAGAATATTAAAAGCCAGTATGATGTATTGGCATCCATTGAGCGCCATTTGTGCTAAAGTATAATTTAATATTCCATGTCTTGTTTTAGTCATAAAAAATAGTTTATTTACACTCTTATAAGCATTTCTCTTAAGCACTATGGTTTAGATTTGCATGTGTGAAAATCTTTTTATTATAGTAGTTCTTTACTTTCTTTATTTTTACTATTATGCTAGGGCTTCACCTGCGTGACGCCTTATGTTCCCTTAACGGCATGATTAGCGTTTATTAATGAATGCACATATTACGCGTGGCCACACTTATTTGAAATTTTATTCTAGCGTCTAGTGGCATAGTTAGCGTGTGATCTGTTGATACTAGTTTATAAATAAAAAAAACGCTTCCAAGAACTCAATACTTTTCTCATTTTGTAACAAACATATATTTACAAAGAGTTTTTAAATGTGACCGTGTTTTAACATGTTCAGTGTAGTAGGTGTAGCCAGAACAACGCACTAGACACCCGCTAAATCATTTTGATGTGTCAAAAGTTACCGCCGTTACGTATTTTGCTCAATCTGAGTGACGCTGATTATAACTCCTAACAATACCTATTCAATAATAATAATTTAAGTTACTTTTATGTTACGCTAGATCGTTTACTATATTTTACTTAAAAAAGTACCCCGCTGAGAGCATTTGCAGCAGTTGCAAAACAGCGGTTTGGAGATAAATGTGGAAAACATATTTTAAAGAAATGTAATGATAATCTCCGTAGCCGTACCCGAGTGGCGAAAATGTTTGCGGACTTGGCGTTGCCATGTCTGTCTGTCTCGGGTTCGATATCTAGTCGGGTCAATGTAGTAAACGAACTATTCCATATTGTCTCGGGTCTGTGTGTTGTAGTACCGTCGTTGTTTCTGATTCCTGTAACACAAGTGCTTTATCTACTTACCATAGGATCAAAGCAATTTATGTGGTATTGTCTTATGTTGGAAAAAGAAATCAAAGCAATAAATTTATGTCATGCTACCATAAATTTAATAGAAAATAATCAACCTCTTTAGCACTAACTTTTTACACCCATTATTTTTTCATTTGAAAATAATGTGTATAGCAGCGTTTAAAACTGGCATTTGGTTATGAGCATCAGTGGTTACCAAAATAAATGTAGATCTAAGGCCTTTTGCTGCCATTGCCTTTTGACTTAAAAAAAAGAATGTATCCTAAAAAAAACTAAGAAGAAGATTTCGTTTTAAGCCTTACGCTAGAAAGCTTCCAGGAAGGAACCGAGTGGTTCCTTACAGTCACTATTGACTAATGTTGACTCCATTTGTCTCCAATAACAATCCTTCGTCAAGTGTCAGCTAGACGCGATGACTGACGTTGCGCTAACAACTCATAAAGAAGACCTTTATGTTTGAGGCATAAGGTTTAAAATATACTTCAAGTTAAAATAGGACGAGTCAACGGCAACTCGACTTAAACAATTCCAATCCTGTTTGAAACAAATCAGATAAATTTACATACTTGAGTATACACGACAAACAATGGGATGATCAGATTGAATTGAAGACAGTGTATTTTGTATGATATTTCTTTTGTTAAACCAATTTCGGATGATTAAGTTGTTTGTTTCAGTTCATAATAAATGCAGGTAAAGTTCGTAATAGTTTGTGACCATTAATCTGCAGGCAGCAGTCTGCGGAGCGCTAGGGCACGCACCTGCTTATCCGCCCGACAAATGTATGAGGAAAGTTACTACAGAAGCTCCCTAGACGAGCTCACAGCACGAGAGATTTAAATAATTAAGTATTGTTTCACTCGGCTTTTGGACTGTAAATTTACCCTATATTAGAATTTAACTTTACATTTTGGTCTGCGTAAAATAATAATACTACTATTAAACTAAGCATTTGGTAAGCAATTTAAAGAAATTCATTGGTATAACTAAAATTATTTTGGCATTGCTGTTATAAATCACAAAGAAAGAAGTTTACAAAAAACGCTAGCTGGAGGCTAATATTTCATACAAATATATTGTAGCAGTTCTCGAGCCAGTAATTCAAGTTAGCCACATGAAAGTATTAAAAGGCCATTACGCGTAATTGTTTGGGGCTTAAATGTGGCGCGAGAGAACAATGGCCGGCGCGGGCTGCGATAGTAAGCACTAGCGACTAGCTTACACTGGTAGCTCGAACAAGACAGCCTGCCAAAAGCATTTACGGTTAGAGTCACAGACACAAGAATCGCGAATCGCGAAAGAGGCACATCGTTTTTATGAATTTTGTATGAAATATAAAGGAGAGACGTCACACCCGCACCACACCCATTTGTGGTTTATATCGTGTTACAAAATATCGTTATTGGATATCGTTATTGTATAATTGTGGGTTGCGTTATTCCATTTTGACTGGCAACGATTGTGAGATACCGTTACTAGATATTATATATCAATAACGATAACTATAACAGTTATCGTTATTTCGTTTCATGGCAACACTTGCTCCCCTCCAATAACTCAACTTGGACTCTTCTGGCCTCTAGCTCGGCATTCGATCACGAGCAGTCGACCTGGGTGGTTGTAAGCAAACTAAAGAGATCTGTAATACTTTTAAACGTTACTATAGTGAATCTGTGAATAATTATAAGAGTGAATAAATATTGTATTCTACAAGTGCAGTTTATTTGATCGACGCCATCACATCTCAGAAGTGGGATAGCGGTAACAAGGTACGTTTTTTTTTTTTTTTCTCTCTCTATCTTTTTGCTTTGTTATCGCCCATTTGCCCACTGAAGGTTCTTAATTGTATGGATAAGAACACAAAAAAAAAAAATTGGCACTACGTAATTTTATATGTTAGGGCCTAAATAATCTGACATCTTTGCTGCATTTGGCCGGGGCACTCCCCGGTAATGTAGTCGAGTGACTGGATTATTTTAACAGTTAAATTTTCTTCCAATCAATACTTATACAACAAATAACGACTGCAAATAAGAAACGAGGCACTTCCTGGTAGTGTTATTTTTATTTATTAGGTAATTTATGATCTTGATGTCCGTAAATAGAATGTCTGTTATGGCTACTTTATTAGAATTATTAGACCAACCCGTAAGTTGTTAAGACTACTAGATAGTGGTTTGAACTTTATGAAACTACTTTAAAGGGCATTAATGCGTGTGACATTTTACAGCTTAGTGATGGAACGTGATCGATCACGCACGCCTAGGCGCGCTAGTGATGGCAGCTTTGAAGGTGATGGAAGGCACAGTCGGCGCACCATGAAGCGTCGCAGTGAGCGACCAAGCGAGCCATGCAGTCGTAGCCGGAGTCCGCTACGGCGACACAGCCAGCGTGCAACGAAGCGCCGCACCGAGCTACGTAGTCGTAGCCGGAGCACGACACCGCGCCGTAGCAGGCGCAGTACCGAGCGTCGCAGTGAGCGGCGAAGCGAGCCGAAGAGCCGGAGTCGAAGCAAGCCCCGCAGCAACCGCAAAAGCAGGTTGAGCAGCGAGCGCCGCGAGTACCGACACCGGGAGAGCGGCAGGGATGGAAAAAGTCGAGAGCGAGATCACAGGAGTGATTCACGACGCGGAGAATTCAACGTGAGTGATGAATCATGTAATTCGTTTCTAAAGTCATTTCTTAATGCTGTTAATTCAATGAAATCTGGTGGAAGTGAGAGGCTTCCATCCTTACATCAAGTCGTACCTGAATTTGATCCAATGGTTAAAGAACAAACTATTGACGCGTGGCTTAATAAGGTTGAGGAATGTAGGCAAATTTACGAATGGTCTGAAAGGGAAGTCATTCATTACGCCCTACCTAAACTCACGGGCGTCGCCAAGACATGGTATCTTAGTTTGCCAACACTCTTGCACTCTTGGGAGGAATGGAAGACCAAACTTAGGGAAACCTTTCCTTCTAGTCAAAATTATGGCGAGCTACTTACAGAAATGCTAAGTAAGAGGCTGCGTTTTGGCGAATCTCCTGAGCTGTATTACTATTCTAAAATTAATTTACTTAATCGCTGTAAAATTAAAAGTTAGAATGCAGTTGACTGTCTGATTTTTGGTATTGAGGATCGTAGCATGAGATTAGGTGCCCAGTCTGCTCAGTTTTCTGAACCTGAGCAATTGCTTAAATTTTTTAAAACCATAAAACCTGGAGTTGCTAGGGAATCTGATAGATCACTAAAAGAAAAAGACAGGCGTCATGTCCCCAATAATCTTACTAAGGCAGTTAGAACTAGTAAGCCCGATAATAATAGCATTACATGTTTTAATTGTAACCAAGTAGGTCATCCCAGCTATCGATGCAACAAGCCAATTTTAAAATGTGGCCACTGTAATTTATTAGGTCATTTGTCAAATGCGTGTCCAAAATCCGATACATCCCACAAATCTGAAAAGGAGAAGAATGTCCTCAATATTGCTAGTCAGGCGTCATCTAGTTTATATACTTTTCCAGTAAGCGTAAACGGGAACAGTGTACAATGCCATTTAGATCTAGGTAGCGAATGCACGCTAATGCGTCAATCTGATGCCTTAAAGCTGGGGATAGAATGGATCACTGGCAACAATCTACCACTTTTAAAGGGACTTGGCAACATACCATACCAAGCAATCGGTTTAGCTAATTTCGATATTAAAATACAAGATGTTATCGAAAAAAATATTGAAGTATTAATCGTCGCTGACAATTTAATTAACTACCCGGTTCTTTTGGGACACACCTTCTCGGAACGTCCAGGAATAAAAATAATTAAAACCGCGAGTAGCTTAAATATTACTTATAATGTCGAGACTAAAGTACATTTGATATGTGGTAGTGATACGTGCATTAAACCTTCTGAAATAAGACCTATCCAAGTAAAATGCACTACCAAATTTTCGGGTAGCTTAATTGTTACTGGTGGCATACGCGGCCAGATCGGTTCCGAATTTTATATGTTTCCGGGAGAGTATAATCTGGACAAGGGTCAAGGTTACATTTTAATTTTTAATATGAGTAAAAAAGATCTTAACATTAAAAGCGAGCAGTTACTCACACGTAGTAGGACTACTGATGGTTGTAAATATGTGTATGATGTCAAGTCAAGTAACGATAATGAAGAGTTCGAGCCTATTATCGGAGACAACGCTACTAAAGAGCAAAGGCAGGCCATTAAGAATCTTCTACTCAAATACAAAGAGTGTTTCTCATCATGTCTTAAAGATCTTGGGTTCATCAGGCTCTCTCATTCTGAAAGGGAAGATGTAAGACACATGATCGCTGAAATGTTAGATTGTGGTATAGTAAAAGAGTCTTCATCGCCCTATGCGAGTCCCATTGTTATTGTCAAGAAGAAAAATGGGGAAAAGCGCTTGTGTGTTGACTATAGAGCACTAAATAATAGGACCAAGCGTGACCATTACCCTCTTCCAAGAGTTGAAGACCTGCTAGACCAACTAGCTGGCCATAACATCTTCATATCTCTTGACTTAGCGTCGGGATATTATCAGATTCCTATTTCAGAAAAATCGCAGGAAAAGACCGCATTTGTCACACCCGACGGTCAATTCGAATATACTAGGATGCCGTTTGGTCTGGCAAATGCGCCTTCGGTTTTTCAAAGAGCCATGCACAAACTCCTTGATAAGTCTAAAGTAGGCTACGTAATAATATACATGGATGACGTATTGATACCCGCGCGCTCATTCAAAGAAGCTATGCAACGATTGGATGAGGTTTTGAATCTCTTAAAGGAAGGGGGCTTGACTCTAAAGCTAAAGAAGTGCAAATTTATGTTCGATAAATTGGACTTTTTGGGTTTCGAGATAAGTGGTGATGGAATCAGGCCAGGCTCATTAAAATATGATGCAGTATCTAGGTTTCCTACTCCCAGAACTGCTCACGACGTCAGACGTTTTTTAGGATTAGATAGCTTCTTTCGAAGATTCGTAAAGGATTTCGCTTTGATAGTCAGGCCCTTAACTGCTCTTTTGAGGAAGGATGCTTGCTGGAAATGGGGCAAGGACGAAGACGATGCATTTACTGAAATTAAAAAACGCCTAACGTGTAGACCAATTATCGCTTTATACGACAAAACATTAGAGACCCAACTGCATACCGATGCATGTAAACTCGGAATCGCCGGCATTCTTCTTCAAAAGGACAGCGAAGGATCCTGGAGGGCTGTAGCATATTATAGTCGCCAAACGTCGGTGGATGAGCAAAAACTTCACTCGTTTGAGCTCGAGACATTAGCTGTTATAGCTTCACTGAATAAATTTAGGGTGTATCTCTTGGGTATTCGATTTAAAATCATAACTGACTGTAACTCACTGCGCACCACCTTGACAAAGAGGGATCTGGTCCCAAAGATTGCCAGGTGGTGGGTACAGTTGCAGGAGTTTGATTGCGAGTTTGAGTACCGCCCGGGGGATAAAATGACACATGTTGATGCTTTAAGCCGGGCACCTATCGACTCGGCTCTTGAAGATAATAACATTGTTGATATCCTTACGGTTACCACTGAAGACTGGATTATCACTGTCCAATCGTCCGATGATGAAATAAAACACATTAAAAACATCTTATCGGACCCAGATACAGTAAAGTTAGTAGATGTGCATCAAAATTATAAATTAAAGAATGGACGCGTCTATAGGGTAATCGCACAAGATACACTCAGATGGGTAGTACCTAAGGGCTCCAGGTGGCAAGTAGTTAAGGCCAACCACGACGATGTTGGACACTTTGGGTTTGACAAAACGCTTGACCGAATCCGCGCGTTATATTGGTTTCCTAAAATGAGATCTTTTGTTAGGAAATACGTCTCTGCGTGTTTAGAATGCGCTCACCATAAAATACCCACCGGGAAGCCCCACAGTTTCTTACATCCTATAGAGAAAATAGCGATCCCATTTCACACCATACATGCGGACCACTTAGGACCATTCAATAAAAGTAAAAAGAAAAATTATTATATTTTGGTAATAATTGACGC
Source organism: Anania fuscalis (assembly GCA_950371115.1). NCBI lineage: Eukaryota > Metazoa > Arthropoda > Insecta > Lepidoptera > Crambidae > Anania > Anania fuscalis. The sequence continues at coordinate 19,295,166 of OX493335.1, read as the reverse complement.
GTTCACAAAATTTATTACATTGGCAGCGGTCAAGAGCTCAAAGTCCTCTGAAACAATTAAAATAATAAAAACCCTCATAGGTAACTTTGGGACTCCAACACGCTTAATTACCGATAGGGGAAGTTGCTTTACAAGCAAAAAGTTTAAATCGTTCACCCAATCACTCGGCATAAAGCATATACTCAATGCTGTATCGACCCCAAGGGCTAATGGACAAGTCGAGAGGTCAAATAGGACTATTTTAGCTTCGCTAGGCGCAATGACTCACGGCAAAGATCCTCGAATTTGGGACCAGTACCTTCCGGATATACAGTTAGGTATTAATACCACAATTCATGCTATTACAAAGAAAACCCCAAGCGAATTGTTATTTGGCCGCAGAGTAACTAATCCTTCACAAGGTACCGACGACCGTCTGGTGTAGTGGTTCGCGCTCCGGACTACAATGCCTGGCGGTTGCGGGTTCGAATCCCGCGAGGGGCAAATGTTAGTGTGATGAGCACGAGCATTTGCATCTAAGTCATGGATGTTTATAAACGTATTTAAGTATGTTTATCCGTTATCTAGTCGCCATAGCACAAGCTTTGCTTAGTTTGGGGCTAGATAATTGGTGTGATTGTGAAAGCAAGTTAAGTTATTTATTTTAAATGACATTGTTACTGACGTTGGGAATGGTGTCACTGAAGGTAACATCGACGATATAAGAGCAGAAGCCAGTTATCTCATGCATGATATAACTGGCTTCTGCTCTTATATCGTCGCGTCGCGCGTCGTGATATGATAGCCGCAGAAAGGAAGCAAAACGCTACCAAATAGGTGATTTAGTTAGGATAGTGCGAGCAATTTAGTCAGGCAGCGGTCAGTCTAAAAAGTTAGAACCTAAATTGCAGGGCCCATATAAGGTAATCAAGGTTCTACCAAATGATCGGTATGTGGTAGAGGATACTCCAATATCGCGAAAAGGGCGTCGATATGAAGCCATTATAGCAGCAGACAAAATGCATCCGTGGTTATCTTTTAAATCTATGTCTGATAGTGATATAGGTGCCAGCTCAGATTCAGGTGACGAAAATCGTAGTAGCATTATCCCCGACCCTATCCCTAGTCTGCCAGATGGAAGCCCCTCTGCCCCCTCTTATCATACTGATTCATAGAGAAGTCCAAAGTCCTTATGTTTATAGTGGGCTCGAAAGGATTTAAGCTCAATGTAAACATACGGCATTGATTTTTGGCTGATTATTGTGGGCATGCCGGACACAATGATGTGTCGCCTAAGGATAAATCAATAGTCAGTCTTAAGGATAGTGATATATGCTTGGGGTAGAGCCCCTTGCATGACACTATAGGCATGCCGGGCACAATGATGTGTCGCCTATTAGTGATTTAAGTGATTTGTGTTTTGTTATTGTGGGCATGATTGGGACAAGGATGTCTCGCCCAAGGATAAACAATAACTATTCACATAAATATATAGATGTTAATAACTGAAATATAATTATAATTAAAGAAAAAAAAATGCATTTAGTGAATTATTGTATTAGAAAAATGTGATTGCAATATATATAATTACCTTACTAGTGACTTGTTGTAAAAATTCAGTACTAAAAGCATAAGAAAGTTTATTATTCTGAGTAACATGAAGATTTTATCCAAATATTATAATTAATTGGCTAAAATGTATAAGTATTTGCACTTTTGTTGATTATAATAACAGTGTTTATAGCTAAAAAAAAAACAAAATAAATACTTACTGGTTCTGCTATATTGTATTGTAATTTAAACTTTGAAGATACTTTTTGCAATTATATTGTTGACTAAATTAGTAAAATACTTTTAATGCTAATTCATCTAAACGAGGGGACTCGTTTGTGATCGGATGGCCGAGTTGTTACAAAATATCGTTATTGGATATCGTTATTGTATAATTGTGGGTTGCGTTATTCCATTTTGACTGGCAACGATTGTGAGATACCGTTACTAGATATTATATATCAATAACGATAACTATAACAGTTATCGTTATTTCGTTTCATGGCAACACTTGCTCCCCTCCAATAACTCAACTTGGACTCTTCTGGCCTCTAGCTCGGCATTCGATCACGAGCAGTCGACCTGGGTGGTTGTAAGCAAACTAAAGAGATCTGTAATACTTTTAAACGTTACTATAGTGAATCTGTGAATAATTATAAGAGTGAATAAATATTGTATTCTACAAGTGCAGTTTATTTGATCGACGCCATCACAATCGGGTGTAAAAAAAGGCTTAACCAAGCCGAACACTACATATTCTACGTATTATTACGATCAGTTTTTTCCTTTACATTATACTGGGAAATGACGGGTTACCGAGTTATTGACAGTCAAAGTTACAATTTTTTTTCAAAGATTTTTACAAAATTGACTTCTGTTTGATAATACTAAACTTTTTTACAAAGAAACATGATCCGCTTACACACACAGGCATAGTCTGTGGCGTGCGCGCTATACATTGCGGGCTAGAAATAAGTTATTTTTTTTGATACCTAAAAATAAAAGTTATTTCCCAGCAATTATTTTTTTTGCATTCTACTTGGTTTTATGTATAGAATTCGTGGTTTAAGGCTTAGTTAAGCCTTTTTTTACATCCTGTATGTGTATTCTTGGTTTATTCTGATGTAACTATAGAGGATGTTTTGCGGTCGGTAATGAAAGGGTACTTTGACAAATATGTAAACCTTCGAAAAAAAGTCATTTCGGGGTAAACAGGACTGCCGGACCAATGTGCATTAATATGGACAGATATACGCGTAAATAACTTTCTTGAGATATATTATCAGATTATAACAAAATTTTGTATTTTGGTAAGTGCGCAACAGATCAATTTTGATCTGGTTTATAATTTACATAAGTTTCATGTAACTTAAAGGCCTGGCTGTTCTCACTGACCCTTTGCCTTCATTCTGAAGGGTATTAATGGCGAGAAAACGCTTACGCATCCGCAGCAGCTCTTTAGCGGGAGCGTGACTTGCAGTATCTCCTAAATTGGCCGCACCCACTTACACCCGGTTTCATTAAGTCACTGGAGCTTCATTTAGTTTCAGCTAAATCGTTCATAAAGAAGCAATCTAACTTTTGTCACCTCACATTAGGCTGTAAATGACTTACACGCTTCTGTGGGTGTGATGCATGCAAGTTTAAGATTATGACTATGACACGTTACTTAGAACTACGTACAGAGGGTTCAAATAAATAAACGGCCACTTTGTAACCACATACATCTCGTTAAACGACTTTTGTTTTATAATTTTTGGAAATTTACATAATAATTACTCGATTCCCCATACAAATGATCAAACAGCCCATTCATATCAATCTGTGTAGAAAAAAAAAACAAAGTCATAGAACAAAAGTTGATCACCATGATGTGTAGAATATGTGGTTCCAAGCTAGTACAATTATTTACGGGATAACCTAGCAAATAATTTACAACAACTTTCAATGGGGCAAACATCATAATCGATTAATAATGCTTTTTTGGATTGCAATATTTCTGTTTAACAAGGGTTTAATTTGATCAATATGCAGAAGGCATACAATTTTATACCACTGTAATCATAAATGTTTAATTAAATAAAATAAAAGAGTCAATAATTAAAATTTAATTTAAGTCTTACTTGTCATACCGCTGTTCGGAAATCAAATGGAAAACAGCGCTTCCCGTTGTTTTGGCGTAAACAATCGGTGTCAGCTCAAAGATTTCTGAAACGTCGTTGTGATCAAGGGGAGAGTCGGGTACAAGAGACGAAGGTTTTGTCTGAAAGGTGACATAAACCGATTGTCCTCTTGTCGTGTTCGCTTTCCCTATTGTCAATCGTTAATAAATTAATTCAACAAAGCTTTAATTAAAATGAAGTGGAATAATTAGAGCAGAATAATTTAGACGTATGGTCGTAATTGAAATGCCCGTTTGTGACTAATTACGATTTCACAGACACGATTTAGAGTCCTGAGATACCAAACCATAAGTTGCAAAATAAGAATGTTGACCGGCTAGGATTTTTTGTCGACAAATTCTTTTAAATATATTTCTCAACTTGAAAAACTATATCAAAGGCACGTCCTATAATCACTAGTCAAAGATTTTAAATCATGTAATTAAGGTTCATGAAGATTTAATTATATTCCCGCCTGATTTTAAAAGTAAACAAGTAAAAAATTCCGGAGTAGTCCGAAGTTTCGTTAGTTTTATTTTTGTTTTAATTTGTGAGAGCTGCAGTCTGGACGGGGCGGCGTACCTGTTATGAACTTTAATTGAATATCGCTCAAAAGTTTCTTTCAGAACTGGTCAACTTTTAAAGTTTAATTAAATTCGTGAAAATACGTGTTTTCATACAAATATGGAGGATACGGAGGAACTAATATGACAAAAAAAAAAGTTTTATTATTTTAGATTTTTTTTTACATTAGGTACAAAAATATGAATGAAATTGGACATTGTAAATGAAACAATGAAATTGGAAATTGTTTATAGAATGGTTATGGGAAACAAAACGGAAACGAAAAAAATGTAATGAAATAATAGATTATTTTCGAATATCATGTATGAAAGTAGGCATACCTTGACATCACCTAGTATTTTTCTACCATCGTTTAGAAGTACCTCACCGAAGAAAAAAATGTTGCATTTTTAAAGGCCTTTTATATGATAAAGGTCGCAAGATGTTAGAAGCTTGGGCCAAAATGCCTATTATTCTTTGATTCAAATATAATCGCTGTTACGAGTATTAAAGGTACTGCACATTAATTATGGCAACTTTAGACCTTTTTTAAACCAAAACAACCTACAATTTTTTTGTGTCTAATTAAGTGAAAGGAAATTGCAGAATTAATGAGATTGTGATTTCGAGTTTTTTTACTTTTGATTATTATTAAATAGCTATTGTTATGTTAATACCAACAAGTTCGTTACACCTCCTTGGGTTCCGTTACTCAAAATATTTTCATCCTATGGCTGTCTGTCTGCAAATAAAAAATAAGTAAAGTTACTGATCAGTCTTAGTAGTATGTAAAACCCTTTATCGCTGTATCTCTCTGTCTATGAAGGATTTTAATAAAAGTCAGTAGCCGTTTACGTCAAATTACTTTCCTTTCCGCCTCTTCGTCCGGGTCCGCGTCACGGGCCGCAGGACACGCAACCAATAAATCCGAGTGTTTCTTTCAAGGTTTTCTTTTGTGACGTTTAGAGACGGTTTCGGCACAAAAAAGTTTTATACAAAAGGACCACTTTCCTATTACAAGTTTGACATAGCTGTCACGCTCAAATTCTTTTATCTAATGCACTCAGGTGTAATTTGGTCTAGGTATTTTAAGAATAATATTTTTACTCCCGAGAACATAGAATTTCAAGACATAGGCGAAAACATACAAGTATTTCTGTTACGGCCTGAATTTTACGTGAGCAGATCCACCGTTGAGTAAATACAAGTTTATTAAGTTTAATGGGAAGTTTTATTGTTTGTGATTCACAACCTAATAGGATTACCACTTACAAATACTATACTGGAATGTATGGCCTACTATACTGAAAGTTAAGGCTATTCTCGTTTTTGACCCTTATTAGGATATAAGTAATATTTGAGTCAGTGCTCAAAATGCATTGGGCCCACTTTACTTATCTTAGTAGTGGTCGCGGCAACCTTGTCGCGTCGTGAATTCGTGATGTGATGTTGCTCTGATTCTGCAAGTTTCTTGAGGCGCGCCTGCGCTTTTTTTGTTTAAATTCTTCAAGCATTTAAGTATCTACATTATTCGTTTTGTTTTACTTCTTGACAGTGGTGACTGATTTAATTCTGATAATTATTTTCCGGGCTTGCCAAGTATTTGTCTAAAGCTCTGATTACTAATTACCTCATGTATATTTACACGATAAAAAAAAATAAGATTCAATCAATACAGCTCTCCCTCTGACAAATAAACTCAGAAGATGGCTGCATTTCCCCGTAAGCAGCAATTTGTTACCAATCGCCAATGTCGGTGTTCCATTTCGGCAATAAATTGCTTCAGAATGTTTCTCAAGATGTCGCCGTGTTCTGTCGTGTTCTTGTCGTAACGATTTGGTGATTTGTACGACGCCACTGGTATGGGTTATTAATAATGCCAAGCCTGAGTGACGGAGGAGTCTTCGCGGCAGGCATTTGTAGAGCGAAGACAAGACCGCGACTCGCCTACAGCGGGGCGTAAATATTTTGAAACAGTCAAGAAATAAGGGATGTACTACGATAATCGTCGATACTCGTGTTGGTTGTGTCACAGTGTCAGCGTTTTGAAATACCAACACTTTTTTTACATGAATATCATGACTATGATTAGAGTGTTGTTTTTATTCATAATTATGTTGGATCTTAGTTTGTCGGCAGGTCGGTAATTTAAATGTAGGAAAAGAGGAAGTGAATTTTTTGGGATTTCGAAGTTGATCTCTTGGAAAAAGTTGTGCTAGAGCACAAGAGAGAATTAACCCTTAAAAAGTTGTTGCTAATTAAATAAGACCACCACTCCACTCAGTGCTATCGTGGAGGAAATTGAAAAAACTGGAAACACAGTCCGTGGCGAAATTGTTAACGCCAAGTATGGACCAGACAAAAAACCAACATCCACGTTCTTTGTAAATATAGCCCCTGGACCAAATATTAAGGTAGTTAAAGACATCAAATACATATACCACCAGTCGGTTGTTATCGAAGACCCCAAAAAGAGGACAACATTGCCACAGTGCCAGAGGTGCCAACAATATGGTCACTCTAAAAACTACTGCATGCGACCGTATCGTTGTGTAAAATGCGCTCAAGGGCACAAAACTGCTGACTGCCCAAAGAAAGATCTTAATACACCAGCCCAATGCGCTCTCTGTGAAGGTGAACACCCTGCAAATTATAAAGGCTGCACGGTATACAAGGAGATCCTCGCTAGAAGAATGCCACAGAGGACAAATCTCAAAAACTACACCAAACCCCCAGAGTCGAAAAACACGTCAGAAGCAAAACCCGGAAACCCCGGAGGAAGTAGACCCACTGACACCTATGCTGAAAGATTGAAGAAGAACACAAACGAACAAAAACCTGAAACTGAAACAACAACATATAATAAATTAGAAGAACTCATATCAAAACAATCAGAAAAATTTGACCTTATCTTACAACAGATGAGCACTCTCTTGAGTCTCATAACAACACTGCTAGACAAGATCGCAAAATGATTTCTTTCAGGATAGCCACGTGGAACATTAATGGCTTAGCACCAAATAAGTCCGAGTTAGAGGTGCTAATTGCAAGTAACAAACTTGATGTTGTGCTCATATCTGAAGCGCACTGTACAGAAAAAAGCAACATAAAAATTAAGGGTTGCTATACATATATTACTTGTCACCCAGATGGCACTGGCCACGCTGGAACTGCCATAGCCATTAGAGCGAACATCAAGCACTATGTCTTGCCCAAATATAAAACAAGCCATATCCAGGCAACAACTGTTGTAGTTGAAAGTAAAGATGGACCCCTCAACATATCTGCGGTATATTGCCCACCGAAGCATAGAATAGATAGTGCAAGGTACTCCGAATTCTTCCACACACTGGGAAACAGATTCATCGCTGGTGGCGACTGGAATGCCAAACACACCTACTGGGGCTCCAGGTTAATAACAACAAGAGGCAGACAGCTTAAGGGTTGCATCGACGGAAACAACCTTGACTCGATCTCATCAGGTGAACCGACTTACTGGCCTACAGAACCAAAGAAAAAGCCTGACCTGCTGGACTTCTTTATCACCAGAGGACTCTCGAGACACTATCTCAAAGCCGAGCCTTGCTATGATAGTAACTCTGATCATTCCCCTGTAATTGTGCCCGTAAGCACCACTATAATAAGCTACGAAGTACCCGAGACCTTGTCCAATAAATTTACCGACTGGGAAGGATTCAGGGACTACATAGAGGGAACTATACAACTACATGTATCCCTAAAAACACCAGAAGAGGTAGAACATGCCACAAGCTACATTACTAGCCTAATACAGAATGCATGCTGGATGACCACTCCAATCAAAAAAGAAAGGGCTACTACTGGAAACATTCCTCTCGAAATAAAAAATAAAGTGCTAGAAAAAAGAAGGCTTAGAAGGGTCTGGCATCAATCAAGACATACAACTGATGAGACCGCCTTAAACAAAGCCACAAGCGAATTGAGGGAAATGCTGGATAGTATAAATAATGCAACGCTACAAAGTAAGCTACAAAATATGACCGCTACCGCATCGTCTGAATATGCGCTCTGGAAATTCACAAAAACGTTTAAAAGACCACAACAATTTAAGTCTGCAATAAGAAAAAACAGCGGAGGCTGGGCTAGGACTGGTAGAGAAAAGGCAGAAACATTCGCAAAACATCTAGCTCACGTATTTAAACCGAACGACAGTGAATGCCAAGAATTCGAGAGGGAAGTAGATGACCACCTACTGCAAGACCTCCAACTATCACTTCCACCAAGATCAGTAACAGTGCGCGAGCTTTCATGGGCCATAAAAAGAATGAAGAACAACAAAGCTCCTGGCTTCGACCTAATCACTAAAGAGGTTCTAATGCAACTTCCTAGAAAAGCTTTAGTCTTCATTGCAACACTCTTCAATGGTATCCTCAGGGTCCAACACTTCCCAACTATGTGGAAAGTATCCATCATCTCCATGATACATAAGCCAGGGAAACCTCCAGATCATGCTACATCATACAGACCGATAAGTCTTCTACCTGTCCTGTCTAAAGTGTTTGAAAGGATGCTCCTGAACAGAATTCTACCACTATTGGAGGAAAATGAAGTCATCCCCAAACACCAATTTGGGTTCAGAAAACACCACTCTACCATCGAGCAGGTTCACCGGGTTTGTGATAAAATACGCCATTCCCTTGAAGCTAAAGAGTACTGTTCTGCTGTGTTTCTTGACATCCAGCAGGCGTTTGACAAAGTATGGCATAAAGGCCTACTTTCCAAAATAAAAACTTTGCTACCACATACCTATTATGCTTTGATGAATTCTTACCTGTCAAATCGCATGTTTCAAGTACGGGAAGGTGGAGACGCATCAGAAATCTACAACATCTCGGCTGGGGTGCCCCAAGGCTCCGTTCTTGGCCCAATCCGGTACACTTTGTACACTGCAGACCTCCCTCAGTCAACACAAGTAATGAACGCTACATTCGCTGATGACACTGCACTATTAGTAAGCAGCACAGATCCACAAACTGCTTCAAATATTCTACAAGAAAGCCTCAACAAAGTGGGTGACTGGCTGCAGAGGTGGCGCATCAAAGCTAGTGCTTCTAAATCTACCCACATAACTTTCACGCTCAGAAAAGGAAACTGTTCACCCGTGCAACTGGGAAACAATACTCTGCTCCAAAGTGACTCAGTCAAGTACCTTGGAATACACTTGGACAGAAGGTTGACATGGAAAAATCATATTAAAATGAAGCGTAATGAGATAAACATACGGTTCCGGACCATGTATTGGGTGATGGCACGTAACTCTAAACTTTCGGTGGACAATGAGCTCCTAATCTATAAAATGATACTCAAACCTGTATGGATGTACGGGGTCCAACTCTGGGGAAGCGCTTGTAACTCCAATCTAGATATTATACAGAGACTGCAAAATGGCATATTGCGTACCTTGTCGAATGCTCCATGGTTCCTCCGAATGACTTGGCTGCCGAATAACCAAAAATTAAGTACAGCAAACGCCTTAAACGCCATGATATCCAGACCCTAAATGCTCGATGGTAAAATAGGAGTGCCTTCCGCTGGGGAGACCCCTTACAATGATACAACCGCCCAATAAATCTGCTTATAGTCCTGGGACTGATTGCAGATGCAATCGCACAAAAAATAATAATTAAATAAGACCATATACCGAAATAAAATATACCTACAGTATTTTTTGGATATATTATTTCGGGATAAATTTTACAGGGTGTACAAGAGAATGGGACACATGGCACATGGCCCTCCTTAAAACCACGTGATCAGCTGGTTATATACAACAACTTTTACTATATGAGCAACTTCGAATTCGATATAATTTTTTCAGCTTCTCCATACAAACTTAATCGCATACCTCGATAATAATGTATGGAGCATCTGAAAATAAAATCACGATTTCGATGTTGCTCCCTTAGGAAAAGTTGTTGTATATCACCAGCTGAACACGTGATTTTAAGGAGTGTCGTATTTTTTCGAACAGCCTGTATTTACTCGCTCATAATCAAGCCGTGACCTGTTCTTGTGTCTCGATGTAGTGGAGCTATCCATTGTTATAAATAACGGTAAATAGGCCAAATGTTTCCTCGTCCGCAATAGAATGAAGATTTGTCTTGACGTAGCAAATTCTTATTTCTTTTATGTGCTATTCTATTACCATATCCCATTAACGATTAATTTCATTGTCCTTTTTGCGATTCCATTATATTGACAGGAAATTTGGTTATTACTTTGGTTATCAAATCAGAATGAAGTATTGTAAGAATAAAAAACCGGCCAAGTGCGAGTCAGACTCGTGCACGAGGGGTTCCGTACCATTATCTATAAAAACGGAATAAAATCACGTTTGTTGTATGGAAGCCCCTTAAATATTTATGGTATTCTGTTTTTAGTATTTGTTGTTATACCGGCAACAGAGATACATCAAAATTTCAACTCTTTAACTATAACGGCTTATGAGATACAGCCTGGTGACAGACGGACAGATAGACAGACAGACAGACAGACAGCGGAGCCTTAGTAATAGGATCCCGTTTTACCCTTTGGGTACGGAACCCTAAAAATAATAACTGAACTTGAACTGAACACTCACACTTAGCTCTAACAACGTGAGTAAACAAACCTATTTGTTTTTATTTCTAAGACTTAAGCTATGTGAAGAGGATAGGATAAATGTTTTATTCTAGTTACTGGATATCTTTTCTTGTTTCTGTTTTTTGTTATCATTAAACAAATAATACGGTGTAGTCATTCTGCTTACAACCATGTCATAAGGTGCCAAACTGGGTGTCCTATGATACTATCATCATCATCATCAATAAAGTGGCAATGGGCGGGGCACATAGCACGTAGAACTGACGGCCGATGGGGCAGAAAGGTTCTGGAATGGAGGCCACGTACCGGCAAGCGCAGCGTGGGACATCCACCCACAAGATGGGCAGACGACATGGTAAAAGGACGCAGGACAACGCTGGATGCAGGCCGCTTCCAACCGGCCAATCTGGAAGTCACTGGGGGAGGCCTATGTTCAGCAGTGGACGTCCTGTGGCTGAGACGATACTATAAACGATGACAATTTTAATTAAAGAATGTTGACGTAAACGATGCAATTTTTTTTAGAACACTATATTACAGAATTCAAGTGTTGCCGATAACTGCTGCTAAACTCATACAAATATTGCTACTGTTTTATGCATTTAAAATGTTAATGATTGTAAAGCATACTCGTATAAAACAGTCTTATCTCCAAACAAGAAAAAATATTTTTAATAAATCGAGATAGATTTGTTTTTGCAGGAAGGTCCTTAAATGTCGGCCGCGGGCCGGAAGGCGTAGTGTTGGTACACAAGGTGGACCGACGATCTGGTGAAGGTCGCGGGAAGCCGCTGGATGCGGGTGGCACATGACCGATCTTCGTGGAAATCCTTGGGGGAGACCTATGTCCAGCAGTGGACGTCGTTTGGCTGATTGATGGATGGATGTCTGTCTGTCTGTCTGTCTGTCCGACTGTCACCAGGCTGTATCTCATGAACCGTGATAGTAAGAGAGTTGAAATTTTCACAGATGATGTATTTCTGTTGCCGCTATAACAACAAATACTAAAAACAGAATACAATTATTATTTAAGGGTGCTCCCATACAACAAACGTGATTTTTTTGCCGTTTTATAGATGAAGGTACGGAACCCATCGTGCGCGAGTCCGACTCGCACTTGGCCGATTTTGTTTGAGATAATGCCTGGGGCACATTGAAATATCAATCACATATCTGGGGGCACAGCAGTGCCCCCGCCAAGTCGAGCAAAAAAAAGCGGCACGGCCGTACTATACTTTTCTCGAAGCAGTTCAGCCCATTTTCGACCCCCTATAACTTCGTTGTGGATTTAACTAGAAGCCTGTATTTCTAGTAACCAGGCAAGAATTGTATAAACACGGTATATTTCAAATTTCATTCAATTTGAACCAGTTGGGTAAGAATTATAACAAGTCAAATTTCTTAATTTTGTCACTCACTGACTGACCGATCATCAAAACTCTAAGGCACTTCTATTAGACATAGAAGCTTCAAATTTTGAGTTCAATTAGTGTTTAGTGTATCAATCAAGGAAAAAATAAAATATTTTACAATTTTAGTCCAGTTTTCTAGATAGACCAACTGCATAAATAACTTTGTAATCCCATATAAATATAAAGGATTACAAAGTTACATTTGCGGTTATGGATTATGTTCAATGGTAACTTGTAATAAAATTAAAAAGGTTTTTTTAAACATGCCTTTATTACTCGTTAATAATCCTCCTAACCGAGTTCGGTTACAGCGACCACTTCTACTCCCCATTTTGCTGTCGTCGTTCGTGTGCCCATGCCTATAACATGGCCTACGTACCCAACTTTATTGACAAAGGGACGCGTACATTGAGGACATGTTAGCACACCGTTATTTAAATTATAACTGATAGCCGCAGGTGGTCGGGCTTTCAATTCATCGCGCTTGGCGTCAAGATGAGAAAGCCGCCGGGAGTCAGCGACTTTGACATTCACGCGCGTTCTCCACTCTCCACGGTTGGATGCTAAATCCTCCCAGAGAGAAGGATCTATGTCACATCTCTTCATATGGCGCTTCAGCACATCTTTGTACATCAAAAGTTGTCCGCCATGCTTACGCTTGTCCTCCTGAAGCTTTGAGTAAAAAATGCGCTTCGCCACTCTCTCCTCAGACATACGCGAAGCATGGCCACACCAGCGAAGTTGTCGTCTCATAAGATACGACTCAATGCCACCTACATTGGCTCGTCTCAAGACTTCAGTATTACGCACACGATTGGACATTTTATATAGAAACAGTCTAGTTGGCGAAAGTGGCGTCGAATCGGTGTCCATGTTTCGTCGGAGTACAAAATATTAGGCAGCACGATAGCCATGTAACAGCAACTTTAGTGGCTAACTTCAAGTCATGCGAGCGGAAGACCTTGGTGTTTAATTTGCCAAAGGCTGCTGCAGCAGCACCGATTATGCTGTTAATTGCGGCATCAATGTCGTACTTTGATGAAATGGTGCTCCCCAAGTAACGGAATGAAACGAAACGATTAACTTTTTAGAATTTTTTACGCGAAAGTCTCGCATCAAAAATACGCCATCGGCGACTACGGCGTAGTTCGTAGCGCAAACAAACTTAAATAAAATTTGTGTTTTGATGAAACATTAAAGAACATTTAGCATATTTTAAAGTACGAAGCAAACATGTTATCATTGTCAGAATCCACATTCATAACAAACGAAACGAACGAACAAACGAACTTATTTTCCCAAAGATAATGGGGTCGCACATTCTCGTCCACCAAACCATCACCTGTCACCACACTCACGCCCCATCAAATATAGTCCACCCATCAAAACGAATCAAAGTCGACGCAGTTGTGTCGCTTAGTTATTGAGTTCGTATGGCCACCTTCCAGCTCCATCATCAGACCCTGGTTACCATCTTGCACCAAAATACTCGTCAAGACGAATCAAACGAGCCCAAACTCGATCGGGTTATGTCGTTTAATTACTGATTTCCTATGGCTACCTTCCAGTTCCATCATCAGAACCTAGTGACCATCTAGCACCAAAGCACTAACTTGCCAATACGAATCAAGCGATCCCAAACTAGATCGGGTTATCTCGTTTAATTACTGAGTTCCTATGGCTATCTTCCAGCTCCATCATCGGACCCTGTGGTTACCATCTAGCACCAAAGTACTCGTCAAGATAAATCAAACAAGCTGAGACTCCATGGGATTGCGTCGTTCTTTTTCTGAGTTCCTATGACCACCTTTTAGCTCCATCATCAGATCAGACCCTAGTAACCATCTTAAAGCAAAGAAACTCGATGGGGTTGCGTCATTTCATTACAGAGTTCCTATGTCCACCTTCCAACTTCATCATCAGACCCTGGTTACCATTGAAAGACAAACTACTCGTCAAGACGATTCAAACGAGCCCATACTCGATGAGGTTGTTTCGTTTCATTGTGAAGTTCCTATGGCCACTTTCCAGCTCCATCATCAGATCAGTAACATTCATCATAATATTTCATTGTCACGCGGTTCACACATATCTGCAAAAGTTCAGGTCAATCGGTAAAGGGAAGGGAATCAAATTTAACTTGCAAGATTTGATTACAGACAACGGGACAGGTGAAACTAACTAAAAGCTTGTAATAACTAAGAGCTAGTAAAAATGGTCAATCAACGGAATGCAAAAAAAAGAATGGGGCATGTCTTATGAAGTTATACCAAAATCCCGCAAAGTACTTGTTAGGTAAACTAAATTGTCCGAAATTGTCATGAAAGAAAGAACACTAATAATCATAACCGCGGCCGGCGGAGGTGGCTTTCCCGCGCCGCGGCTATCACGCTTCCCGTTTGTCACAGAAAGGCAACCTTTGGGTCTTACTGCGATATCGCAGGTATACATACAAACCACGTTTTATATAACTTACGTATACAAAAAGAAATGAGATGCCATCAAAAACAAAACTTGTAAAAAAAACCAAGTCTCGCAACTCAGTTCTTCTACCGTGAAAAGTTATGAGATCCATGTAATACCAAGTCGGTTAATTTAAGCAGTCTCTACATAAGGGACCTTCTGTCTTAAGTTATTACGTAAGTAGCAAACCTAAGAACATCTTAAAGTGACCATATCAATATTAAAAATATTTTATGTTTTAAATAAATAGATTGACTTGGCAATCGAAAATAATCTAATTTCATATAAAAAGTATTCGCTGTGAGATACACTGTGTTATCATGCGATTGCCAAGTCGATTTATTTATTTAAAACATAAATATTTTTAATATTGATATGGTCACTTTAAGATGTTCTTAGGTTTGCTACTTACGTAATAACTTAAGACAGAAGGTCCCTTATGTAGAGACTGCTTAAATTAACCGACTTGGTATTACATGGATCTCATAACTTTTCACGGTAGAAGAACTGAGTTGCGAGACTTGGTTTTTTTTACAAGTTTTGTTTTTGATGGCATTATATTAATCTCGAGGCTCACCTCAATCAGTCATTGCGTTAAACGCTCCGCCATATTGTTCGATACTGAAACAAATGACGGCCGTAGATCAACATTACGAGCGCGGGATCAAAAAATTAAAGAAAAAAAAACTTTTTTAAAAATAAGCTTTTATTATTTGTTAATGAAATGAACTAAAAAGTTATAAATAAATTTATCTGATGAGGAAAATACCATTATATAGATGGCATTTTTTAATATTAAAAACGTGTTACATTTTGTAGAAACATTAAAGAACATTTAGTTTATTAGGTACTTATTTTTCTTCTGCAATCAAAATGTAACACGCTTTTATTAATAAAAAAAATGCCACCTATATAATGGTATTTTTCTCATCAGATAAATTTATTTATAACTTTTTAGTTCATTTCATTAACAAATAATAAAAGCTTGTTTTTAAAAAAGTTTTTTTTTCTTTAATTTTATTTGTCACTTTTTAGTATATGTTTATTTCATACATTAAGCCCTTGGCACGTGCTCACCTTGGCATTGAGTCATCCATCTAATCAATCAGACATAATTCACATTCACAACAAACGGAACGAACTTTTTTCCCAAAGGTCATATTGGGCATTTTTGACCCGGTACCTCAAAGTTCACGACCAGTATTGAAAGGGTAGGGGTAGGGTAGTAGGGTTTTTCTTGAAGGTTTAGGCTTAACATTTCGCGAAATGTTTTTATTTTGATCCTAATGCATAGGAGAAAAAAGTTATGTGCTTCAACGCAAAACGTATATTTTGCCTAATTATCGATTTCAATAATTATAACTTACTGTGATACGTTCTGTTACTCGTAGGGCGCAATCTACATTACAATAAAGAGTTTAGAGGCCCATATTTTACCACGGTATACCAATAATAATGAAATAAATTAATAAATTGTTTCCATAATCGCACCATAACGCGATCAAAACTAAGCAATGCTTGTGCTATGGCGACTAGATAACAGATTAATATACTTAAATACGTTGTGTCGTTTAATTACGGAGTTCCTATGGCCACATTTCAGCTCCGTCATCAGACCTTGTTTACCATATATTATCAAAGTACTCGTCAAGACGAATTAAACAAGCTCAAACTTGATGGGGTAGCGTCGTTTAATGACGGACGGAGTTTTAATGACGGAGAGAGGAGTTCCTATGGCCACCTTCCAGCTCCATAATCGGACCCTGGTTACCATATATTATCAAAGTACATGTCAAGACGAATCAAACGAGCCAAACTCGATGGGGTTGCGTCGTTTAATTGCGGAGTTCCTATGGCCACGTTTTAGATTCATAATCGGACCCTGGTTACCATATATTATCAAAGTACATGTCAAGACGAATCAAACGAGCCAAACTCGATGGGGTTGCGTCGTTTAATTGCGGAGTTCCTATGGCCACGTTCCAGCTCCATCATCAGACCCTGGTTACCATATAGTATCAAAGTACATGTCAAGACGTATCAAACGAGCCCAAACTCAATGTGGTTGCGTCGTTTAATTGCAGAGTTTCTATGGCCACGTTCCAGCTCCATTATCAGATCAGCACCATGACATCATAATATTGCATTTTCACGCGGATTACACATAACTATATGCAAAATTTCAGCTTAGTCGGTAACCGGGAAGTGGATCAAATTTAAATTGCAAGATTTGATTCAGACGACGGCACAGGTGAAACTAAAAAATAAAAGCTTGTATGGCCACCTTCCAGCTCCATCATCAGACCCTGGTTACCGTTGAAAGACAAACTACTCATCAAGACGATTTAAACGAGCCCAAACTCGTTGAGGTTGTTTCGTTTCATTGTGAAGTTCCTATGGCCACCTTCCAGCTTCATCATCAGATCAGACCCTGGTAACCATCTTAAAACAAAGTACTCGTCAAGACGAATCAAACGAGCTGAAACTCGATGGGGTTTCGTCGTTACATTACAGAGTTCCTATGACCACCTTCCAGCTCCATCATCAGACCCTGGTTACCATTGAAAGACAAACTACTCATCAAGACGATTTAAACGAGCCCAAACTCGTTGAGGTTGTTTCGTTTCATTGTGAAGTTCCTATGGCCACCTTCCAGCTCCATCATCAGATCAGACCCTGGTAACCATCTTAAAACAAAGTACTCGTCAAAACAAACCAAACGAGCCGAAACTCGATGGAGTTTCGTCGTTTCATTACAATGTTCCTTTGGCCACCTTCCAGCTCCATCATCAGATCAGACCCTGGTAACCATCTTAAAACAAAGTACTCGTCAAGATGAATCAAACGAGCCGAAAGTCGATGGAGTTTCGTCGTTTTAGTACAGAGTTCCTTTGACCACCTTCCAGCTCCATCATCAGACCCTGCTTACCATTGAAAGACAAACTACTCGTCAAGACGATTCAAACGAGCCCAAACTCGATGAGGTTGTTTTGTTTTATTGTGAAGTTCCTATGGCCACGTTCCAGCTCCATCATCAGACCCTGGTTACCATATAGTATCAAAGTACATGTCAAGACGTATCAAACGAGCCCAAACTCAATGTGGTTGCGTCGTTTAATTGCAGAGTTTCTATGGCCACGTTCCAGCTCCATTATCAGATCAGCACCATGACATCATAATATTGCATTTTCACGCGGATTACACATAACTATATGCAAAATTTCAGCTTAGTCGGTAACCGGGAAGTGGATCAAATTTAAATTGCAAGATTTGATTCAGACGACGGCACAGGTGAAACTAAAAAATAAAAGCTTGTATGGCCACCTTCCAGCTCCATCATCAGACCCTGGTTACCGTTGAAAGACAAACTACTCATCAAGACGATTTAAACGAGCCCAAACTCGTTGAGGTTGTTTCGTTTCATTGTGAAGTTCCTATGGCCACCTTCCAGCTTCATCATCAGATCAGACCCTGGTAACCATCTTAAAACAAAGTACTCGTCAAGACGAATCAAACGAGCTGAAACTCGATGGGGTTTCGTCGTTACATTACAGAGTTCCTATGACCACCTTCCAGCTCCATCATCAGACCCTGGTTACCATTGAAAGACAAACTACTCATCAAGACGATTTAAACGAGCCCAAACTCGTTGAGGTTGTTTCGTTTCATTGTGAAGTTCCTATGGCCACCTTCCAGCTCCATCATCAGATCAGACCCTGGTAACCATCTTAAAACAAAGTACTCGTCAAAACAAACCAAACGAGCCGAAACTCGATGGAGTTTCGTCGTTTCATTACAATGTTCCTTTGGCCACCTTCCAGCTCCATCATCAGATCAGACCCTGGTAACCATCTTAAAACAAAGTACTCGTCAAGATGAATCAAACGAGCCGAAAGTCGATGGAGTTTCGTCGTTTTAGTACAGAGTTCCTTTGACCACCTTCCAGCTCCATCATCAGACCCTGCTTACCATTGAAAGACAAACTACTCGTCAAGACGATTCAAACGAGCCCAAACTCGATGAGGTTGTTTTGTTTTATTGTGAAGTTCCTATGGCCACGTTCCAGCTCCATCATCAGACCCTGGTTACCATATAGTATCAAAGTACATGTCAAGACGTATCAAACGAGCCCAAACTCAATGTGGTTGCGTCGTTTAATTGCAGAGTTTCTATGGCCACGTTCCAGCTCCATTATCAGATCAGCACCATGACATCATAATATTGCATTTTCACGCGGATTACACATAACTATATGCAAAATTTCAGCTTAGTCGGTAACCGGGAAGTGGATCAAATTTAAATTGCAAGATTTGATTCAGACGACGGCACAGGTGAAACTAAAAAATAAAAGCTTGTATGGCCACCTTCCAGCTCCATCATCAGACCCTGGTTACCGTTGAAAGACAAACTACTCATCAAGACGATTTAAACGAGCCCAAACTCGTTGAGGTTGTTTCGTTTCATTGTGAAGTTCCTATGGCCACCTTCCAGCTTCATCATCAGATCAGACCCTGGTAACCATCTTAAAACAAAGTACTCGTCAAGACGAATCAAACGAGCTGAAACTCGATGGGGTTTCGTCGTTACATTACAGAGTTCCTATGACCACCTTCCAGCTCCATCATCAGACCCTGGTTACCATTGAAAGACAAACTACTCATCAAGACGATTTAAACGAGCCCAAACTCGTTGAGGTTGTTTCGTTTCATTGTGAAGTTCCTATGGCCACCTTCCAGCTCCATCATCAGATCAGACCCTGGTAACCATCTTAAAACAAAGTACTCGTCAAAACAAACCAAACGAGCCGAAACTCGATGGAGTTTCGTCGTTTCATTACAATGTTCCTTTGGCCACCTTCCAGCTCCATCATCAGATCAGACCCTGGTAACCATCTTAAAACAAAGTACTCGTCAAGATGAATCAAACGAGCCGAAAGTCGATGGAGTTTCGTCGTTTTAGTACAGAGTTCCTTTGACCACCTTCCAGCTCCATCATCAGACCCTGCTTACCATTGAAAGACAAACTACTCGTCAAGACGATTCAAACGAGCCCAAACTCGATGAGGTTGTTTTGTTTTATTGTGAAGTTCCTATGGCCACGTTCCAGCTCCATCATCAGACCCTGGTTACCATATAGTATCAAAGTACATGTCAAGACGTATCAAACGAGCCCAAACTCAATGTGGTTGCGTCGTTTAATTGCAGAGTTTCTATGGCCACGTTCCAGCTCCATTATCAGATCAGCACCATGACATCATAATATTGCATTTTCACGCGGATTACACATAACTATATGCAAAATTTCAGCTTAGTCGGTAACCGGGAAGTGGATCAAATTTAAATTGCAAGATTTGATTACAGACGACGGCACAGGTGAAACTAAAAAATAAAAGCTTGTATGGCCACCTTCCAGCTCCATCATCAGACCCTGGTTACCGTTGAAAGACAAACTACTCATCAAGACGATTTAAACGAGCCCAAACTCGTTGAGGTTGTTTCGTTTCATTGTGAAGTTCCTATGGCCACCTTCCAGCTTCATCATCAGATCAGACCCTGGTAACCATCTTAAAACAAAGTACTCGTCAAGACGAATCAAACGAGCTGAAACTCGATGGGGTTTCGTCGTTGCATTACAGAGTTCCTATGACCACCTTCCAGCTCCATCATCAGACCCTGGTTACCATTGAAAGACAAACTACTCATCAAGACGATTTAAAAGAGCCCAAACTCGTTGAGGTTGTTTCGTTTCATTGTGAAGTTCCTATGGCCACCTTCCAGCTCCATCATCAGATCAGACCCTGGTAACCATCTTAAAACAAAGTACTCGTCAAAACAAACCAAACGAGCCGAAAGTCGATGGAGTTTCGTCGTTTCATTACAATGTTCCTTTGGCCACCTTCCAGCTCCATCATCAGATCAGACCCTGGTAACCATCTTAAAACAAAGTACTCGTCAAGATGAATCAAACGAGCCGAAACTCGATGGAGTTTCGTCGTTTTAGTACAGAGTTCCTTTGACCACCTTCCAGCTCCATCATCAGACCCTGCTTACCATTGAAAGACAAACTACTCGTCAAGACGATTCAAACGAGCCCAAACTCGATGAGGTTGTTTTGTTTTATTGTGAAGTTCCTATGGCCACCTTCCAGCTCCATCATCAGATCAGAACCATTTCATCATAATATTGCATTGTCACGCGGTTTACACATGTATGCAAAATTTCAGCTCAATCGGTAACCGGGAAGTGGATCAAATTTAACTTGCAAGATTTGATTACAGACAACGGGACAGGTGAAAGTAAATAAAAGCTTGTAATAAGGTAATGTCATTAATATCTCGACGGCGAACAAACTCTCGGACACATGAAATATCGATGTGTTCCGAACGAACGATGTGTGGACAGTGCCGAAGAGAGCAGGCACCACGTTTGCTATGATAAGTAAAACTTGTAAAGGCATTTACCTGAAAATTGTATGTATGTGATGTTGAGTGTGATACGAGCGGACACACCAGATACGCGTATTTTTCACAGATAAATATTTTATGTTCAATGGTCTTGCTTTTGATAATCCCAAAGGGTGTAAATTTATGGCTTACCTAGAAGAAATCCCATTCAACCGTGTCTCAAAACACGAGAGAATGGGGTTCTTTGGCCTCTGAGTTCTAAAATTAAACATCCAACATTTGGCTAAGCCCATATAGGATTTTTTTAACAATAATTAAATTAAATAATTTATTAAATTAAATGTCAGTGATATTTAGGTAGGTAACTATGATAATTATCTAGCTTTTGTGTTTTGTCTCCAGAGTAAGAAACCGTGTGTTCCTGTCGTTGTAATTGGCGTACAAACGGCGCCTAGCTCCGAGCCATACTAATTATCTTCCGATATCGTGTCTGGAAACTGTACATACTGTGAGTCCGTAAATCGACTTTGATTCACCGTCGCCATCGTTCGTCTTGTTTACTCAAACCACATCAAATTATGGTGTTATACGGTGGTATAATATCATAACTTTATACACCCAAATTAGCGACTCCACACAACACGACGTTCTGTCTGTTTGGGCGCAAGTCCTAACCCAGTCAAACTCGAGAACCCATAAGAACTTTACAATAATAACACGTCATAAAGTGTGAACTTGCCACCGGTTGGCAATTATAATACGAGTAGCTTAGCCTATTGTTTCTCTTAATGGACAAGTAAAGATATAATTAATGGAATGATATAATTTACACAATAAATTCTGTCAGCAATCTCACTAATTATATTATCTTTCCCCGAATGAGCAGTGACTAGATAATATTCACTCACAAATGTTTCACTGATTGCTATTTGTGTTAATGATATTCGGAGGTCAATTAATACAGAAATAGGTCACTTTTAGAAAATGAGAGTGCTCTCTCGAGTTACGTGATATCATGTACGCGTTAAGTGCAAACGCACATAGAAATATGAGTAATTCTATTGATGTATTTGTGCAAGAGTGTTCGCTTAAGTGCATGTGGGGTTCTGTTCCCGCAGGAGTGAATTTAGAAATACATATTTACATAGCTGTTTTAATAAGCAAGTTCCAAAAGTGTGAGCTTCAATTATTTTTAAAACTTATAAAGTTGTGACAAATTTTAAATCTTTTCAGATATCACAATGGAAGTACTAGGTATCAAATTTACAAGGCGATATACGTAAAATGAATATAAAAAGACTGAAACAATACGCAAGCAAAGACTCTTTTCTCTTAACGATATGAATACACATCCTCATGAATAAATAACAAATCTTCTTTTGCCTGAAAAGGAATCTATGTACCAGCGAGCACACCGCGCGGGTAGCAGCCGTCGCGTCGTCGGCGGACGTCGCGCCTCGCTCACGGGCTTAGGCAAATAAGGTTTTTTGATTCGGCTCGTTTGTTTGCGTTTTTGAGCATTTTGTTCCTTTTATCTTTCCTTTTCGATTGCATTATTGCGATTGTTTTTGTCATTCCTTTTGAAGACTCGTATCGCTTGATTTGAGGTAGAAAGTAAAGCATAAATTGAATTTATGACAAATAGGATAAACAAATGCCCAGTTGGTTTGTTTTTCGGGTTAGAGTTTGACGTAATACATTATACTATTATGGTAAAGATGTAGATAAATAATTATGAAAATGTAATTATTTTGCTTACAACTTCCGCTTAGTTACGCCGGCATAGGAACCCCAATTACACCACCTGTAACCCACAATCTGAGGACAATCACAGGCTCATGCAAAAAGCACCGCCCTCCCTCCCTCGAATTGCATGCGAAACAGACGTAACTAAGCGGAAGTTGTAAGCAAAATAATTACATTTTCATAATTATTTAGTTATGGATTTCCGCAAAGTAACGCCTGATTCTATCAATTTTTAAGATGTAGATAGTAAACTAGGTAGGTTCTATGCCAGCAATTATTATTTGTAACCAAAAGGAAAGCGCATTAAAATCTTTCATCTTCAATAGCCATACTTATTATTATTTGCTAACCTAACAGTTTAAAAAAAGTATGTTATTGTTAGATTAAAAAAGAAGTCCTTTAATTTTTTAAACTTTGATTAACTGAAACCATTTTGATGTAGGTCCTTTTTCAAGTAACCTGGCTAATATCTGACTTCATTGATCAAATCTTGTCGCACGTTGCTTGGAGTCGTAAACTAAAACTAACAATCCGGCAGATCGGGCTCCGATTTACAGAGAATCCGTCTCATCCGCCGCTTAAAGGGCTTCAGATAAATGATTTGATTCAAGGCGAGTAATTGCGTGGAAAGGGCGGCTACCGCTCCTAACGAAAGACCAGAACTAGAAAACTACTATAAACGCAAAATTTGTTTAGGGATAAATCAGAGCAATGTATTTATTTATTATTATTATTTATTTATTATTATTATTATATTCCTATACGGGGCAGAAAGGTGGTGCATTAAAAGTGGCGATAGCAGCTAAATTGATGCATTCAAAATGTGGTGTTGGCGAAGACTACTACGTATACCATGGACAGCCATGAGAACAAACGAGTCAATACTTTCGGAGCTCAAAATAACCAAGCGAGTCTCAACCATATGCCAGGAACGAGCTCTCAACTTCCTCGGACATATAATGCGCTCATCTAGGCATCTTCTGGAGAAGCGTCTAATGCTAGGGCTAAAGATGGAGGGTAGACGTGCTCGGGGCAGGGCGCCAACTAGATGGACAGACGCGATAAAGAGGGCTGTCGGAGGAAACATATATGGTGCGGTCCGTAGAACTGAAGACCGCGCGGCTTGGAGACGTGTAGTGTATGGTCGCGATCCTCAGCACTGAGGGTACGAAGAAGAAGAAGAAGAAGATTCTTTTTTTTAATACTCTATTTCATTAAATATAATTAGTAATAGCGATTAATAGACCATATTTATTTACGGCAAGAAAAGAAAATGGTATGCTATCTTGTATGTTAGATATTTCAATTACTCTATGTTCCGCCACATACTTCATTATCTTTATTACCCCAAGGTTGACTGGCAGATAATGTTGTATAGCGCTAAGTCCGCCAATTATACTCACCTGTGGAATAAAGTTTAAATAAATAAATAGTGTAATTTCTAGTGTACAGTCTTAAACCAATCAGCATCTCAAATACAAATCGACAAGACGTCATTTTCAGGATCTGTTTATTTATTCCATATGATTAATATCCTTTCAAACTCTGTGGAAGTGGGAGATAATCTTCGCTTATACTAAGTTTAACATGTAAATTTTAGGATACAGACTGAAATATGATGTTCGTTCGTGAATAAAGATTAATGACAGATGGTAAAGTCCTCAGACATTGAGATTGAAATGATTCAGAAGGGTTATGTTCCGATTTTGGAACGAGTACGAGGATTAAATACATAAATGTTATGTAAAAAAATACTTTATTTATTTTATTAATAATTAGATTACAACAGGCTTACTGCCGTATCAGCGATTGCCGAACACCTTCTTGAATCGGGAATCACTGGATTGAATTTCATCAAACGCAAGTTCTTTCCACGGATAGCCACTTTTATTCAAGAGTTGTGCGTGAAGCTATTGAAATCAAAAAGTATAAAAATTTCAATCGGGAAGACGGTTTCAAATTATCCGCGACATGGAATCCAGTGATTAAAAATAGACAATCTCGTTTTGTTTCGCGATCGAGTACGGACGTGAATACGGACGCGGCGGTTAGTGTGCAGAATAGGGACACAGTGAGTGTGTGACGGTACTTGGCGTGAAAATAATATTATGAGGGTAGATGAAGAATCTGCCTCTCATACGGAGTGAAGACATCGCTGTTCCAGTCAGCCTGTGACCACGGTCGGTGTAACCCGATCGAAACGTCAGGCAAAAGAGGTAACAATTTGTACCTAAATTATGATCGCGTTAATTCCCGTTTCATTGAGTTTTAAATTATGCAACGCGAAAGTTTAAAAGTAATTACTGCCGTACCCTTACGATTGCCTGTGATACATCTGTAATGTGAGTTTTTGCAATTTTCGAGTTAAGATGTAGTACATTTATTTTTAATTTTAAAGCAAACAAGATATTTTATTTATAATTAAAATTGTTCATATTTACGCAGAAATTCATAGTTATACCAGAAAATCTCAAAATTTTAATCATTTGATCAACAGGTGTGCAACTTTATGGCTAAATTAAATAATTAACTTCATAGGGTCACTAAGTTCGCTAAGTGCCCTTGCAGGGCGTCACATGTATCATGGATCACATGAATGTACCTACCATCTAACCATTTTTAAATGATTTGAATTTGAAAGTTTATTAAAAACGGCCGCAACGTCTTGAAATCTTATCAATTAATTAGTGATTCGATAGAATAATCCCTCTGGACGTCTTTTCTCTAGCCGATCTCTGGCGATCTAAAGAATTGCTAAAACCCTTGTAACTTCTCGTAAGTTCAATAGTTTCGACAAAATAATTAACAGCTCAACTAAGTAGCTTTGCTTTGAGATTTATTTAAGTGAACCCTGCAGGAATTAATCAATCGTAGATCCCATCTATGCTCTAGAGCAAGATTGGGGTCAAGAGCAAGAACATCTCAAATAAAAAAAAAAGTTAGTGGCTGGATAAAAAAGCGGGAAATCGTGCGCTTTGGCACTCTTTGGGGGAGGCTTGAGTCTACCAGTGGACTGCAATAGGTTAATTATTTTTATGCGAAGGTGTATCACGTGGCAAAAGTTATTTTTTGTCAGGAGTCAAAGATGGATCCTTGTGTCCTATAGCTCAAGTTCGTGCGCGATATTCATGCTCGGCAACAGGCATCGACCTACACTAAGTTTTAGTCATTAGTAAGTAGAAGCGTGCTTAAGAGACACCCCCCCCCCCCCCCACACACTAGCGTCTTTCGAGCGTTGACGTCGTGACAGCGTCCAATCAGTGTTGACGCAACGCGCGCGCAGCGGCATTTACTTAACGCTGATTGGACACAGCCACGACGTCAACGCTCAAAAGTGTGGGGGAGTCCTAACCCTCCCTTTGCACCACCTGCCGCTGCTGAAACCTGACGCACCTCGTTACCAACAGCGTTTTCCGCCCAAAATAAATATCGCGCACGAATTTCACGGGCTGTAGTAAACGTTTCTTAATCACTGTTTGTTTTTGTATAGGTGTTCATATTTTTTACCGAGTGTACAAAATGGCTTACAGTCATATGAACAATGCGCATAACACAATAAAATTGCTGGATGAAAACAGCCCAAAACGCTCTGTAGGGAAGGCCCTATGTCCGGCAGTTGACTTCCAAGGGCTGATGATGATCATGAACAGATTGGAAAATAAGCACAATATTTCTCTTACTTGGTGTCCATGGGAATTCACAATATTACAACTGTGTTACTTTAACCAACATTTTATTCCAACAAATGGGTCCAGGTAAATTGCTTAAGCACTAACTACTTTAGAAACAAAACCGTCCTAGTCAGTCCTGAACAAACAAGAGCCCGACATAGACTAAGAAATGTAGGTACAAAGTAGGTACCTAGCTCTTTCTTTACGTTTCAGTTATTCTGCTCCTTTAAATTCTCTCCTTGCAGGAGTTGCTGGTAAAATCTTTTAAAAGTTGCTGGTGAAGGGTCTTGCTGTTAACTTATTGGATGTCAGACGGCCACTTAACATTGAAATTGCTATTTTGCAAGGTTAAATATTTTTATTGAATAGCAGTTAAAGAAATAATTTTGCAGACAACAGATTTGATTATTCTACAATTGTGAATGTAAACTCATTAAATTAAAATCAACAAGAGGATTCAAGCGATGCCAAATTAAGTAGGGTCTAAGCACTAAGATAAACAGAAATAAAAACGCAACGTAAAACAAACTTGACCGCAATGAAAATAACTGGTCGGCCGAAAAAATCGTATTCACTACGAAACTCAATAAAATTTACAGTTAAAATATTTGCCAATACTACTTACTCAGACACGTACCTATTGAATTTCGCCTCTCAACAATCTATAACGTTATATATTTGCTTAGGTATATCCCGTGCTTTGATCGCCGACACAGTACACGTTGGCACTAGGCTATCGTTATTTCGACATTAGTGTTCTGGCACAGGTGGACAATGCGCGCTGAGCCGGGCCGAAGCGCAAATCCTTCCCGAGTTAGATCACACAAAGCTAACGAAAAGGGACGGAAACGTCGCAAGACTCGTTATTGTTTAGTAGATAGAGTTGGCCTAACATTATCGACAACGAAACTGATAAATTGCAAATATTGGGCAAATTTTATGTTGTTGTTTATACAAAAAATAATAATTGCCCATTACGTATCAAGGATGACGTTTACAGTATACCCAATTGTGCTTATATTAACTGAACTGGCCGCATAGTATCTATATTCTATTTTATAGCCATCATTATTAAAATATCTCGAAAATATTAAGCTTATCACAAAAGCGCTCACCCACCAGCGTCAAATCACTGACATTATTTTGTGATTTGTTAGTTTAATATAAAAACAATTACGAGCTACAGAAATTCGGTGATAAAATAATTAACCCTTGGGCGTTAAAAATTTGTGTCAGCCAATTCAAAATTTTATAGCTTTTCTCTTTTCCTTCATTGACGAGAAAAAGAAAGGCGCCGCTTTAATTCACTTCGGTATAACTTTGGGTTGGATACAAATCTTCAACATTAAGGGGGTGCCATTCAAACGAAAAACTTCGGAGAGAGCCGATCGGGCCCGTACGTGAACACTCACACATAGAAAAATAGCTTTACAGAGTAGGCTGAACGACAGAGTAAACATTACCTGCTATTTTTTCTTAAAGAAAAAAATAATGTAAAGCAGTAAATACTATTTAAGATCATACATAATATTTAGTTGTTAAATACCTACCTAAACTTTTGTTCTAAATAATATTAAGTTCTAAGCTTTAAATTGCAGAAAAAGTATTTAGGTAAGGAATGTGAAACACAGACCAGTTTAATTGAACATAGGCGATCTAAATAATAGAGTACACTATTTTTATTGTTCGAAATTAATTTTGAGTAATCATTGACAGGGATAACCTTATTATTCCGAGGCATACTAACTAATGACCACAGCACACCAGTGTGCCGCGGAATACAATTTGCGGAATACCATCAGCTATGAGTATGTAATTAGTTTTTTTGTTAATTAATATACTTTTGAAGCCTTCTACTATGGCAGTTGACTCCGTACCGCTAGATGATCCAGAGTAGTTTTTATAGCACACATGCTCTGGTACTTCAAGATTGCAATTCTAAGCTCACGCGCATACCATACACTATTAATTTTTATCAGCAAATGTAGAGAGCTTTTTCTGTAGCCAATGATAATTGCAGCTCCTGATAAAGTTATTTATGTTTTTCTATACGACCTCTTACTCCAACAATGCATGATGGAGTAAGAGGCTACAACTGTTATCATCGGTACGTCACATGCATTCACGTCACCATTTTTAATAGCCACTCAAATTCTTCTCTGCTCCCTTTTTTTGCTATTTCCTCTATGACTTTCTCTTTGGCCAGCTCCCAGAGTTCACATACTTTAGCATGACATTTAGCATTAAAGATTTTCCGATATGCAGGGTAATCTTTCAAGTGTCAAAAACGCTGGCTCTGACAGCGAGAAGCAGTCGGAGCCAGCGTTTTTAGAACCCATGCAAAAGCGAGGGGTGTTATAACTTTAACGTGTCTGTCTGTGGTATCGTAGCTCTCAAACGGATGAACCGATTCTCGTTTAGTTTTTGTTTCATAGATAAGGATCGTTCTCAAAAAAGTGGCACCGCTTGTATTATTTTAACGATTTTTAAAAATGTGTTAATATGTAATTTTGTAAATGTAAATCGAATTAATGTATACTTTGTGTTCATAATTAGTTGAAGGCAACGGAGTTTAGACATAAATATGGAAAATACAGCCTTTTAAAATTTTTGCCTCACAGGTTAAAAAACTTTTGTACAGGTTAATGAGAAACGGTACCAAGTTAAAGAAAATTGAACTGGTAAGTAGAAAAAAAAACAGTTAACCATGCAAAATCAGCTTTTTATTACCAACCTGACATGCACAAACAGCGTAGGAACAGAAAAGACGCCGGGTGACGGTGGAATTACCTCAGTGATTCAATACAACACAGATACTGAAATTCCTTTAGAAACTCTTTAGCTCCGTCTTGCTCGAGGATATAACGCCGGAGGCATGAAACAGATGTACGGTGGTGCTCTTCTTCAAGAAAGGGGATAACACCTTGCTGAAAAATAGCAGACCAATCTCGCTTCTGAGCAATATCTACAAATTGTTTTCGAGGATCATCACGAATCCTCTCACACATAGTTTTAGTAGTCCAAAAAGGCTTTAGACCCCATCCATACGCTGCGACAAGTTATGCAGAAGACAGAAAAGTATAACTTGCCACAATGCTTAGCGTTTGTGGACTATGACAAGCCCTTCGCTTCGATCGAGACTTGGCAGTACTACAGTCTCTCCAACTGCGCAATATTAATTATAGGTACATCGAGGTGCTGAAGTGTTTATATAAAAACGCCACCATGTCGGTCCGAGTGGAGGAGCAGAGCACGAAAGCTATTCCTAGTGGTCCATATAGGTTAATTCCAACCAGCCGATCTGGAATTCACTGTGGGAGTCCTATGTTCAGCTGTGGAGGTTCAATGTCATTAACCTGCTTTCAGAACAGGGTAAAGAGTGGCAGGATAATCAGACATTAAAGGTTATGGTGTGATAACAACGAAATGGCTACGTTTATAGGTATATAAATGTACTGCCATTACATATTTTAAGATTATTATTCGCAAACATTGGGCTACAAATAATAATAAAGAGGTCAGATTAAAGATCACATAATAATAATAATAATAAATCCCTTTATTCTGGTATTAGAGACAACATACACATTGTTGGTAACTTAGCTTATAATATATCTCTAATCTCAGTGTGCCTCTTGACATAGGCCTCCTCTAATAGTTTCCACTGAGGTCTATACTGGGTTACTCGCCTCCACCTTGGGCCAGCAGTCATTTTGATGAGGATAACATCAAAATGACTGCTGGCTCAAAGATCACATATCCGTTACAAAATCAGATTGTCGTGCTTCGACGTAATTTGTACAAAAACAACACCAATTTCCACAAAAAATGTTTTCCCGGCAGATCACCGACTTCTGTCTGTACATTTTACGCGAAGGGTGCAGGTCATGTATATTGTAGTGTCTGTGTGAGGCGCAAGAGTGTTAGCGGCAGGCTAAAGATTATATTTATTTTAAAGATAGAAATTTGTTACCGTGTTATTTTAATGATATTGAAAGTATATGGTAAGGTAATCAACACCTAGGCAGCCGATACAGCGTTTTTGGGCTCTTGTGAATGGTGATTATAAGTGAATTTTAGATAATGACTGAGCCCTTGGGTTGGTTGTAACAAAAATTAAATAAAAATAAAATTTAACTATTGATTAAGATAAGACAATCTTTAAAAAAAATTATATTCTTTTGGCACTTGAAAAATTTGTCAACTCTGCTAACGTCTCAGTAGCTTAGTTGGAAAAGCACTCACCCGGTATGCAATGGTCCAGGGTTCGGGTCCCTTCTGATTGGGACCACCAAAATTTTATAATACTTACTTGAGAAAAATCTATTTTCCACGTAGGTATTATAACATTTTAAATTAGCCCGAAATAAAAATATGCACCGTTTGCTTATAATAAATCCCACAGCTGACGAAAAAGTGAACGAAACATTGAATTTACAATTTTTATTATTATTTATACATTATTGATGACATCCATAATTATCATAGACTCTTTTATGTTTTAGCTAGATACCTATTGGTTTGCATGCTCTGCGTTTGCACTACTCTGTACGGGATAAGACTTGACATTTGAGTTGAAAGACAGCAAAAACACTAAAATGTACTGCAAAGTATAGATTTGTAAAACGGCTGCCTTTAGTTGGAGACATCGGGGAAGAATTCAGGGATGATCATCAGCTGGCAGGCTGGCTTGAAATAATATCTGTGCTTCATGAGCATGACCTCACCAAGGAATCTATTGAAAATACGCATCACACCATTCAATTAAGTGCGCCTTGTAAATTAATAAGAGCAATGTTTCCTTTTAAAATATATCAGGCGTTTGTGTTTTAAATTAAGAAATCTTAAAATATTCATATTTTTTATATTTATACTAAATTTTAAGAAGGGGGCGGTCTGCGGAATTACAATACAAACATTTTTATGTGAGAATCATTGTTTAATGCGTAAAATTGATAAAGTAATCGAAAAAAAATGATTTTCGAAGTTATTACCTTTCATGTGTATTTTTTTTATTTTAAAGGTATTTTTTCAAAATTTCAACAAGGCGGCGACCTAGATCCAGGATCAGGCTAGCCTACAAAGGTGGTTTTAATGTATTTAATCAATTCAGCGTGTAGAAAAAGTGAAATAAAAATACCTTAATTTTCACAATTTCGTGCAATACACTCTTAAGAGAATTTCAGAATCCTATCAAACAGTGACAGAAAGTTTTTTTTTTCAATAAATGAGATTTGTTTTGTGTCAGTTTAGACAGTCAACAGTAGCCAACACTACCTCAAAAAGCATCGTTAAAACATCGTTAGGTCCCCAAGTTGCTCCCGCGCGGGAGTTCTTGCGCAGTCCTGTCTAGACCATTTGTCAAATAACTGGTAGAGACAAAAACTGAACTCCGCCCACGACTCGAGTTATAAATCCATCAATCCGTACTGTTCTCGACTGAAACAAATAACACGCTCTAGGTCAGAGAGCAAATAAGAAATACGGACCCACAGCAGGATGAAAATTCGTCACCAACAAATTACCCTCAATTCATACCTACTTGTACCACAGATACACATATTATGGTTATATTATAATTTATTTTAATGAGTGTTTATGTAGAAAGTTATAATACTCATAAAACTTACCCCAAGAAGAAAAAAATATGTAACCTTGACCCTTGAAGGGTCATGCATGTCATGACATGTCATGGGACTTTATGTTTGCATAAGCTTTTGTACAAACATGCCATATTGCTACATACCTATGACCTATAATAAAAAACTAAAAACCGACTTCAAAATGAAACAAAAAAGCGATAAATAAATATGACTAAAACAGACGTAATCAGTTCTATTTGGAGTTGGTGCCAGCCATCGAGAGTTAAAATGTGTTCATTCGCATTTAGTTTTTTATTAAACTTATTTTATTTCACAATTTTAAGTGTTAAGTCCTCTATTTTTCCCCCCCTAACTCCGCCAAAAATGACTTTACAGCAAATTGACCTAGACAAATGTTGTTCTTCTGTGGACCACCCACCCAATGGTATAATAAAAATAGGGTGCTATTAATGATCAATTTTTCGACGAAATTTATTACAAGTCCCAGACGCCTTTAAAATAAGCTTTAGTTTTCACCTTCCAACTCCGCCAAAAATGACTCGACATCAAAGTCACCTTAGCTAATGTTGGTCCTCTATGGACCCCCCATCGAATGGTATGATAAAAATAAGGTGTTATATTGGGTCAATATTTCGACGAAAATTTGTAAGTCTTAAGGAAAGGGTTTTCCTGCACTCCAACCAGAACGGCGGCTATTTTGGTGTCGAAACCATAGGATTAGGTCTTGCATTAAATACCAAGTCAATTTAAGAAAGGAACTTTTTTTTTTTTTTTCGTTACTGGGTGTGCGGGTACGCCCCCAGTAAATAAAAATTGGCGGTCTGGTACCTCATAAGCTCCACGTCTGCTCAACGCACTGCGAAATACGTTCTGTCGACAAAAAGCAGTATTATCTTCTTACTCCTATCCGTTAAGGAGTTCTGTGGCTTCCATCATCAGGTCAGCAACATGACATGATGATTACCAGACCCAAAAATCAGCATTGAGTCAGAAAATATAAGCAAAACATTATGGGTGCCTATAAAAATTGAGGGTTGCCCTCGATTTCCCAAGGATCCCATCATCAGAATCTGACTTGGTGTATATGGGACCACTTAGGGAGTATACCCTTTCAAACTAAAAAAAAAAATTTAAAAACGTAACAAACATACAAAAAAAACAACATTCAGACGAATTGAGAACCTCCTTTTTTTGAAGTCGGTTAAAAAGTATAACTAAGTTTACTTGATTCTACATTAATGTTAATTCAATTTCAGAGTCTCTTGAGTAAACTTTTCTCTGTGGGCTCTGTTAACCACCATTCCGGTCAACCGCAGGTAATTCAGCAGGTAAATAAAGATTTATTTTTCTTTTATCTTTTTTGAGAGCAATTTCAAAATCGGCGTAATATTTGCCAAACATGTGTCAGCTACCACAACAACATTGAGTCTTGATTGTTATGACTCTTAATTGGTGTGATTGTTGAAATTATTTAAATATAATTCTTGGTATACGTACAATTTCTATAATCGTCTGCTTTTGGTAAATTCAGTTGAAGATTTTGCAACGTTTACTTTGTTTTCCAGACCGTTACTAATATACTTACCTTACTACTTTGTTTAAGTACCGCTAGTTTCGTGAAATAACTTACAAACGTAAACTTGCACTTTACATAACAATGTATGCAAGATTTTACAACTTTGGAACTTTGGAAATTGTTCTATGTATGGCACTTGCACGTTTTTACTAGTACATGCATGCTAACTTTTAAAACATAAACATGCTATAAACCACATTTATAGTCTGTTGTTCTTTGCTTTCCAATTTTGTAAGCAATCTCGACTCAAATGTATACAACCTGCGACCTGTGTCTTGGTTGACTCAAGTGCTTAAAGGTAACTTCATGACAAAGTTGCGGGCAAAAGAAAGTTTACAAAATTTCGTATTCTTGGTTTCGTTTCTGAGTGTAATTAATATAAAAGCAGAACTGTATTTATTTATGTACTATGTGTACGTAAGTAATCGTTATATCAGTCTGTTTTAGGTCACTGCTGGACTATTAAGCCTCTCCTAAAGAGCGCTAAGGACCACAATCTCGCAGTCTAAATCGTCGGTCCATCTGGGGGCGTCTTACACTACGTTTGCGAATCATGTTTCTTAACAATAAGATATTAGAATTGCTAATCATGATCACCTATGTTTTGTAAATTGGATTATATCCCAAAAAAAAGCTACAATATGATTCCAAGGTAAACTATTTGTAGCCTATTAAGTATGTGATTAAATGTAACTTGACTGAAACTGTAATTCAGCCTACGTGATGTGGTGGGTGCATTTAGTATTTTGATATCAGGTAGACAGCAACACAAGCCACTCCGGTACGTAATGACTGAGCCGTATCACATTCTAACTACAATACAGTCACGAAAACGGCAGAATCAGTCAACTCAGGAAATAGAGCTATGCCCAAAGAAGACACCGTGTTCAATGACATTGGAATACAAGAGAATAGAATTTATTTGCTATAAGAGTGGTAACATAAGGTGGTTTTACATTTTATCGTATCTCACAATTAATCTTTTCAGACATGCAAACATTATGGATTTACATATTTAAGAGCATTTAAATTAAAATTAATAACACATTTATATTTAAGTACAATATTTTAACAATGTCACTGATAAAATCCCCGGAATGGATCTCGAGCGCTGGGGCAAAGAGTGGGGATTGCTTTGCGCATCTGACGAGGCGATACGCGTCTCTGTAATGATGTACAGAGACGCGTGTGCGCGAAGTGTAACAAACAATCACGACCGGCGGTTTAGGCACGTTGAGCGACTATTAGCCAATCACGTAATTGTAACGTAATAGTATTTTGTGCATCTTTCGCTTAGCGCTAAAAATCTGTTTAATGGGTTTGTACTTCGTTGTTAGACCTTCCGGAGCATAATGCAGTTTTCCCTTTCAAAACGTTACGAATTATTAACTTTCTTAGGTCCAACAGTTGAAGAAATGAGTGTAAACATCCTCGTTAATACTGAGATAAACTTCTTCTTATGTATTTTGTAAAGGTTGGTCAAATGAACGAAACTGTATACAAAAAAATCTGCTGTTAATGTCAACTTTGTTGTGTTATTTACAAAACGCAACTTCTAAATCTTTTTTTAAACAAAAAAATCTTTAGCATGGTATTTTCGTTTTTGAGGGCACCTAACCTATGTAGATTAACGTCTTGGGTGTTTAAAAATAATGAATTTAAAGACAATTTATGTAACCCTTGAGATGGATAGGGGTAACTCAAAATATATTAAGGGGAAAATTTTCCAAAAGAGCTCATGACTTTTATACTACGAGTCTAACACCCTCGCCAAAAGGCCGAATGAAGTCATCATATTCGAGTATATATACACCGTGAAAGTTTAATTACCCGAGAAAATTAACTAACATACTCAGATATCGATATACATCGAATTTGGCGAATAAAAAAAAACATTTATTTTTATGAGAAATTTATTTAGAAGGTCCCTAACATTCCGTAAAAATATGCACCATAAAAGTCCTGCTAATTCAAATAGTAATCATTATCATTCCAACATTAACGGAACCAAAATCCACCTAATTTGGTCGCGTATTATTGACGTACGGAAGGAATAACTATGAATGAAAATAAATTACACAACCTGCCGACAAAAGACGTTTCTATCTCACTCGGCAAACTCGCGTCTAAGCTCGAAGCTGGCCAGCACTCCCTTCATCAATGAACGGGCGGGCGGAGTCTCACGCGCATCCCCCGTCCGCCCGCGCCATCATTGACCTCAGCTCAGTCCGTCGCGAATCTTAAACGGTCAAGGTTGTGTCACGCAAGGTCACCGGCGCACGCGACCTCCGCACCTGTGTTTACTTTAAAGTGAAGTGACGAATACCGTGATGGCCTATCAGTACTGGCGAGTTCGGAGCGCGGTGGATCGGCCGCGGCGGGCCCGTGCCCTGGCCTCCGCGGTCCCGGGACCTTACGCCTGTGGACTTTTATTTGTGGAGCGAGATCAAGCCCCGAGTGTTTGTGAGTGAACCTACTAGTGTTGGTGATTTGCGAAACCGAATCATTGCGGCTTTTCAAGAGGTTCAAGCTCAAAGAAACGTGCTTATTTCTTTGAAGAATAACTTGCGGAAAAGAGCACGTGTTTGTATCTCGGAGAGAGGAGAACATTTTGAAAAAATACTGCAATACGTGTAAGGTACGTTGATATTTGTTTTAAGGTTTTTAGGTATTTGTATCATTTGTTAATCTTGTAAATACCTAGTGGATTTCATATTTTAAAATACACCTTAACTAAGTAATTAAAATAAACAATTTATTAAGCAGATAAAAAAAACTCGTGAAAAGTGCTATTTTTATTACTTCGTAATGGCCACGACAAACAAATCAACAGATATCACGTTTATTAAATGCTAGTGCAGGATGCGATGCGAACCCGCGATGCTTGGCGATCTTGACAATCGTTAGCACTAGGCGTAGCAGACGCGCATGCGCGGGAGACTGCGCGAGTGCCGCGCGAGTCTAAATGAATGCATGCGTCTCTCTCTCTCTCATTCAACAAATACTATGAAGATGGTTTCCATGTTTTTGGTGCATTAACAGGATTTATTTGAAGTCCTATAAAACGATATTTTTGTATGAACGCTATAATATTTGTGTGTTACTTACTGATATACATATTTTTATCAACGCAAATTTTAGTTTTCTCGGGTAATTAAAAAGTCACGGTGTATAAACAAAGCTTCTGTCCCTTTGTCTTTTGTGTGGTAACAGTGTCATCAACAGCAAGAGTTGTTTGCGTCGCGTCGCACCGCGCCGGAATAAACAGCCGTGTTGGCCGTAACGACGCTCTTCCGACCAAACGTCGTGAGTGTGTACGAGTACTTAGTACTTACGTTAGGTACTTCACGCGGAGGCGCGGACGCGGAACGGTAAGAGCACCTTTTGATCTTTTTACTTCTCGTAATGTACACACATCAAACTGAAATATATTTTTTGTTAGATAACCTAAAATAAGGTACTTTTCAGAGTGGTAATCATTGAGTATAGTAGTTCGCCCTCTGGAGTACAAAGCTAGGCGTATGCGGCTTAGAATCCCAAAAAGGGTAATAACGTTTTTGTTATAAGCAAAACCATATTTTGTTTCAGTCATGGATGTTTTTAAATTGATTTAAATATGCTTATTGCTTAGTTTGGGATTAGATAATTAATTTGACTGTTGAAAGATGAATATTAATATTAATAAAGTTAGTAAGAATACATTTACATAATTTAAGTACTAAAACACTTCATAATATTAAACTTTCCCAGACAGATTAATTAACAAGCCACAGCTAACTGCCACTTTAATGGGTCTAATTGAAAATCTTAACTGAGTTACCTAGAGCTAAGTTTAAAATGTTTAAGCAGTTTGAAAGCAAAACAACTTCGCGGAGATAAGCGGCAGGAGGATGTAACCAGTAAAACCCTGTAATGCCTGGGCTTCACCTGTGTCTAATGCCAATAAGTGCGCTTTTTGATAGTACGTAGGAGTGGGCGGTCTTAGCGCGTTAATTTTCTTTAATGACATTAGACGTTAGGCGATAGCTCGGACGGCGGTAACTTTCGACACATCAAAGGGATTATGCGAGCGTCTAGTGCGTTGTTGTGGCTACACCTACTACACTGAACATGTTAAAACACGGTGACATTCAAAAATTCTTTATGAAATAAATGTTAAAGTTCATAGTTATTAAGTTAGGATGGAGTGGACAAAATGAGAAAAATATTGAGTTCTTGGAAGCGTTTTTTTTATTTTAAAGACTAGTATCGCAGATCACACGCTAACTAAGCCGCTAGACGCTAGAATCAAACGTCAAATAAGTGTGGCCACAAATTTTGCGCGTAGTATTGTGCATTAATTAATGAACGCTAGTCATGCCGTTGTTTGAACGTGAGGCGTCACGCAGGTGAAGCCAGAGCATTAGCGCGCGCCGCTAAGGACTAATAAAGTATAAATGAGGCGACGCCGCTGCTAATGAGTATCCGCGGAGCAGCGCGCGAGGCGCACCACCCGATAAGATTTTTTAGGATTTATGGGACTACTCGAATATGATTGATTGTCGACCGCCGTAGCCGAGAGGCGAGCATGCCGGACTATACCGGTCTCGGGTCTGGGTGTTGTGGTACCATCGTTTTTTTTTTACTCTATAACATAAGCAATTTAGCTACTTACATAGGATCAGAGCAATGTATGTTATGTTGTCCAATATAAAAAAAGACTGTGTCGTTTAGCGAGAAAAAGTACTTACTAACAAGTAACACTATCATTTTTTCTATTTTTGGGACCGTTATTAAAGTTTAATTTCTTTATTTTTCTTTGTTCATTGTAAAAATTATTCTTTTAGAACTATACTGGTTTGTAACAACTTGTTAGGTTTGTAACTGGTGAGGTGCTGTGGGGTCATGTACGAAAGGAGCGTCCCCACATCACGCCCTGGTTAGATTAAACCTTTAAAAAAAAACACAAAAATTACTATACTATTATTTATATTGTTAAACCGTGAAAATCAGTTATTAGCTGTATATTTTAAGACACTAATAAGTTTATTTAAACATAATTGTATCGACGTTGAGATCCTAAATAATTTAAAAAAAAATCTAACATACTTGTAAAAAGAAGAAAACAAATTTTGGTTGTCTAAATTTTAGGGCCCCTAAACAAATTTAACATTTTACAAGCTTAGAAGCCGGTAACGTTAGCTCGACTTGCGCCCGCCACGAGCCTGTTTTTATTTATCAGCCAATTTCCCCGTTTCTATAAAATTTTATGAAACATTTTTCGTAGCAGCAGTTTAATTAAAAATTACGAGCTCTTGCGATACCCGAGATGCAAACGATGTTCGATGGAGAATCGATGGCCTCTAAAATAATCCTTTTAAATTTAATGTAGTTTGGAAACACTAATTAATTTAAAAGCTGGCTGCGAGCGCACTTACTTTATATCAATTTAAAAGTCACTTTAGTTTCGTTTACTCGTATGTCATTATAATAAATAGCTATTAATAAACTAAATGAAATTTTATCAACTTAGTCCATTTTATGCGGCAAATTAACTTAGTAAATGTATACGGAAGAAAAACACATACTATAATCACCTAAATACTATAGGTCTAAGCTATTACCTACTAAGAAGATCACGACAATTTTATTGGTTTCTTATCTGAAATATACCTTTATTTGGAAGTGCCTGATTAACCGGACCCTAGTACTAACATTCCTCTGTCCGTCTGTCCGTCTGTCCGTCTGTAAATATTTAAGGGGGCTCCTATACAACAAACGTGATTTGTTGCCGTTTTCATACATAATGGTACGCAACCCTTCGTGCGCGAGCCCGAGTCGCACTTGGCCGGTTTTATAATTGTTGTTATTGTGTTAATGTTGGTGTACCTTTTGTAATAAAAAAATCAGACTATGCTCTGTGAACGAAAGGTCCAGAATGTGTTGGTAATCTTCACTTTACCGCGCGGTAAGGATGTAGTAAATTAATAGGCTGTCAAGCCCGGAGCTAATAGGCTTCAAGCTTGCTTCGCTACACCAAAGATTTTTATATCATTGTTATATGACTTTATTGCATCATATTGGACCATTAAATGTCATTATAAAAACAAGTTTTCTGGGTGAGGTGATAATCAATTTCGAAGTGATTACAATGTAGGTGCCTGCCATAGCAAACGTTGTTGATAATTAATGATTCATCCAATATATAATAGACTTACGAATACCTAATGAAAATACAATTGGATAAACGGTATTTTTTATATTTAATACACTTAGGTATAGATGACTTTTGATTTTTTAGTTTTGAAGCCAAATATGTGAATCTATGTTATAAATGATGCATTTCAACAAATGACAGCAAAAAAAACAAACACACACACGCACACGTATACACATTGTATGCATAACGTATTGCTTTTATTTGTATATTGTTGTATATGTCATGTATAGTTTGTTTTTATGTTTTTTTCACTAGGTAGCTACTTGTATTACATAATTTATTGATTGGACTAACTTACCTAGTGACGTCCAATCCTAATTATGTGAAGTAATCTCGTCCTCGTTTTGTACTATGTAGTAGGCACCTTTGTGTAACTACGCGATCTACAATGTTTAAAGTATAGCGCCTTAGAGCGCTATTTATACTGAAAAAAATAAAAAACACAACCAATGGCATCCTGTCCCTGGTGTCACGTTTGACATCTGTCAATCTTAATGTCATTATTTCAAAGAATAGGTACACAACTTTCAACATCAAAAAAGGGGTCATAAAAGCGTATACATATATTAAGGACTATATATATAATTATATATACATTCGTATATATACATTTCTAAAAAACCTAGAATCAGGGCTGGGCTGGGATTAGAACGAGGACGAGATTACTTCACATAATTAGGATTGGACGTCACTAGGTAAGTTAGTCCAATCAATAAATTATGTTCCATAATCTCGTCCTCGTTTTGTACTATGTAGATGTTCAAAGAGGAAAGTTGTGTTGCAAAATCAATAAATCATTTATTATGATCACATACCTAATGATTTGCTGAAGTTTGAGATGTAAAAATTTTTAGGTGTTATTTTATGAAGTATCTGTTAGTAAGTAGATACTTCATTCAAATTTTATCTAACGCGGGTGTAGTTGTTTGATTCATCATTGGAATTAATCAATCAACTCTGAATATCAAAACATCTTCATATCTATACAACCCTGTATGATAATACTGCCGTCCAAAGAATAAGTGCAGTAAGGAACATTTTTTCGTAAAATGAGTTATTTACAGATTCCGAATCGCCATAACGAGCTCTATATGATTATTTGATCCTTGTAAAGATAGCTGCTGTGGAACGGCTAGTTTTGATAAGACAGAATGCAGTAAGTGTTCTGAAGAGACCAACATAGTTTAGCATAATTGCAGTTAATAAACTTACTGCACCTTGCCTAAAGTTATTTTCCTAGACTTGTATAATCGACAATAATAATTAATACAGTAAGGTATCTTACTGTTTGTTTAATATGATATTATCTATTAAAGTCTTCAAACAGTTTACTGCCTAAAAATGCAGTAATATTAGATGCTGCGTTCATAATTAGCAGTTTGATTGAAATATGTTATAGTATAATACTAACTTTAAATGCAGTAACATTAATTACTGCGCTTTAACTTAGGATTGTTGCTGAAATTAATTGCTAGAAAAGGTTTATTATAATCGCCGTAAAGTTTATTACTGCATTTTTATAAGTACCTAATTGATTACTGTTGGTGTTTAATACTACATCTTAATGCAGTAAGAATGATTACTGCACTACCAACTGTATAATGTGACTACATGTTTATCAAATATTTACTAAAAAATAATGCAGTCAAGCGTATAGTTACTGCATTCTTCCCTAGCAACGGGTGTCTTAGGGGCCTGAGAGGTGAGGCAGGGGAAGGGGGTACTCGCGTCCTGGTAAAGATTGATTGATAATCAAGGATACTACGGACATACGCGTTATAAATACTCTTAGTGCACAGCAAGTCAGAGAAGGGTTGTGTTATGCGCAGTACGAATCCTAGAGTTTTATATGCCGTATGTGTAATGTGATCAATATGTTCGTTCATTATCAGTTTATTGTCAAAGTATACACCAAGATCACGCACCACTTTAAATAAAGAAGATAAAACCATTTGCAGGCTTATTATTTTAGTTCCACAATGCTAAATAAAGCTGTTTCATTGTTATAATTTTATGACTAGAATAGGTAAATAGTTACTGCTTTAGTTAGTACACACTGTTTGCGAAAAACAATAAAGATCTCATAAAATAATTGCACATAAAAGTGCCGTGTGGGGACGGCCGTAAAGAATACACTTCCCCACTGCCGTGCAGGAGGCGTATCGTAAGAGGCGACTAAATCCTGTAGCACGAGACGGGGAGCAGCGTCTGCGTGCGAAACAATATAAAAAAAACTGCGCTTGTCAAGCCGCTTGCCAAGCGTGGCGAGTCTGGCAACCACCCCCCAAATGATAGACACGACAAAGACCAGGCCCCCAGTCTCCGGTGGTCCCGCTGTTCCTGGCTACGGTAGCGGACAGGGCGACGGCGGGTCAGGGGGTGCTAAGAATCCCCGGAGGAGGAACTTCGGCTACCAGCCCCAAAGAAAACTGGCCCTGGTAACACACAACGTCCGCACGCTAAGGACTGATGAGAAGATCGTTGAGCTGGAAGAGGAATTGAGTAGGATGCATTGGAGTATCGTGGGAATATCAGAAGTCCGAAGAGAGGGCGAGGACACGCGAACCCTGAAATCTGGCAACCTACTACCGGGAGGGCGAACAACTGTCCCAAGGTGGTGTCGGGTTTCTCGTCCACAAGTCCCTCATTAACAACATCGTCACCATCGGAAGTGTATCGAGTAGGGTGGTATACCTGATACTCAGAGTGTCAAATAGATACTCGCTGAAGGTTATACAGGTATATGCACCGACCTCTGCACACCCTGATAAGAATACGAATAGTATTAAAGAGGCGATAGAGCGGAACCAAGGCTCCAAAGTGTTTGCAAGAGACATGTCTATTGAGCAAATCCAGCTGACAAAGCTGAAGACGGAGGATGGTAGTATAATGTCGACAAAAGCCGAAGTTTTGGGGGAGATCGAAAAGTTCTATGGGCAGTTATACACCTCGGTCACTAAGCCTGTTAGTAGTTCAGCCGCAGATCCAAGAGCTAAGCTGACCCGACACTATACCGAAGATATCCCGGACATCAGCCTATATGAGATTAGGATGGCTCTCAAACAGCTCAGGAACAACAAGGCGCCGGGTGATGACGGGATCACCTCAGAGATTCTGAAAGCGGGTGGAACACCGGTACTGAAGGTCCTTCAGAAACTCTTTAACTCCGTCTTGCTCGAGGGAATAACGCCGGAGGCATGGAACAGAGGTATGGTGGTGCTCTTCTTTAAGAAAGGAGATAACACCTTGCTGAAGAACTACAGACCCATCTCGTTTCTGAGCCATGTCTACAAGTTGTTTTCGAGGGTCATCACGAATCGTCTCGCACGAAGGTTCGATGACTTCCAGCCTCCCGAACAAGCAGGTTTCCGAAAAGGCTTTAGTACCATAGACCACATCCATACGCTGCGACAAGTTATACAGAAGACCGAAGAGTATAACTTACCACTATGCTTGGCGTTTGTGGACTATGAGAAGGCCTTCGATTCAATCGAGACTTGGGCAGTGCTACAGTCTCTCCAGCGGTGCCATATTGACTATCGGTACATCGAGGTGCTGAAATGTTTATATAAAAACGCCACCATGACGGTCCGAGTACAGGAGCAGAGCACGAAAGCTATTCCTCTGCAGCGAGGCGTAAGGCAGGGAGACGTTATTTCTCCGAAACTGTTTACCGCCGCATTGGAAAATGCTTTTAAACTCCTGGAATGGGAAGGATTCGGCATCAACATTAATGGCGAATACATTACTCACCGTCGGTTTGCCGACGATATTGTGGTCATGGCAGAGTCACTGGAAGACCTCGGTACAATGCTCGATAGGTCGTAGGTCTTTAGATGAACATGGACAAAACAAAGATTATGTCGAATGCCCATGTTGCGCCCTACCCAGTACCAGTTGGTAGCTCTATTCTCGAATTTGTTGACAAATATGTTTACCTGGGACAAGTGATCCAGTTGGGTAGGTCCAATTTTGAGAAAGAGGTCAATCGACGAATCCAATTCGGATGGGCAGCGTTCGGGAAACTACGCAACATCTTCTCGTCCAAAATACCTCAGTGCCTAAAGACGAAAGTATACAACCAGTGTGTGTTACCAGTGATGACATACGGAACTGAAACGTGGGCTCTTACTATGGGCCTTATTAAGAAGCTTAAAGTTGCACAGCGCGCTATGGAAAGGGCTATGCTCGGTGTTTTTTTGCGAGATCAAATCAGAAATGAGGAGATCCGTGAACGAACCAAAGTCGCTGACATAGCCCGACGGATTAGCCGGCTGAAATGGCAGTGGGCGGGGCACATAGCACGTAGAACTGACGGCCGATGGGGCAGAAAGGTTCTGGTATGGAGGTCACGTACCGGCAAGCGCAGCGTAGGACGCCCACCCACAAGGTGGGCAGACGACCTGGTAAAGGTTGCAGGACGACGCTGGATACAGGCCGCTTCCAATCGGCCGATCTTAAAGTCACTGGGGGAGGCCTATGTTCAGCAGTGGACGTCCTGTGGCTGAGATGATGAAAATAATTGCAGTAACTAAAATCACTAGCCAGACTTTGCTAGTGATTAGCGCAGTAATTCGCACAGTTACTGCATTTATTCTTGCACAGGCTGTATTTGTATGGTTTAGCTTTGCTAATCATAAAGTGTTTTTTATTAATTTTATTGAATCAAATAAACTTATTAAAAAGGGGGTTCAGTCAGCTGAAGCTAGAAATAATAATCAAAATTTTGGTAAAATTATATTTTTGAAATATTTCATACAAATAAAAAAAAAACTAAAAAAACGAAATAAAAAGTTTACCGCCTTTTTCTCAAAATCATGTTGAAGTACCTTACTGCATTTTTTCTTTGGACGGCAGAATATAACTTTGCATGATGTAACCACCATGTATAATGGTGCAACCCTGTATGATAATACAACCTTGTATGATGTTACAACCCTGTATGCTGGGACAA
This sequence comes from Anania fuscalis, assembly GCA_950371115.1. Taxonomy (NCBI): domain Eukaryota; kingdom Metazoa; phylum Arthropoda; class Insecta; order Lepidoptera; family Crambidae; genus Anania; species Anania fuscalis. Next base: position 19,250,262 of record OX493335.1, on the reverse strand, counting down.
CCCTGTATAGTGGTACAACCCTGTATGACGGTGCAACCCTGTATGACGGTGCAACCCTGTATGATGGTACAATCCTGTTTGATGGTACCATTCTGTATGGAGGTACAGCCCCGTATGATAATACAACTCTGTATATTGATGCAGTCAACTGATGACACCGACGACCGTTGTACCATACTTACAGGTAAACCAAGAAGAAGAAGCAAATCACTCATAAACTCGAAAAAAGTAATCTAAATGGAAATGGGAAATGAAACTGACGCAATAGCGATTTTCGCAATAGAAATTATTTATGCATAAACTAAAGTTCACACAAACGGAGTCGCGGGCATCAGCTCGCTTAATGTTATCATGAAAACAAGAAAATGATTTAAGCTAAACCTAGTCTCATTTATCTAAAAGAATGTACATACTTAGTAAATGGGTAGGTATTTAAAAAGGTAACTTTACCCCAGTACAAGTGGTATATGGTAATAATTTTATAAAAATGATTATTTTATTATATTCAAATAGAAATCTTGGTAAATAACTTTAATGAACCATCTGTTCAATGTACGGTAAACAGCACGTTTAAAGTTACCACCTAAAAAGTTAAAAGTTCTTCAACAGATTTTTAACTTTAAGCCTGACTTGTAGAAATCATTTTCAATTGATAAAAACGATGATTTGTGGTAGGTCGACGAGCTGTTGTCTGTACTTATCAATGGTTCAAAATAAATCAATATTAGTGTTAAATATGGCAAATACTTCGTTACCTATGTGTTATTAAATAAAAAATAAAACTAATAGAAATACTGCAAGTATTGATTCAGTCGGAGAGGGATTCACATACATATTTACTGGCAAGGAATAACCCACCGATTCCGCGTAGACTGAGATAAGTTTCCTTTAGTTAACAATGGTTTCAACATTATTATAGTTAATGAGATTAATTTTTGATTAATCTTGTTAGAAAACCATTGATAGAAAACAAATTAATAATATACAACTGGAAATCAGTGTGAAACTCCTACACTGTATGTGGATCTCCAGGGGGGAAATAATAGGTTACTGAAACAACACAGTTTCTGAAACCTAATAAGAGAAAGATTCAACACTTAACTGATCAATGCTTGCTCAACTGATAAAATAAAAAATAAAAACTTACCAATAAGTCTCATCTAATAAGATAGAAAAAATATACAAACTTGAATTTTTCTGTGGTCCAGACAGACATAAGTCTGGTACCCTGACAGCCTCAATCCAATAACGAGGAGTGTGAACATATTTGTCAACTACTGCCAGCTGTCACCAATGCCTTGATTGCCAATTGTATTCGGTTTATTTTCAAATTTTCAGTTGAAATTTTCATTTTATATTATTCATCTCCATATACTTGCTTCTTTGATAAAATAACATGTCATACAGGTAGGTACTCTTAAGTTTGGAGCTTAATAATAGCTTGTAGTTTTTATGAAACATAATTAGTAGGTATTATATTAAGACAATTTTAACTTGTTTGGGATGTTTTATGTTCTATTTACAAAATCTGAACTGATCTAAAAATGTTTCTTAGTCTTCCATGGTCTACTCAACTGTAAAATAAAATTATTTGTTACAAAACCATATGACAAGTGTATAAGGGTCATATAATGGTATTACAAAAACTGAACTGATTTAAAAATGTTTCTTAGTCTTCCATGGTCTATTTAACTGTAAAATAAAATTATTTGTTACAAAACCATATAACAAGTGTAAAGGGTCATATAATAGTGTATCATTTTTGTAAATGCCTATTAATAAGGCTTCATAAATCTTGCCATGGATTTTTGACTGACTAAAAATTTTGGAATACAGTGATTAGTGTTTATAAAATGCTTTTTACAATGGTTACATTATATTATTGCCAAAAAGTAAATAAACCTTTTATTTGTAACCAATAAGATGAGTGTGCCTTTCTCTTGAATTGTTCACACTTGATGAAGGCAAGTAGCCTAGCCTTAACTTTCAGCCAGACTATTAGAATAGGTATTATTTAGTGCATTTATAGGTTGTTATGAAAACTTAGAATTTTGTTTAGGACTTAATGTATTAGATTTAATGTAAGTCTAAAAAAGGGATTTCACATAACTTATGAAACATAGGAAACAATAACACAAATATGCACTAGTTAACAGACCAATTGTAATGGTCTTCAAGCAAGGACCTAGCATTCCCATGTTACAAGGTACAAGATTATGCATATGACCAAGGGCAGTATGCCCGACCCGATTGGGAATCAAACCCTGTAACTTCCAATGTTAAACCACTACACCAATCTGGTAAACAGAATATCCTTTGATTACAGATATTATTTAGTGATTGCAAGTTATGTTTATTTATTTATTCAAACTTACAATTTTATGAAAGAAAAAAAAATATATATATTAAAAAACACAAAACTGTGGTTTAGATTTTAAGTATATGTATGCCAACTATTATAAACTGGCTATGCTTTATAATGTTCTTCCTCTTGGGCCAACATCAAGATGTACATCAATAATATTAAGTGCTTGAGATGGAAATCCACACTGCGCGAAGTCACAATTGGTATAAGTGCTATTTCATTGTCTTGTATGTATGTGAATGCAGCAAAAAAGGCCAAGTGTATCTGAGACTTGGTAGCCTTATATATGTGGAAGGCCCAATTCTAAATTAGTAAATATATTAGAAACATATGAAATATCAAAAATTTAAAATCTAATTGAAATTGTCTAGGTATGAGTCTGTGACTTGGTTACTCAGAAGTCTTTTAGCCTTTAATATCAGCTGATAAAGGAGCTTCTTTCTGTGATTTCTCTTAAGTCAAAATGTTGGGTAGAAAAAACTGCTAAGATCGAGGGTGGACACTGTCTTGGTGTCTCAGTACCAATATTTACCCCTCCTCTTTTTCTTCAGCTTCAGTGGTGCTCAAGGAGCAGTGTCACCTTGACATTTTGTATTCAAATATATATTCAATTTCAATTGATGAAGTCAGTCTATGATTGCTTTATATAATGAATTGCAGATCCACAATATGTTAATTAATAATGTTAAGCCACAAGCTGACCCCTCGTGAAAGCAAGTGGAAGTTTCTGCTGCGAGATAGAAAAGATAATTATACTGTTCTTTTGGTAATTATTTATGCGACATCAAATAAGCTGGAACAAATGTGTGATGTTAACAGCTTACCTGCTGATATTATTAATCCTTTGTAGTATATTTGTGGTGCAAGACATTTATTCGTTTCACGGTCAACCCTTCATCAAGACTACTAGGGCCGATGTCATGTTGTCTCAGGTCAATATCTTGTGATGACACTTTAGAATGAATAGCCCAATCCACCATCAAGGCTCTGTTTTGTAGTCATTCTGAGACAAGGCAGCAGCTAGAATGAACATGTGATCACCACGGCCAACCTCCCGTGAAGGCTCCGGGTCATTGGTTCTGAGTTGACTTCCGTTGTTTTCTTGATTAATTTCTTACAGGCTTTGGTCTCATAGTCAACCCTTCATGAAGACTACTAGAGCAAATGTCATGTTAAGTCTCAGGTTAATATTTTGTGACGACACTTTAGAATGAATAGCCCAATCCACCATCAAGGCTCTGTTTTGTAGTCATTCTGAGACAACGCAGCGGCTAGAATGAACATGCGATCACCACGGCCAACCTCCCTTGAAGGCTCCGGGTCGTCATTGATCATTGGTTCTGAGTTGACATCCGTTGTTTTCTTGATTAATTTCTCACGGGCTATGTTGAATGTGGGGTGAACAGCTAAAATGATCATACTATCATCACGGCCGATTGGTTGTGGCTGTCGATTACGAGGAAATCCTCGTAAAAGCCCCGATGTCAAGTCAGCATAGCAGCACTCCCTTGTTTTCTTGATTAAATTCTTGCAGGTTATGGAGGTCATGTTTCGGTAAACATAGTGTAGGACTTCTCTTAACTCCACGGACCGACGACTTCAGAAACACGGCTGAAAAAGAAACTATATGCCAAGCAGAAGCGGGACTGCAATAGATAGGCGGTGTCGACGTCGTTTTGAATCACAAATAGTTATAAAACATCTCCAATTGGCACTCTTTCTTTCTTGAGACTTCGTCAACCTTACTGGCCAATATTTTATAGTCTAAACACGTTACTAATCCAGTAAAATACTAAAAATAAACGCGTGTGAAAAAATTTACGTACGATCGCGCAGCGTACAAAAAAGTACAATGACATTAAGATTGACAGATGTCAAACGTGACACCAGGGACAGGATGCCATTGGTTGTGTTTTTTATTTTTTTCAGTATAAATAGCGCTCTAAGGCGCTATACTTTAAACATTGTAGATCGCGTAGTTACACAAAGGTGCCTACTACATAGTACAAAACGAGGACAAGATTATGGAACATAATATTGTCATAGAAGCGCGGTATCTCCTAACACAAGCAAATATTTGCTTAAAAGGTGATTCCAAACCCGTTATGTAATAGGTAGCTTATAAAACTGAAATAAATATTTTGTATTTTTATAAATAATTTGAAAAATTCACGGAAAACACGATCTCTTATTTATCTAATCACAGATATTTTAATACAAGGATCTAAGTGACAACTTAATGCATATAATATTTACTCGTAAATATTTTTTTGTCCTATAAAAAGTTTGTTTGGAATTATTTTTTAATAAACTACATTTCGATATTAAGAAATGAAACTAAAAGCGGTCTATTGCGGCTGTATCTCTTATCTAAATTAATGCCTTTATCGACCGTCCAATGCACTACAATAACCTGTCCACTGCTAATCCGGACAGAGTACCGGCGTCCGAAACGTAGCTTCGAAACTTGATTATCCGGGTGCCAATTATACGGTTATCCGGACAATACTCTACTGCGACCGTCTCTGGCAGGTTTTAAGCCGCGTTTACAATTTTTTTCTGATATCACACAAAACAAAAATTTGATTTGATATCTGTGAAGTTAGAACAGCACTGTCGTTTTAAGAGATCAGAACATTTAAGAGGCCGATTACAAAATTTTGACAGTTTTGCGGTTTTTTGATGATTACTGGTCAATCAAAAGATAAATCGAAAATTAGAGGCCGCTACGAATTACAAAATAACGAAAGTCAAACTTATTATTAGTCACAACTGCAAAAGCGCTATAAATTTTTAGGAACGTGCATAAATAGGGAAATGAATTTTTTGCTTTGTCCCAATAGTTTATAATGATTTAATAAAAAATACTTATTGATACTTGTAGTTTTCCCTTTTTATAGTACGTAGCGGCCTCCAATTTTCGATTTATCTTTTAAATTACCAGTAATCACCAAGCAACCGCAAAACCAACAAAATTTTGTAATAGGCCTCTTAATTATATTTTTATAAACGTACAAATGCTCTTGCTCAATAGACGTAATATAGTTACAGGGCTGAAACCTTTGTGGTTCGGAGAGCAAGTTACTTTACAGTAAGTCATTGTTTTGTGTTCACATTGTTTGAATTTATCGTGTAGCAGGGCCCCAATTCTGCTAATTTAAAAGTTGCATTATTGTATAATTATTGGATCGTATTGTAATTTTTTGATACATTTGGTATTCTGCTAAAAATTTTAGACCATTGGTCATCCCATTGTATTGCCATTGAAATTTTTGGGTAGTCTGCTCCCTTATCGTTTTACAATATAACACGATAGTGACTTAAAATGGTATTCTACTCTTATTTTGACGTTTTGGCCGATGGACTTTCCGTGTCAATTTGACTATAGACGTACGATAGTGCAACAACACCTTTCGGCTTGGATTTGTTGAATTGTTTCTGTGATACAATCTATAATTATGAGCCAAAGAGAGAAAGGCAACGACGGGATTAAGTCAGTCAACCTAAGGAAATAGAAGAACTAGAAAAAGAAACACGAAGAATGACAATCCGGCTCAGCATTTGTCGTCGGAAAAGCCGAAGCCTCAACGAGGCTGATTTTCAGCGAGAACCCTAAGTTTAGGACGTACAGCGAGTCACATATATTATTTTATGACCACCAAAGTGAAACAACCCTGAAGGAATCTTCAGCAGACTCCGAGCCCGGCGGGGTCGGTCGAAGAAACCAGGCTCTGGCAGGATCCGATGGAACGACAACCGAACCGCTGAAGCTGCCCACATACAGGTACATACGGTTGCTTTGTTTGCATGAAGTTACTCAAGAAAATGGGCAGTTGCAATGTGTATTATTGTGATGATTGGGGCAAATTATTCCATTGTTAAAAGAGACAGTAGATAATTCAAATGTGTAGGCCTAAACTTGGCTAGTCAGTGATAGTTTTGTGATTTGACTACATAATTTTACTCAATTAGATAATTGGGCAGTTTACTATGTAATACTATAAAGTTGCATTTGAGTAAGTTAATAAAATTAATATAACTAACACTAAATTGCTCATATGAAATATGTTTAAATTACATGATATATTTAGGTATTTCAGTGATACTTAAGTTTCTGTGTGACATAGGCATGGCATGATTATCTTGTTTATTTTTTTTAATCAACATAGGTACTTTAACTTTTGTAATTTCGGTCAAAGTGTACTTTATAGTATGAAACACTTTTTATTTTATTTCATACAAATATAAAGCCTTTTAAATTGTACAGAGTTATAAAAAGCATTTAAAATTGTACATTATAGTATATATAGAGTTTTGGTCCTGAGGTATGTTGCTAAGGCATTTGTTTTATAGATATTGGAAACATAGACCCACGGCATAGACCATACTGCAACACCCAAGCTTGATACAACATAGAAAAGTTAATTTTCTACATTTATCCGGCAGGGAACTAAACTCGGGGCTTGCAAATATCAATGCAAAGTCACCTCTCAGCTATGGTGGTCATCCTGTTGCCTGTCCATTATTGTCTGTCTAGACTATTGAATTCAATACACTAAAAACAATAAATAAAATTGATTTATCTATTTTCACAGTTTGAAACAGAAATAAATGCAGCAGCGGCAGGACAGCAACAAGAGGGAAATCCACAAAGTGTAACCTCTGATCTCCGCAGAGGAAGAATACTACGAAGGCACTCATTGAAACAATATGGCGGGGACCTAATTTTAATATTTAATTAAAGGTTAAGCTGACAGAAGATGCTTTCTTATTGTTTAAATAAAACATTATTATTTTGAAATTCTTTTTAATTATAAAAGATTATGATTAATTATTAATCATCTATTCACTATCAGAATCACAAATAACTCCACTTGGATTCTGCTGATCGGACACCGCTGGTAACTGAGTGTTCTTAGAGCCGTTGTTCCTGAAAAAGAATCAATTATTTTGAGTAGATGTTAAAATAAGTAAATTATTAAAGAGCAAGCAAATTATTTTGTATATAAAATGTAAAATTTGAAATATATTTCAATTCATCTATATGAATAAGTACTTTTATTTGATCAATTAACAAACGAAATTATAATTTTCTTTTTGTTTTGATTTCTAGAAACTTAGAATGGAAAAGCACGACTTAATACCATACTCCTCATATACTATCAGAATAATGTAGAAGAGTATAGTGAAAACTTTTAGCTTTGTTTTAATACAAATATTTACTTAATTGTGTGTAATTTTTATTTGTGGTAAAGTCCTAAGTAAGTACAAACTTATTATTACTCACCATTTGCAGTTGTTCTCAAAAATAATAGTGATTAACTCTGTGAGCTGTCAGCATCTCGATTGCTGCAGGTAGCCCGTTTGTGGCCTCATGTTGAGCTCTTCATTGCTCCATGGCCTCCTGCCTTTCAGTTGCCCTTCGCTTGCCTTGATCTTCAGATTCTATAAAACAACAAAGTTTATTTTATCATATTGTGAAAGAGTAGGTAGCTACATAATTAATTATATGAAGTATGTACACACAGTGTGCAAACTGACAATAATAGTTGTGGTAGAAACTTACTGGTGATTCGCAGGCTGTCCATCCTCTCTTTGGAGCGTGAGCAGCGCCCAAGGGATAGCTCCGGCTGCCCTTCTAAGAACTCTATGGGTGCCTCCAATGGCTGGATCCTCATCTTATTCGCCTAAAAGAATTCTTTACATTTTACAAAACCGATTTATAAAACTATTTATGTAGGTACTCACTAAAGTAAATTTTCAGTGTGTTTTATGTTATTTTGCAATTACTTACCGACTTGAAATGTAAAGAAAATCTAAAACAAAACAAGTTCACGTATATAAAACACTGATCAAATAATTTATGAAATAAGATTTATAATTTCGAAATTTGACGTAACATTGTCATGACAGATGTCAATTGCTTTTTTAATAAAATTACCTCTCAGACATAGGGTTATTTAGCCACCAAATTTCAAATAACGCGTTTTCAATATTGTCAAATTATGTTTTAATTAGTTTGAATTACGAAACGGTTTATTTTGGTCAAAATTATTAGTAAATGAATCGCAAAAAAGCAAAAAAAACGATTATTTTAAATAAAATTATGATTCGTTCACTCATGTAGTTCCTTGGTAGTTTTTATAGGGCAACACCAACAACTTTGCAACTGCGAACCCATAACGAGACTATTGCTATATCCGTTAAAATTTAGCAGAATACCTATTTTGTCTACATAGAACAAACCTTGACATTGATTGGAAACTGTATATCAATAGAATTTGATTTTTACAAAATTAGCAGACTTGGGGCCCAGACATGAAGACAATATCACACAGTGTATGTGAGGTTTTATATAATGTATAATGAAATTTCTTGACAATAACTGTCTATAACATTTGTACTTAGATTATATATTTAATGTGCCTGATTAACGCTTATTTCTACTTTTATGCCTGGTCAAGAATAAGCGTTTCTATTTTTTTTTACAAATTTAATAACTAATAACTATATTATGGTCTGTTTGTGGGTTAAATTACTAGTGTTATTACGTATAAGTATACCAATATAAGTAAACTACAAATTTAAGCGACTAAATATTAGACAATGATAGCACAGTGGAAACACAGCTTAAAGCGATACGGCTTAGTTCGCATAACCGGTTTCGGATTAACGAGCCAGTGAAAAAATGCTCGTAGCTTTTTCGTGTGCTCATGCGTTCGATGACGATTTGAAGCGAGAACGCAGATTGTATCGGTCCCGATATTGGATAAACTTACGATACCTACCCGAGTAAATAACGTTTTTGAACAATACTTAAAAAGCTGATTATTTTATCGTTTTAAGAATTTACATAGTACTATAACTAATACATAAATTCAGATAGTGAAATGAAATTTTAACGGGCAATTCTGCTGTCAAGAGTGATTCTTTTCTCAGACTTCGATATCGGTCATATAGAAAAACTTGTAGTATTTGAGTATTACCCATTAAGTTTTGTCACTTCTTTGTTACACCCGGTATTTTATAATATATTATTTATTATCGCATCATGGGCAGATATTGTTATATATTCCTACGTAGATCTCACAAGCGTCAAATTTTCTCAACTAGCTTCTTGGCTAATTAGGTCCTTTACCCGCATTTAATAAGCGAGGATCTTAGTATCATGAACAAGCTGCTAATAATGCACAGCTCGTTATAAAGATACGCGATCCGTCTCAACCGTTCGCCGCGGAAAGCATTCACTCTGTATGGTCTCGTTGAATAAACAATCGGATTCAGTACTCGGCACCGATGTTGAGCGCTCGGGCAAAGATTGGGGATCGCTTTGCGCATCTTACGAGACGATCATCGTATCAGGAGGCCTACTATGAAAGTATTTCGTTCATTCAGACGTATTAACTTACCAAATCAAAGTAACCATTCAGTTGTATCAAACCTTTGACAATTTGTAACCTATTAAAAACGATCGTCTTTTTTACACGGCTACTTTGAGTTAGTCATATTTTGTCAAAGGATTGACACAATTACTGGTTATTTTGATTTGTTAGGTTTATACGTCAGGACAAACGATACATTTTCGTAGTAGGATTTCAGAGACTGTGCTTCGCGGAGCTGCTAACAACCAACCACGGCCGGCGGTGCAGGCGCGTCGCATGTAATTGTAATGGTCTGGGCAAGTAAGATTTAGCCCGTGTTCTTGCCGACACGAAAGAAGAAGAAGAAGAAGAAGAAGAAGAAGAAGAAGAAGAAGAAGAAGAAGAAGTATTGGTCTTCTGCACAACTCTCGCCCAGCGCTCAACAATCGCTGCCTCTTGTTGTAAGTCCTGTTTTATTCTCTAACAGCATAATTAGGATACTTATAGCAGGCTCACTCGCAGAACAGTCACGTGCCTTGAAACTTATACAGGGTTTGGTTTTGAACAGTAGCCCAATATATCAGTTCATTGATACATACCACTTTCACATGCGATCAATTAGGCCATGCGTAATGTTGTTTGTAAGTTTGTTGGCGCTTAGTATAATAGAGTAAAATGTGGTGGGCCTTCTGTCCCTCTGTACCCTAGGTACATCGTGGTTTCAGCTTCTCATTTTTTTAATTAATTGAGTAAGCGGCCAGTTAATCATGTCGTTCTTGCCTAATTTATATACAACACTTAGCTTTGATGTAAAAATGTTATTATATTTCAGTTTTTACTTCATTATCTTGAACATTTTTCAAATCTTTATATTTAACGGTACTGAAATAGGTATTTTCAAGTTCAACGAATAATACATTGAGAATCGAAACCAATACTCGTCACCTGTCTCGAAGATTAAATGAATTACTGATCTAAAATGTGTAAAAGCTGTATTTCGACTATTTTTCATTCTTCATTATTTCCAAATAGAGATTCAATAAATGATTGCATTCTATTATTTTCTTATCACGAAATGAAACTAACTTAATTTGGAACAAACTAAGAAAAGCTATTCCAGGTTATCAGATCAAGGCAGGTTAGCTGGCTGGAATAATACCGGATAGTAACCAACTTCGTCTCTGTTTAATGCTGCACTGAGTAAACTTTGCCACCGCGATTTAAATATGCATAGCGCCATCTGTTAGCGAACTCTTCAAAGTTTTCTATTTACGAATTTTTACGCTGTCGGACTTGCAGACTCCTAAATTATCAGGAAAGCGCGCAGAGTTGCTTGTTCATCATTTTTGCTGATTGTACAGCAATTGAAATATGCAGATTGCTAAATTTAGTTGCATAGGATTCACTATTTGGGTTGTGCGAATTTGATAAAATACTATTTTTACTCGTGAAGGTATGGAATCAATGTGTGTTACCAGTGATGACATACGTGAGACGTGGCCGCTAACGATGGACTTCATAAGAAAGCTCAAGGTCACTCAAAGGGCGATGGAGAGAGCTATGCTCGGAGTTTCCCTTCGCGATCGAATCAGAAATGAGACGGTTCGGTGGCGAATCAAACGACGTAGCTTTCAGAATCGCAAAGCTTAAGTGGCAGTGAGCGGGGCACATTGCTCGCAGGGCTGATGGCCGTTGGGGCTGGAAGGCGTAGTGTTGGTGTCCTTAGTCCCCCACAACGTGGACCGACGATCTGGTGAAGTTCGCGCGAAGCCGCTGGATGCGGGTGGCACAGGACCGATCTTTGTGGAAATCCTTGGGGGAGGCCTATGTCCAGCAGGGGACGTCTTTCGGCGGATGGATGGATGGACTCATGAAATGGTGCGGCCACATGAGGCCACGTAAAAATAACATTTCTCTTGTGCCTTGTTTTGTTGGGCTGAGGGGTTATTAAGGTAGTAATACTTTGCGTTCAAGGTAATTTTTTTTTTTGCAAATTCAGGACATTTCGTAATTTTATTACTTTAACATTTGCATGATAGTTCGAGTTAATTATCGCACATTCATTAAATATCCTGAATCACTTTTGGTATATTTCAGATAAAAATTTAAGGATGCCCTGTATTTTATATCTGTAATATACTTAAAGGATATTACGTTTTAATTATTCATCCGATGCCAGTGGTTTCATTAAAGACACGTCTACATTAAAGAAACTCCATTATTTACGTTACTCTCGTCGCGCGTTAAACGGAACGTAATGAAACACTCCGGGTGTGATCGCGAGAGATAAAGCTTAATTAATATGTATGTACTACGACTTTACCATATTTCAGGCCGCAAAAGCTATCATTTGACCTAAAAGTTGGGATTGTAGATTAGTATTCACCGACATTGTTAATAGTTAAATCAGCTCCAGACATTCGAGTTGAATTAATTGAATTCGAGTCAAAGATGAATTGATCAGAGAGACTAATTAAATTAGCTGCGAATGATTTTACTCAACACATATTACTGTAAAAGATGAACAACTTAATACATCTAGTTCCACTACATTTTTAGGAATCACTTTAGATTCCCGTTTGCAATGGGGTGCGCATATCGAGACTCTGTCGGGAAGACTTAGCTCTGCTGCTTATGCTGTGAGAAAGATAAGACAACTGACTGATGTTGAAACGGCAAGATTGGTGTATTTTAGCTATTTTCATAGTATAATGTCATATGGAATATTGTTATGGGGCTCAGCAGCAGATATTGAATCTATATTTGTACTGCAGAAGAGAGCTGTACGGGCAATTTACGGCCTTGGACCCCGAGACTCCTTAAAAGAACTGTTTAAAGAAATTAATATACTTACAGTAGCATCCCAATTTATTTATGAAAATATAATGTACATCCGCAAAAACCTGTCCTTATTCCTTAAGAAAAGTGACATTCATAATCTTAACACACGGAATAAGAATAAGCTTGCCGTTCCCAATTTCAGACTGCATAAAGTGGGTAATTCGTTTATGGGAAAATGTATTCGCTTTTTTAATAAATTACCAGCGTCTATTGTAGAACTGCCCCTGTTAAAATTTAAATCGCATATTAAAACAACTTTAATGAAAAAAGGATATTATACTGTAAATGATTATATAAACGATAAAAATATTTGGAAATAAATACTGCCCTGCTCGCACAGGTACATTTATCTTGTAATGTAAATATATACTATTTAAAAAGAGGCTGACAATAGTGACCGAGTTTCTTGCGCTACTTCTTCTCGGCGCTAGCCCAAAATTGTCCTGAAGTAGTGGTAGGGAAAAAAAATATTGGGACGTGTAAAAGCGCTTAGTTTAAGCCTATTTACAGAAATAAATTGGTTTTAATGGTTTTTTAATGGTTTTAATGGTTTTAATCTGCATCTGATTAATTTACAACCAGCGAGGTAACAATGATCATACTAAAAAAATAATTTGATTAAACTTTTATATATATAGAGGCATTTATAAGACATTTCGATAAATGTCATCTCTATATTGTTTTAATAAAATAATATATCAATGAGATTACGTTCAGTTAATGTTAGTATCATAAAGACCTCGATTTCGATTTGTGTCCATCAATATAGTATGTAAGTAGTTATATAATTGCCCCAGCTTATCTTGGTTTATTAAGGCCTTAACACAACCTAAATGCCTAAAATCTTAAATATGAAAATCAAATTGTCAGAATACCTGTTAATTTAATCTAAAAATTTAAAATACGATATGCTACAAGAGGATTTAATTAACATCTTGAATTGAATAATATTGATTTTCCGTGAATGAATTGAATTAAAACTTGCGCAAAAAAGTGTCTAATTTTTTTTCATAAATTGCAAAGGTTCTCTTAATCGGCACAAGCTATTTCATTACTGTGTTCACACAAAACAAGATTTTGGAAATATACATGTTTTGAATTGAGAGTTCTATTTGAAAATTCTCGTTAAAGGCATTAATTTTATAAAAAACATGTTTTTTCGATTTTTAGAGGTCATCCGCACGCGCAAAATTGGGCGCGACGCGTCAAGGTCATTCAAGCGTGTTAAGGCCATAAACATATCAACAGCTTTTTGTCTTGAATATGACTTTAATTACGTCATTTAGTACAAATATTAATTGAGTGTGTCAAACGCGTAGCGCAGTTAGTTTGTCGTAGCAAACTTTATGATATTAAAGCTACGACGTTGTTCGTAGCAGTGACGTAACGCTTGGAACTATTCGTAGCATCACAATGCTTCGTAGCACAGCGTCTACGGCTCGTAGTACTTGTACATCTGTTAGCCGTAAAAAGTCGCATGTTATTAAAAAAAAACCCGTAAGAAATGTTAATTTTTGTAGCATGAGCATTGTAAATATTAGTTTTTTTAGTCTTGGCTTGTAACGTTAGCCTATTTCATAGCAAAAATGATGTACCTAAAATTTCTTTTGAAGAGTTTGCCATTATAACGTTAGTAGAACCACGCAAATTGTTAGTCATGGGAACGCTAGTAAACTTGAATACCAATATTACAAACTTCCCAAAGTAATTCCCGTGACTAACAATTTATCTCCAGAATATTTGTTGCGATTTTAATAATTCTTAGATATATTTTACAACCAATCTGGCAGATAGAAAAATCTACTTTATAAACAGCAAAAATTATTATTTTCCAAAAGATACGAAATAGATAGCGAAAATTGATTGTTGATATCTTATCCACAAGATATTGAATTTGAAAACAATAATATAATTTATTATTTGTACCTATTCAAAGTGAGTTAAAAACCATTAAAACCAATTTATTTCTGTAAATAGGCTTAAACTAAGCGCTTTTACACGTCCCAATTTTTTTTTCCCTACCACTACTTCAGGACAATTTTGGGCTAGCGCCGAGAAGAAGTAGCGCAAGAAACTCGGTCACTATTGTCAGCCTCTTTTTAAATAGTATATATTTTACATTACAAGATAAATGTACCTGTGCGAGCAGGGCAGTATTTATTTTCAAATATTTTTATCGTTTATATAATCATTTACAGTATAATATCCTTTTTTCATTAAAGTTGTTTTAATATGCGATGTAAATTTTAACAGGGGCAGTTCTACAATAGACGCTGGTAATTTATTAAAAAAGCGAATAAATTTTCCCATAAACGAACTACCCACTTTATGCAGTCTGAAATTGGGAACGGCAAGTTTATTCTTATTCCGTGTGTTAATTATGAATGTCACTTTTCTTAAGGAATAAGGACAGGTTTTTGCGGATGTACATTATGTATGAGTGAAGCCGCGGGTTAGTCTGCTAGTGAGTAAATAATTTTATAGCAGTACTCATACATAAAAAGCGTTGCCAAATACCGAATTCATATTCTCTTAACAGTATTATAATGATCAGCACAAACAAAAGAATTACGCGAATGAGTGAGCAAAGTCCCATTTTCGTTAATAAGAGGATTTTTTGTTCACCGTGATGCGAAGTGAATGTTTTAACATAATTTTAAGAGCCAGTACCGAGGAAGATCCGCTGGGGAGGGGGGAGGCAAGCCTGTGTGTGAAGCCTGGATCTACATAAATTATGCGTAGATTAAAATGTGAGACATGGTTTTGCCTTCCTTTGCATGTTGCTTCTTTAGAAACGTTTTACGACCTAAACAAAATTGTTAAGCGCTTGTTGTAGACAGAAGAAAGATAGACATTGTCATGCCAAAATATTTTTATATTTAGGTACAGTTATATTTTAACGATTTTTTAAATATTAGGAATTTAAGCTATAAGTCAGTATAAATCAAATTATGTATCTTACTTGTATTAGTGCTTGTCTTGTTGGTTGTACAAATACATAAATAAAACCGTATTTAGAAAGAAAACATTATTATTATATCACCTCCAATGCTCAAACAAAGGATCCTTTTACACTTGACCGCTTTCAATAAACGTCGCCTTCAATTTAGAAGGCTCTTTATGCCTTGGTCATATTAGATGACGATTATTGGATGTTAAACTATACTTAGTCTATTTTCATTTTATCATTTATATTCATCTCTCGTATTTGAAAATAAAATGAAATAAGTTTGTATTTATAAAGCCCGATACAGAAAGCTGTGGCAATAAGACGACCTCCGCTATAGCCGAGTGGCGAGCACGCCGGACTTAAATGACGCCGCCATCTCTGAGGTTCCGGGTTCGATCCCCGGTCAGGTCAATGTCAACGAACTGTATTGGCTCGGGTCTGTGTGTTGTGGTACCGACGTTGTTTCTGATTTCTATTACACAAGTGCTTTAGCTACTTACCTTAGGATCAGAACAATGTATGTGTTGGTTGTAATATTGGACAACATCAACATTTAAAAAATAATAAAAAATAAGTATAATTACCAAGCCAGCATGCTTTGTCCGGATCAGACATGAAAATATTTAAAAATAGATTTTTTCCTATTATTTTTATAATATAATTTGAGTATGTAGATAAAATTATGTAAATGTCATTTTACAATAGCAACGCCTCAATTAAAGCCAATCTTTCATTTTGTAGATACTGTTAAGACGCATGTCAAGTCCGATTCACTTTCGAAACTAGCGTTCTCGACTAACTTTTTTTTACTTGACCTTTTAAAATAATCTGAATCACTTACATTTTGTCCGAGATGTTTTAGTAGTTAATATTATAATTATAAGCAGAAGGTAAATAATAAGGTAGTTTTATTTTTGAAGAAAGTAGTAATACATCGCATAATCAAGAGAAGCAAATATAAGCCTTATCATACTAAACAAATATTTCACTTGTGTAACCCAATCGCTTTGAACACGCGCAAATCTTTGATTAATAATAATCCCCAAAACTGAGTATTCATGATCATTAAGTGGAACCGAGTACACAAACTTGTAGTTAGAAATTAATTGAAAACAGTAATTTAGCTGTGCCTTCTCAATTTCATAACATAATCTATTATCTGTACTGCAAATAATTAGGATTTATTTATAATTGCCTGACTGTGCCACGGAAAGAAGATCAAGATAGGCAACTATTCATTACGTAAGTGTTCCTGTATAGCACTTACCACTTTAATTTAGTACCTATCTGCAGCCAAAAGTGTCTCGTTTAATATAATTTGAAAATCTATTTAAAGTCAATTATTTTGTCCCCTTCCTAGTAATAATAAAAGATCACAATTCGTTTGAAAAAAAATCGGCTACCTAAGTTGATCATCGAACACACAACTTTGTACTATCCAGATAAGAACGCGAATAGTAAAATGATAGTAAAATATACCAAGTTTAATTCTTAAAAGAGTAGATTTTTTTTAAGTAAGGGTTCAATTTGACTTTTTCATTCCTTATGCGAAAAAGCAAGATAAAAAACTACTAAAATGATTTTGCTGGAATACTGCGGTATTCTTCAATAATCAATATTTATTTTAGTTGAAGCTTTATTTAAATGACTAATATGCTAAAGCAACGCATTAGTAGGTAGTGCGGTCGCATGAGACCACGTAACATTTTTTTATTGCGTTTAGCGTTGCTAAGCTCAGGGATGAATGTTTTTGAACAAAGTAGAGATGAATTGTTTGTTTCATAAAAACCTTCTTATATACCTTATAATAGTTTAATGAAAATTTTGGAGTTCTAGAAACTCTAAAATTTTCGTTAAACTATTATTTATCAGTAATTAGGTATTTAAAGGTAAATTAAACACAATGTTTTGGCTTTTAGAAAGCGAATGTTGGGTTAAATATAGCAATCAGTATTTTCATTTAAAGCCATAATTTAATGAGCTCTATTTGGCTCGTTTAAGTTAATTATTTTTGTTTTAGTTTAAATAACATAAATTTAGCTAAA
The DNA here is from genome assembly GCA_950371115.1 of Anania fuscalis. Classification (NCBI taxonomy): domain Eukaryota; kingdom Metazoa; phylum Arthropoda; class Insecta; order Lepidoptera; family Crambidae; genus Anania; species Anania fuscalis. The sequence continues at coordinate 19,232,700 of OX493335.1, read as the reverse complement.
ATAAAGCTTCTGCTTAAATTATTTGTTTAAAGTCTCGGATTATGCTTTTCATTACTCGAATAGTGGAATTGTAAATATTATTTTGAGATTAAGCCTCTTCTCTTCTTCTTCTCAGTCGTAACCCCAGGGATTGGGGATCGTGACCATCAGGAGGTCAAGTCAGGACAGAATTGAGTGGGACCGAGTTAAGCTCTTCCATGTTGCTCTATCAGCGGCGGCGTGGACAGCATCCTGCAGATTTAGTTGCAGAAGTTTGGTTTGGTCACACCACCTGGCCTCATTAGGCCTCATTATGATTAAGCCTCACTGTTTAGTAATTATAAGTGTTATACAAATACTAAAAGACCTTTCAGTGTGTCCTTTGACAAACTTTTATTTATGTGGTAGAAGGTTGCGTTTTTTGTGACAAAGCAATAACGCACAAAGGATCTAAAATGGAGGCCACGTACCGTCAGGCGTTCACTCACAAGGTGGACAGACGACCAGGTTAAGGTTGCAGGATGCCGCTGGATGCAGCAGGCCGCACCCGGCCAATCCTGAAGTCATCTAGGAAGTTAGGTCATTAAAAGAAAATTTGCAATTAACCGCATGTGAATACGGCTTTTAGCAGTTTCACCACTATAATTGTATTTGATCAAATCTAAAACTGAAACACAACACTAATTAAACTATTTCACAACTAATACTCTCTGTTTATGTTTCGTGGGAGGTACTAGTCAAGAACTATTTATGAGTTTAATCTTTAGATAGATAGCAAAACACTTACCCCAGATCAAACATTATAAGATAAACATTAATTTGTTAAACCTACAACAAATCTGGGTCGGTTGGTACTAGTATTGTATGTCAAAGGGTAATTTACAAGTCTATGGTTAAACCACCGTCTTCTTTTGAGTACATGTAAGTTTGCCTCCACGAATTATTGCATGTTTTTCACGTGTGCATATACTGCAAAAAGTTAGCACTGTGTGTTAACCTCAATATCGCGCACATTGTGTAGTTACTCATTCTGCTTTAACCACAAAAGACAAGAATGAATGACAGCTCCGTGTATTCAATCTCGCCGTTTAAGAATTCACGCGAGGTAGAGACATGCTGTGACATTCTCACAAGAAACATGTTACGAATGACTCACATTATAGAGATGAGCTTGGGGTAAGAATTCAATTCTGCTCAAAACAAAAGGATTTTTGCTCTCGTTTTATCAAAGTAACATTTTACTCAGTTAAAAATAATTTAAATTATACGACTAGTTTGTCGTAATGTCGCGTTTTTTGAAACTCAGGTCATAAAGCGTAGTGGAATATCATGTAAAATAAACTTTACAACTCTGTATGACTCCCTCAACTTTGTGTTTGAACACATAACGTCGCTTTGCTACTTTGAAAGCGAATAATATAATTTTTCGTAACAAATATTTGCTGTACATCGTTTGTAACATAACATGTCATTATTTCATCAAACGTTAAAGCCATTCGTTATCCAGAAACTTCTGTAACAAACAAATTGGTGATTTATAGAAAGTAATTGGAATGCTCAAGATAACTAGCTGCTCACGTGACCCATGAAATCAAAACTACATTACTCGTAGTGTCACATAGTTTTACCTTGTTATTTTTTTATATTTTTGCAGACAAAACTACAGGAGGCTACATAATTTTACAAAATCGCTTGTCAGTTAAATCCTATTAAAATATCAGACTACATTATATATCAGATCCCTTGATAAAAACTTCGTTCTATTAATATATACTTATTTAAGAATTAATATTGCTTGTATTCTTTTAAAGAAAAATATAAACAAAAAATTGTAAGCCAGTGATGGTAAACGTGTTTGTGCTACTTATACTCCATGTTTGTCACCTTATTGTTACCCACATTTTTACAAATAAGTTTATTTGATTTGATTTGAAAGATAAACGAATATGTAATTTCCAATCTTTAAGCAATTTACATAAATATTGTGTTTTTCAAAGGTTAATCTCTTGATTATGTACAAAACGTCTAAATGTATTTATTTCAAACATAATTAATGGTAAATTCTGATATCCATCATCAAGTAGATTCCTTAGGGGCAAAAGCAAATATTATAACCTAATGCAGTCGTATTATAACCTAAGGCCTTTAAATAAGATTGAGATTTGTGTGCGGTCGGTCTAGTTTACTCGAAAGCAGGCGTATTACGAGTTTGCTAACGACTCGAGCAAACGATCTATATGATGTGCGAATTGAAATAAAGCCAAAGAGTTTGTGGGTTTAAACCTTTTATTGTGATAGTTAAAGGTACTTATCAGTTGATTTTATGTTGTGTTGGCAACTTTAAAGTAATTAATTTTTAAGTTTTTGTGCGCTATTTCTTCTATTCACCAGTAAATAGGAAGTTTTGAAGCGATAGTACTGCTGAACCGTATTCTTGGGTGTATTTATTAAGTAATATTAGGACTATTTAATAATTATTAATTATCATGCTTTGCTGATATTATTTCCGCAGATAGTCAGTGCCAGAAGAAATAACATTGTTGAATTACGAGAAACACAATAATGTTTTATTATTTTATTCTATACCGAGATGATTGGCATTTATCCAATATGTATTTTTCCAGTAAGTAAAAAGTAAAGCTTATAACAACGGCCAAGTGCGTGATAGAAAGGATTTTATAGGTAAGTTTGGGTCTGAAACCTTGAAAGCCTTTTTTTGCTCTCGTTCTATACTAATCTTATTGTACCGTAAGAATGGTAAAACCTCAAAGAAGTGTGTGACAAAATGAATACATACATACATAAAAGTATAAGCATAGAGAAAATAAATACTACGAATCTAAGTGTCAAAAATATTATTTTTAACTATAAATAGGTGTACTGATACGTAATGATTTATTAATTCTGCAGAATTAAAGCTATATAGGGTTACATTGCAAGATAGTGCCAAGTTTTCAGGGACCACTAAGAACCAGTAATTAACTTGATCTACGTAAAAAACCTTTTTTTTATTAAATGGTGCGTTTGGATAATCTTGGCCCGCACGCACTATCTCTGTGCAACCTAGAACTGCAAAGTTCAATGCATTAATAGTCACAATGGCGCGGGAGAACGAACCGAGCAGTTCACGTTGTCGTTTTTCTCGGATATGTAAATTTTAATAAAATAATAGTTAAAAAAGAAAAAAAATGAACACTCTTTCATAATTATTATTCTCTAGATCTTATCTTGCAACGTAACCCTATATAAATGCAAGCTGATGCTATGCGAGAAAATCTACTATAGCATACTGACAAGGGCGACAAGGCAAGACAAGGCAAGACAAGGCAAGACAAGGCAAGACAAGGCAAGAACAGAAAGATTTTACTTTCTGTTCTTCACCAAAAGAACTAAGTAAATGAAAGTACCTATTGAAATCAACAAGGGAAACAAACAACAATAAAAAATCTTTACCCTACCTGTAAATCTCTTGCACTTCTTACATTTACAACGAAATTCAATTTGGCTCTGACATGTAATGAGTTTTTTCGCATAAAAGGCGCTCGTTTGTTCAAAGATGAAGGAGAAGTTCATTCAATTTAGAACAATGAAGAGGTGAGAAATCGCGGCGCATGATTTCACAGACTTGTAAAAAGTTAGTACCAAAAAAACGATGTAAAAGTCGCCTTGCTACACTTTTGTAAAGAAGTTAAGTATATAAGTATTGCGAAAACTGTTAACTAACCTACTCACGCATAAGAATTGTAAAGAGAGAACAGTTCGGAGAAAATGACAACCTAAATACCTAGCAGGAAAAAGAAATGAAAGTAAAAAAACAAAGATTATTTTGTTTTGTGCCTCAGACATGCTGACAATAAAAATTAGTTGCGTCTTTCCGTGTACTTCCGGCCGTCTGAGCCAGAGTTCTAGAGAGATCTCGCATATCTAGGCTGATAACGAATCGTAGGTGACGGCGATATACCTAGGTTTCATCGTTTGTGACGCAATAGATTTTATGAAAAATGAAAAAAACCTGGCTCAGACAGCCAGAATTTCACTTTTTCCGACAATCTGGATCTCAAATTCTAGAGGGTTTCAGGGCCCCGTTTCTTATCAAATGTTTAGTGACGCGATATATGACGGCATCTAAAGTAGTTTCATCCATTTTGATGCAATGGTTTTCGCAGAATCATGAAAAACGTGTGGTCAGACAGCCTGATATTCGGCCGTCTGAGCCATTTTGTTTTTGCAGATATATAACGAAATATCACATTTCAGACTCATCTTTTTGGATTTTACTTTAGTGACGCGATATGTGACAGCTCTCGACCAGATTTGAACCTTCGTTACCCACGCATTTCGGAGCCATTTTAAAAAACTGTTGGCACAGACAGCCGGAATCCGGCTGTTTGTGCCAGCCAGTTCTACCACTTCCAGGTGTTCTACGTAGCTGGAAACTGATCTAATCGTTAGTGACGGCGAGTGTTAATACGAATTGTCGTTTGTGACGGCTCTATGTGCCGGCAAACAAAAGATATAAGCAAATCAATTGTTTTCCATACATTGATGCATTAGAGTGACCACACTTCACACGTATTAGGTATGCAAGGACTAATAAAGAAGAATATCTTGGCCAAATTCCCCCGTTTCACGACAGCTACTTGCCGTGTTCTTTTAATACGTATTTACATAGACCTATGAAGGACCAATCAACACATGATTATTACTTTTTGGGTTTAGAGTGACTTGTTTAGGGTACCTAAGTATATCAAGAGGAAATATTGTATAAACACGCTTACGAGTAATTTGTTTTACTGGAAATAAAGCTATTTTTTATTTGTCAACTTGTCCCACATGCCTTTTGGGACAAGATATTTTGCAAGTCATCTGATGACTTGCGAAATAGAATAAGAGATTCTCCCATTAGTTTAAGTAATTCACCAACTCGTCCCACATGCCTACGGCCCATTTCAGCAGGTAGGGCGCGGCCGGGTTCTGTTCCCCGGCAGCCACGTTTTATATAAGTATAGTAGTGTGAGACCTGCAGGATGGCCTCTACGATGGTGACGGTCTTGCTGGTGCCGGGCGGCCCGTGCAGCAGGTAGGGCGCGGCTGGGTTCTGTTCCCCGGCCAGCCACGTTGTATATAAGTATAGTAGTGCGAGACCTGCAGGATGGCCTCGAACAATAATTAGTATACCTATCTTAAGTATTAATTCTAATTCAATAATCAGTCTTTTCTAGATTCTAATACTTAATCACAATAACAAATTACCCATAACTGCCTAATAATGTTCAATTACTTAAATGCAATCATCAGTCTTTACCGATTCCGGCACCGGCAAAACCGTCACCATCGTCGAGGCTATCCTGCAGGTCTCACACTACTATATTTATATGCAACGTGACTGGCCGGGAAACAGAAGCCGGCTGCGCCCTACCTGCTGAAATGGGCCGTAGGCATGTGGGACGAGTTGGTGAATTACTTAAAGTAATGGGATAATATCTTATTCTATTCCGCAAGTCATCAGATGACTTGGAAAATATCTTGTCCCAAATGGTCCGTAGGCATGTGGGACAAGTTGACAAATAAAAAATAGCTTTATTTTCAGTAAAACAAATTACTCGTAAGCGTGTTTATACAATATTTCCTCTTGATATACTTAGGTACCCTAAACATATCACTCTAAACCCAAAAAGTAATAATCATGTGTTGATTGGTCCTTCATAGGTCTGTGTAAATACGTATTAAAAGAATACGGCAAGCAGCTGTCGTGAAACGGGGGAATTTGGCCAAGATTTTCCTCTTTATTAGTCCTTGCATACCTAATACGTGTGAAGTGTGGTCACTTTAATGCATCAATGTATGGAAAACCATTGATTTGCTTATATCTTTTGTTTGCCGGCACATAGAGCCGTCACAAACGACAATTCGTATTAACACTCGCCGTCACTAACGATTAGATCAGTTTCCAGCTACGTAGAACACCTGGAAGTGGTAGAACTGGCTGGCACAGACAGCCGGATTCCGGCTGTCTGTGCCAACAGTTTTTTTAGAATGGCTCCTAAATGCGTGGGTAACGAAGGTTCAAATCTGGTCGAGAGCTGTCACATATCGCGTCACTAAAGTAAAATCCAAAAAGATGAGTCTGAAATGTGATATTTCGTTATATATCTGCAAAAACAAAATGGCTCAGACGGCCGGATATCAGGCTGTCATGACACGTTTTTCATGATTCTGCGAAAACCGTTGCATCAAAATGGATGAAACTACTTTAGATGCCGTCACATATCGCGTCACTAAACATTTGATAAGAAACGGGGCCCTGAAACCCTCTAGAATTTGAGATCCAGAGTGTCGGAAAAAGTGAAATTCTGGCTGTCTGAGCCAGGTTTTTTTCATTTTTCATAAAATCTATTGCGTCACAAACGATGAAACCTAGGTATATCGCCGTCACCTACGATTCGTTATCAGCCTAGATATGCGAGATCTCTCTAGAACTCTGGCTCAGACGGCCGGAAGTACACGTCTTTCCAATTTATTTAAGAATAAAATAAATTAAAAATACAGGGGTTTTTAAAAAAATCAACAACCTCGCACGAATAGATAGCTTATATCATTAAATAAAACGTAAAATTAAATGATATTAATTTTGTATGAAAGTAAAATGTGTCAAATTATCTAAAGTCGTAGAACAAAGCTTGTTGTATATGATGTTAGCTATCTTGTCGTGCGAGGTTGTTGATTTTTTTCAAATAACCCTGTATAAATGAATTATTCAATCATTTCGAATGAAAGGATAACCAATATACCTACCGTTACAGAATAGTTCCGCCTGAAGATCAGTAGGTTAGGTACTTACTTAACAACTTTGCGGATTGTCGAAGTAAAAATCTTCGTCTTGAAATTGATTTACTTTCGTATCTGTTAAATAATATTTAAAAGTATTTTAACGAGGCAAATATTATAGTAGAGCATTAATATAATTTGAAAATGCAAGCACTTCACCCTCTTTCAATTTTATACCTGACGGGTCAACTTTCTGTCTTGAAATAAACGTAGTAGCTCAACAAAAGACTCCTAAAAGGTTTACGTTTGCACAAAGTGACCGCTCTCTTCGATTTGCGGCGAATATATAAGGCCAAAAGATAAGCGTCATAGTTTTATTTATCTCCCGACTTCATACCGTGGGTTAGGCTTGTCTAAAGTTACGGCTTAGGCCATAAATTACTAGAAAGTTACTTCTATCATAACATTTATTTAGGTACGCCTGGCAGATAATGATTTGATGAATATGGATTATTTATGTGATGTTTGGATTAAGTTAAAGCTTTTAAAATATGTCTACTAATAAAAGTGCTCTACGCACTGTCCAGAAGTGATTGCGAGAAGGGTATTGGACGTAGTATTATTCTTTCTCTATGGTATTGGTCATAATAAATTGTTATATTTGCTGTATGGATAACAAATCTTAATCATACTTCAACCGGCGTGTGGCGTCAGGTAAAGCAGCTTTTTAAATCTTGAAAATAAGTACCAAATGTAGGTTTTTAGTTTTCCATTAAAAACATTGTAACCAACATACAGTGGTCTAAATTGTCCTTAAAATATGTCGCTACTGGAGAAAAAATATGTTTTAAGAGCTGTCAAAATACTTTATATATGACATGAATATGACAACAATATCAACGACAAGGGGCACTAACTGCTGTATAGTTACAGCACCATTTCACCATCTTCCGAACCTTGATTATTGGGTGCCCGGGCTGCCTGTGCTTGATTGCACAGTCTTGATAATGATCCCGTTGATATGCCGATGCTAATTCGGCTGGTGAAGTAGTGGAGTTGCTGATGCTCCGACTACAGTTGTCGCTGTGCGGACGCTTCCTGTTACGTCACGCACCACTGCTGTTTTGCCTCGGGACGCCGAATCTTGATTATCGGGTCCTGGCTGACTGTGCTTGGTTGCACAGTCTTGATATGATGGACTTGTCGATATAATCCTGCCCGTGCTGGAGGATATTGGTTAGGACAAGGGAATAAGGATATGCTAATATTATGATTATAGATGATACCTTGTTCATGTCCTAAAGCTCAAGTTCAGTGCTCAAGTCAAATGTTGTAGATCATGTCATTGTTAATGTTAAAGCGGGAAGCCAGTGGTTGTAAGGCACCGCTCCCGTCAATGCAATGATAATGTCGTGACATTGATAAATTGATGAAGTGAACTTGACAAACATGTCAATACAAATGCAAATAATGTTATGTTAATGTAAATGTGATAAGTTTTACAAGTGCATGATGTCGTCAAGTTTGTTACTGCGAGAAGTAGGTGGTTGTAAGGCACCCTTCCCGTCAGTGAATTGATAATTTAGCCATATACTACTGATAATAATGATATGTTATGTTTTGTCAAGTCCATGATACGCCGGGTAGCAGGTGGTTGTAAGGCACCCCTCCCGTAAATGAAAGTTAATGATATAATTTCCCTGTATGTTAGTTACCTACACTACGTAAATGAAGTCATGTAAATGTTGTTATTTTGATAGCATGATCCACAGTCTGTTATTTATAAGTATGTGAACGTTTAAATATAATCATATTATAAAGTTGGTAAATTGCATTAGGTATCGAAACGCGAAAATTGCTGACTTCTCACATTCCACTTGTAATGTAACTAGGGCAATTGATTTGTTAGTTACCCAAGTTATAAAGTAATTAGTGCGAAAAATTATTATTTACGTCAAGTAAAATTGTTAGGTTTAATGCGTAATAGCATTTTCTACCAGTCAACGTATGTGATACAAAATAGTTAAATATGATATGTTGTTGTTGTAAGTCAGTAGTGATAGTCAATGATAGAATTTGGGATTTTTAAGGAATAAAATACAAAACAGCCGGGAAGATTAAGTGGTTGTAAGGCACCCCTTCCCGGTGCAAGTTAAGGGTTATTTATATGGAAAGACCAACTGTAAGGTCCATAGGTTGATGATAATTTATCCGGCTCGAATATGAACGGGCGGGAAGCAAGTGCTTGTAAGGCACCGCTCCCGTCGTCAAGAATATAAGGTCAGACGGGAACCTAACTCCCTAGTGAGCGTAGAGTCCCTTAACCCCAAGACACTAAGTCCCTAGAGCCCTAGCCCCACCTAACAATAAATACGTAGATATAATAAGGATGATAAGAGGAGAGTGATAGCTACTGCCCAGGTAGCCAGGGTAGCAGCGTTAGGACGGTAGGTAGGTGGTGTGGACCCGCTGCCAGTCTGGCAGACTCACCAGACTGATCATAGTGACGGCTAAGGGAGTCTTGGCCGCAGCGGAGGGAAATGAGAACCAACACGGACGGTTGATATCGACAAGTCCATCATATCAAGACTGTGCAACCAAGCACAGTCAGCCAGGACCCGATAATCAAGATTCGGCGTTCCGAGGCAAAACAGCAGTGGTGCGTGACGTAACAGGAAGCGTCCGCACAGCGACAACTGTAGTCGGAGCATCAGCAACTCCACTACTTCACCAGCCGAATTAGCATCGGCATATCAACGGGATCATTATCAAGACTGTGCAATCAAGCACAGGCAGCCCGGGCACCCAATAATCAAGGTTCGGCGTCCCGAGGCAAAACAGCAGCCGTGCGTGACGTAGCAAGAAGCGTCTGCACAGCAACAACTGTAGTCGGAGCATCAGCATCTCCACTACTTCATCAGCCGCGCAAGCATCGGCATACCAACAAATATCAGCAGCGGATCGGATACTGGCCTCCCTGAAGCGGGTCTCACCAGTATTCTGAGAAGTCGCCAATGCTGTTTAGTTAACATCAAACATCAATAGAATATGACAACAATATCAACGACAAGGGGCACTAACTGCTGTATAGTTACAGCACCATTTCACCATCTTCCGAACAGAAGATGAACAAATACCAAGTCCATCCATGGAGTCGCCACCAAACCACGTCATCTGGTCATCAAGCAACTACACATCAATGTCGTCATCTTCTTGAAGATGCCAATATGTACGAGCAACCTTGTACATCACAACACATTTGGCTGGCAGAAGGAGCCGCAGCCTTAACCAGCTTCTTCGTCTTTTGAAGATGCCAATATGTACGAGCTACGATCGTACATTTGTTAGCCGCGACGTCAGCGACCTACAAACCAGCGCGACCCATGGACCCTGCACATGCACCGTCGGCACTCTACACCGACGGCACACTACGGTCCACCTATGCATGTGAATACATTATCACCATTGTATATAAGCATAACTTTTACACATAATAAATTAGATATCAACCGTCCGTGTTGGTTCTCATTTCCCTCCGCTGCGGCCAAGACACCCTTAGCCGTCATTATGATCAGTCTGGTGAGTCTGCCAGACTGGCAGCGGGTCCACACCACCTACCTACCGTCCTAACGCTGCTACCCTGGCTACCTGGGCAGCAGCTATCACTCTCCTCTTATCATCCTTATTATATCTACGTATTTATTGTTAGGTGGGGCTAGGGCTCTAGGGACTTAGTGTCTTGGGGTTAAGGGACTCTACGCTCACTAGGGAGTTAGGTTCCCGTCTGACTTTATATGCTGGACGCATGCAGGGTCCATGGGTCGCGCTGGTTTTTAGGTCGCTGACGTCGCGGCTAACAAATGTACGATCGTAGCTCGTACACTGAGATTCATATAATGTCTGGTCGCGCGGTTACATTTTTTGGATGCTACTAACCCGGTTTAGCAATCATGGCATACGTAGACGATTATGTCATATTTCATGTCTTTTAAAATTTAGTTTATTAACTTGTAATATATTGAGGTTTATTTTTGGTAGACTTCAATCCTCAACACAGATAGCTTTATAGAATAATGAGGTAGAAATAGACCACTATCTTAGTATGGCATGCGAAACACTTCGTATCTCACTTCGTATCTATAATAAGCACTCTGCACCACTTTTGCGTTTCTTCATCATTGTCCTCAACCTGAAGGTTGTCTAAAAAAGATCACTCATAGCGATAAGACCACCTAAATGGTACATCTTTCTGTAAAAATCAATTGTTATTTCTTTGTTTGGTGTGCAATAAAGAGTATCTATCTATTTATCTATCTCTCGATTTGGCAAACGCCACGTTGGACGCCGTCCGATATGGCCACGCGATGATATACGCAGGGCCAATGGAAGCAGGTGGATAAGAATAGCCGAACACTAGGCCAGTGGTCAGCAGCTGGCAATGGGAGCTGTGTCTAGCAGTGAGCTCATGTGTGCTGATCACAATGATACCTATCTCTTATGTCTTATGTCTCATCGTTTCACTTTTGGAATGCATTCGTCTACTTACTGCATCGTTAATTATAAACTGTGGCGATGTGATGTGTTTCTTGTAAATGAAGCAATTAATTTGAATTTGAATCACTTTTTCAGTATAATCCTAAAAATTTGTTGAAAAAAAACATATCTGAACTTCTCAAAACTGTTAATTTTGCAAGTTCATCATCAAAAAAATCTTAAGTCTCAAATAATGTCTAAAAAGTGTAACCAAAGTTATTCAAAAAGACTTTTAATTTTATTCCAGGAAGGCCCTTGTCGTTTCTGAAATTTTTTACTATGTAACTTGTTTTGAAACTCGGTAAAGGAAACGCTAAAAAGTTCCGCGGCCAAGATTTAATCTTCGAATTCAGTCAACTGTTCACGAGCGCGAATTAAATTGTAACTCAATTTGGCGCGTTTTTAAAACAGTGGGCTAATATCTAAACAGTGATGACAGTTATGTAGCGTCTCTTAAGGGTGCCTATTAATGATGAATGTATTCATGTTTGCCGAATGGCCCCAAACTTTACCATGGGGTAGTTACATTATAACTGAGACAACCTACACTAAAGTGGTCGCTTACGCACATTACTGATTCTAAATGATTATTTTAGTTTTAGTTAGCGTTTTAGTTTGAACTCTGAATTACAATCAACGATCATTCGATCTCTCAGCCATGCTCTATAAGATGAAGATCTTCAAAAAATGGTTTTACTACGTAGCAATTCGTTTATTTCCTTGTGAAATCAAAAATTCTTATTTGGAATTACAAACTTTTTCAATTTGAAATATTGAAAGAAAGTAATTAAGTGAAACTTTTTGCGAACGTTTCATTTTTATTTTAAGGCATTTCGTATTGATTCAAAAGGGAAATTTCATCATTAATGCCAAAAGGACTTGGCTGAATAAAACATCGATTAAAGTTATTATGCTAATATAACCTGTAATAGGCGAGTCCTTTTTGAAATATCGGCGATAATTCTTTACTTTTTGCTCTTTACGAAGATCGTAAGCCTTCTCTAAGTTTTTGCAAGTTAACGCTGTTGGTATAGAGATGAATAATGATAAACGGATTTCGAAGGTTAATGGATCTCGCATTTGTCAAATGTTTCTTAATGGAATGGTAGGGCTTTAAAGTGAATATGACGAAGCCAACTTTGTCCATCATTCTTGCTGTTTTTTACGATAGCGTTAAATAATAACGTCATGGCGTAAAACACTAACGTCGTAGTACCTATTAAACCAAGTTCTAATGACAATAAGTATAAAATCAATTTTTTTCCGAAACCTAAACATATCATTATTCTGATACCGAAAATCTGTACTTACATATTTGATTTTTAAGCCAGTAAAAATCATCAAACATTTTAGGGTTCCGTATCCAAAGGGTAAAACAGGACCCTATTACTAAGACTCCGCTGTCCGTCTGTCTATCTGTCTATCTGTCCGTCTTTCACCAGGCTGTATTTCATGAACCGTGATAGATAGAAAGCTGAATTTTCACAGATGATGTATAATTTCTGATGCTGCTATAATAACAAATACTAAAAAACAGAATACAATAAATATGTAATGGGGCTCCCATACAACAAACGTAATTTTTTTCCGTTTTTATAGATAATGGTACGGAACCCTTCGTTGCGAGTCTGACTCGCACTTGGCCGGTTTTTTTATTTATACGTTTTTCTCATTTATCAGAGGTAACAAATTAATGAAATGAGATATTTCACAATCAGTGCTTCGTTTTGAAAAATTGAGACTTAAAATTCGTAATATTAAAGCATTAAAATCTCATTTTCAGAAAAACCATCTGTTCGTTTTTAGAAAAGATAAAAATAATATCAATACGTCGCAATTAGTGGTGGGCTACAAGAACAACGAATAAATATAGTATTTATTTATCTGTCGATTCGTGAAACCTAGAACTTAGTGACCGTCTGTGAACTCACTAAGATCTCATGGATAAATACATATTGATGTGTTGAATCTGGCATGTGTCAATAAGAATTTTTTCACCAATTTCTTAATGTATTAAGATACATATTTTTATTTTATTTTCTCTTTTTCATTATATTTATCAATGAATGCTCCTAAAAATATGATAACATATTTGAACTAGCTTTTCCCGCGGATTTTCGTGAAACTGTCACGTGTTAGTATTTCTTCTGCTAGTTAGGTCGAAGGCAAACCTAACCTTACCAAAGATCACTAAAATCCGATCAGCTGTTGTTGAGTTATATATGGAACTAACCCGACTTTGTTTTATAAGTATAGTATAGATTTTGACACAAACGTTAAACACTTTTTGTGGTTTTTCTTGTATAAATCAGGATTAATGAATCTACTGGACCTATATTTATTATTTATTTATTTAAACTTTATTGCACAGGTGAGTACAATTGGCGGACTTAATGCTATACAGCATTCTCTACCAGTCAACCTTGAGGTAATGCAAATACCTATACCTACTCAAAATGTAAGACTGACTAAATGAAACACCGACCTAATACCTACAATTTAAAAACAGAATTCAGTTTTCTCTGGATATTTGATTAATAAAACATTACATTACTAATAATAAAATGTGTTACCAAAGGTATGCAATAATAAGTTTTAATCAAATACTTAATACGAGTAGTTATACGTTTTCTCCAGTAAAAGTTTTAACACGAAAACACAGTTCCAAAGATTTGTCTGCACGAGTTCGAGTGAAACGTTCGGTTTACTTTCGACACAATCCGTTGTTTTTATTAGTTCGTAACACAATAATACTAGCACAAGCAAGTTTCCTAACTTGGCTGTTGAACGAGGTCGATACAACGTATTTGCGCCAAAACATAGTGTAAAAGCCAATGTTGAAATCCATGAAATGTTTTGCGAGCTTCAAATTCTTTACAGACCGATTGACAATTTAAGCCGAATATTTGTCAGTTTTAAAACTGCGATAACTCTTTTTTCGGGCGAATAAAAACAAAAAATATTAAACCTGCAACCGCTGCACGGGTCGGCACGCCTGGCTGCTTTGCTCCGTAACACCAAATGCGACGTTATACAGACAAAGGTGCTCATCTCGTATTTTTATAATGAAAAGCAGAGCAGACAGAATTGTTTTTTTTTAAATATATATATGAGTGTTCGTCATTCGTCTATAGTAAAAGAAGACAAACAATGAATTATCTTTTTATAAAATTGTATTCGGAAAACATTAAGTTTTATGAAATAATGCCAACTAAAATACATTTAAAAGCTAAAATAGGAAGCGTCTGATGTATCTCTAGAGGTTCAAAAAACTACTTCTTTTTTAAAATAAATTATTTCTATTTTTATTTAATTCTTTGTTTTGTGAAATGTTATAGATGCTGAAGTTTGCTATTACAGTGGTAGGTTTGATGAGTAGCTGGTAGCTCAATGGAGACTTGACTCATATCTTTATCATACCTACCTTAGAATTACAGTACGCAACCACAAATTACGTATAGCGGCGGTATTTTTTTTATTTTGTGACGGAACTTTGAATTTTTCGGAATTCATGTACGGATATTACTATAACTGTAAAACCATAGATAAAGTAATATACTACGTAAAACACTGAATGTATAGCCATGATCCAAATAGTAGATGTCTACTACGAAAACGTTTATTTATTTTTTACATGGCTAATTTGAGTTAGTCATATTTGTTCAAAGGATTGATACAAGTAAATAGTTATTTTAATTTGAAAAGTTAATACGTCTGAATTAACGATACACTTTCTAGGCCTACTGGTTCCACTGTGCAAAATCAAATCAAATCAAATCATTTATTTGTGCTACACAGGTTGCAAGTGTTAGACATGCTGCACATTGGTTCACATAAAGCGTACTCTGACTAGACAACAAACAAAGCTAGAAGAAATAAAACACGTTCCTGGAATATCCGTAATGCAACATTAAGTATCCAGTCTGAGGAAGGGAAGCTAACAACAAATGCATGCACATTGCAGGGAGTCTACAACGAGGCAGTGAATTTATGGCCGCAGTCATAGAATTAAGGCAGCCACATAACTAAGGTAATAACAGAAGGTTAATATTTCTATAGAACTATCAATCGTTTAAGATTTTTAATACTTGAAAAAAATCGTCCGCCTCAGGTGGGATCCGAACCCACATCCATCGCATACCGGGCGAGTGCTTTGACCACTAAGCTACCGAGACGTTAGTGAACTCGACGAAATCTTTCAAGTGGTTCTCGCTGTCAAAGCCAGCGTATTTTCTAATCAATGTTGCGGTATATACTACTACCGTCAACACCCGATAGAAATATTTTTACAAATATTTAACTTTTTGTAAAGATCAGAAAAGCTTAAACAATTTATTTTTTTTGTTTTTAGCAATTACCATGCTAGATTTATCTAAGATTTTTAATACTTGAAAATCAATCGTTTGACGCAAAATGCTTTTTCACTGTTGCTACGATACTGACTGGACATACGAGTACTTCTAAAAACATAAAAATATTTGACTTTATAAATAATTTAAATTCGAATTTAAAAAGTAGGTATGTTGGCCTCTTCCAATGCACGTCATTTAAAACCAATTACATGTTTCATTTTTCATCTTTTGCTAAAACCTTAATGTTTTATTGTTGATGTATATTTTACCACAAAAGTATATCTTTTGTTCCTAAATACGATATTGATTTACCCATGAATTGACATTTTTTCGGGAGATTACTGAACTCGAGTCTCCCTTGTGGCGACGGTTAATTGAAAATAGTTGAACGTCTTACGCGCGGGCGGTGCTTTGTGCGGGAATCGGTGACTAATTTATGGTCATACAATGGCTTTTAATGACATTTTTAAATTATTCCTCTTGAAACTACGTTCTAAATTATATTTTTTCTGTTTACATATTCTATGATTGATTTCTCTGAATAGGGATGACGTGTTTTCTTCGTCTATCAGGTAGACCATTAAAAAGTATTGGACACGTATTTTTTCTTTTTTTATATAATCAAAATATTACAGAGATTTATATTGATTTGAAATGTCGCATGACGTCACGCCTAGGTACAATTTACTTATAAGTGACGTCACGAACCCCCTCTCCCAAACTTTGTCGCGCTTTATCTTAGTAATTTTTTGGGTAATTGACAAAAGAAGCAATAAGAGTCCAATTGTTTTTTGATAATTTAACAGACGTACTAAATATAATTTAATTTTCATCACCTTGCCGTCACGCTTTTACGGTAGCATGCGACAGTAGCACTTTCGACCGCTCGTAAAAACACAATTAAAACACCTTATGGTATGGTTAAACGATGTTACTCGCTCGTCCTGAGCGACAGCAAATGTCTTAGATCAAGCTTCTCTGCGATACGTTGCGTCCTGAGTTATGCCATAGTTCTGTGGGGCAACTCAGTTGATATAGACAGAGCTTTCAAAATACAGAAGAGATGCATTATTGCAGATTAATCTGCTTCCACTTCCTTGCATTTACATCAGGGAGGCTTGTCTCTTTGTAAGGTCATTTCCCAGCTATTACAAAACACGCAGAGTAATCGCTGGTAGGCAATTAAGGCAGCAATACATAAACCTAATGCATCAACCTCCCTGTCGCAAAGACATGTATAAAAGAAATGCATATAATAAGAGTATTGTTTTGTATAACTTGTTACCGGAAGAGTTAAAAACACTTCAAGGTCCAATATTTAAGAAGAAATTGACTAATTGGCTTTTGGACAAATGGTTTTTATAATTTTGATGAATATTTTAATGGGCGACAACATTCTAATAGCTAATCTAATTTAAACTACCTAACATTAATTATTCTATTCTAATTTAATTGACATCAATATTTATGTGTAATTTTATAACTGAATTTTTGCACGTCAGCGAGCAGGCTGAACACATGCGCTACTTACTTTTAAAATAATGTTATTTTTATTTACTGTGTTCTTGGCAAATAAACGCTTGAGTTTGAGTTTGCTCTGTCTCCGCATCTTACATACCACTGTGCTAATTAAAAGTTTGTGGTGCTTATTTTTATGTTTTCAAACTCAAACGTTGCCAATGGGACTATTTTATTATGATTTGTCTGCACGGCTGAATCTTTTGAACTTTGTGGCAAACTTAAAATTTTCAGTGTTACTACTAATGGCCAAATTAACAATAAAACGTTTTTTTTAACATTTTTTGCTCGATTGTTTTGCAATCAAACATACCTAACTAGTATTATAGCACTATAATATATCTGATGTTAAACCTGAAAATTAGAATTATCCAAACAACGATACAATTTAATAAACAACATTTAAAAAACCGTCCAAAGGTATTTGGACTCGCTCTAATCTGTTTCTGCGCTATCTTTACGAATAACCTCATTTACTGTAGCTTCTCTCTCAATATTTACTTAGTAACTGTTTTAAAAACACGTACCTAGTTAATATTATATGTTGGTACGAAATCTTTTGTGTGAAAATCCGACTCGCACTTAGACAGTTTTTAATAAACACACCGAGTATTCAGATATAAATTTTAAAACAAAGCCCGAACCGTACAATCTCGCGGTAAAAAGGTGCTCGCCGACTGAAGCTACCCGCGAGCATTTATAAATTGCGGTTCTATTTCGCTTACTAAATAATTTTGCTTCATTTCGTTCATTCGTTTAATAATTTTTCGCTTTATACAGTATGTTACTGGCTGGTTTTTATCAATATTAATGAATCTATTTAGCGGAGGCTCGCATTTCGTATATCTCCTATCCTTATGAAACCTCATTATATTTAATATAAATTATTTGATATATTATTAAGAGAATATTTATACAATGTTTTAAGGTTTTTAGATTAGAATCAAGATTTACTTAAGAATTTAGATAGATAGATCTGGGGGCACGGCAGTGCCCCCGCCAAGTCGAGCAAAAAAAAGCGTAACGGCCGTACTATCCTTTTCTCGAAGCAGTTCGGGCCATTTTCGACCTCCTATAACTTCGTTGTGGATTTAACTAGGAGCCTGTATTTCTAGTAACCAGGCAAGCATTGTATAAACACGGTATATTTCAAATTTCATTCAATTTGAAGCAGTAGGGTAAGAATTATAACAAGTCAAAGTTCTTAATTTTGTCACTCACTGACTGACCGATCATCAAAACTCTAAGGCACTTCTAGTAGACATAGAAGCTTTAAATTTTGAATTCAATTAGTGTTTAGTGTAAAAATCAAGGAAAAACTAAAATATTTTACAATTTTAGTCCCGTTTTCTAGATACACTAACTGCATAAATAACTTTGTAATCCCATATAATTATATAGGATTACAAAGATACATTTGCGGTTATGGATTATGTTCAATGGTAACTTGTAATAAAATTGAAAGGTTTTTTTTAAACATGCCTTCATTACTTGTTAATTCTCCTAACCGAGTTCGGTTACAGCGACCACTTCTACTCCCCATTTTGCTGTCGTCGTTCGTGTGCCCATGCCCATTACATGGCCTACGTACCCAACTTTATTGACAAAGGGACGCGTACATTGAGGACATGTTAGCACACCGTTATTAAAATTATAACTGATAGCCGCAGGTGGTCGGGCTTTCAATTCATCGCGCTTGGCGTCAAGATGAGAAAGCCGCCGGATTTCAAAGTCAGCGACTTTGACATTCACGCGCGTTCTCCACTCTCCACGGTTGGATGCTAAATCCTCCTAGAGAGAAGGATCTATGTCACATCCCTTCATATGGCGCTTCAGCACATCTTTGTACCTCAAAAGTTGTCCGCCATGCTTACGCTTGTCCTCCTGAAGCTTAGAGTAAAAAATGCGCTTCGCCACTCTCTCCTCCGACATATCCGAAGCATGGCCACACCAGCGAAGTTGTCGTCTCATAAGATACGACTCAATGCCACCTACATTGGCTCGTCTCAAGACTTCAGTATTACGCACACAATCGGACATTTTATATGGAAACAGTCTAGTTGGCGAAAGTGACGACGATACGGTGTCCATGTTTCGGCGGAGTGCAAAATATTAGGCAGCACGATAGCCATGTAACAGCAACTTTACTGGCTTACTTCAAATCATGCGAGCGGAAGACCATGGTGTTAATTTGCCAAAGGCTGCTGGAGCAGCACCGATTATGCTGTTAATTGCGGCATCAATGTCGTACTTTGATGAAATGGTGCTCCCCAAGTAACGAAATGAAACGAAACGATTAACTTTTTAGATTTTTTTACGCGAAAATCTCGCATCAATAATACGCCTTCGGGGACTACACCTGTCACCACACTCACTCCCTATCAAATACAGTCCAGTCTAGTCCAGTCAGTATCAAATACAGTTCCTATGGCCACCTTCCGGCTCCATCATCTGACCCTGGTTACCATCTTGCACCAAAGTACTCGTCAAGACGAATCAAACGAGCCCAAACTCGATCGGGTTATGTCGTTTAATTACTGATTTCCTATGGCTACCTTCCAGCTCCATCATCAGAACCAAGTGACCATCTAGCACCAAAGCACTAACTCGCCAATACGAATCAAGCGATCCCAAACTAGATCAGGTTATCTTGTTTAATTACTGAGTTCCCATGGCTATATTCCAGCTCCATCATCGGACCCTGGTTACCATCTAGCACCAAAGTACTCGTCAAGATGAATCAAACAAGCTGAGACTCCATGTGATTGCGTCGTTTCTTTACTGAGTTCCTATGACCACCTTTCAGCTCCATCATCAGATCAGACCCTAGTAACCATCTTAAAGCAAAGAAACTCGATGGGGTTGCGTCATTTCATTACAGAGTTCCTATGTCTACCTTCCAGCTCCATCATCAGACCCTGGTTACCATTGAATGACAAACTAATCGTCAAGACGATTCAAACGAGCCCATACTCGATGAGGTTGTTTCGTTTCATTGTGAAGTTCCTATGGCCACTTTCCAGCTCCATCATCAGATCAGTAACATTCATCATAATATTGCATTGTCACGCGGTTTACACATATCTGCAAAAGTTCAGTCAATCGGTAAAGGGAAGGGAATCAAATTTAACTTGCAAGATTTGATTACAGACAACGGGACAGGTGAAACTAACTAAAAGCTTGTAATAACTAAAAGCTAGTAAAAATGGTCAATCAACGGAATACAAAAAAAAAGAATGGGGCATGTCTTATGAAGTTATACAAAAAGCCCGCAAAGTACTTATTAGGTAAACTAAATTGTCCGAAATTGTCATGAAAGAAAGAACACTAATAATCATAACCGCGGCCGGCGGAGATGGCTTTCCCGCGCCGCGGCTTCCACGCTTCCCGTTCGTCACAGAAAAGCGGACACTTTCTTTCAGGCAACCTTTGGCTCTTACTGCGATATCGCAGGTATACACACAAACCACGTTTTATATAACTTACGTATACAAAAAGAAATGAGATGCCATCAAAACAAAACTTGTAAAAAAAAAACCAAGTCTCGCAACTTAGTTCTTCTATCGTGAAAAGTTATGAGATCCATGTAATACCAAGTCGGTTAATTTAAGCAGTCTCTACATAAGGGACCTTCTATCTTAAGTTATTACGTAAATAACCCTAACAACATCTTATAGTGACCATATCAATATTAAAAATATTTTATGTTTAAAATAAATAGATTGACTTGGCAATCGAAAATATTCTAATTTCATATAATAAGTATTCGTTGTGAGATACACTGTGTTATCATGCGATTGCCAAGTCGATTTATTTATTTAAAACATAAAATATTTTTAATATTAATATGGTCACTATAAGATGTTGTTAGGGTTACTTACGTAATAACTTAAGATAGAAGGTCCCTTATGTAGAGACTGCTTAAATTAACCGACTTGGTATTACATGGATCTCATAACTTTTCACGATAGAAGAACTAAGTTGCGAGACTTGGTTTTTTTTTTACAAGTTTTGTTTTTGATGGCATATTATTTATTGCACACCAAACAAATTTATTAATGCATGCATGCATAATTGTAATATTTTTGTGAATAGTTATAATAACATAATTAAAGCGCCTAATATAATTTTAGATCATTTCGATCAATTTGATTTACATTACTGAAATCGATATTTAACCGCAGACGAACATACAAAAAGATACAAAAATAACACATTTACTTACTTCTTTAATACGAGTATTACTGGCCGATTACATTTGTGTCGTTAATCATTTAATTTTACAACACTGACTCTCCACCGGACGCCAAACTTTCCCTCGGTTTGAATCGCGCGTCTGAATTGAATACACTATTTAGTGCACTTACGGCGGGAAGCGAACGCATTCAATACCTACCGCCGCGCTCGACTCAACACTTCTTCATGAATAGCCTAATGGAAGTGCTATTGTGCATTCAGCTTCGGGAAAGTTGTGTTTTCATTTCAATCTGGTACCGTGTTTGAGGCTTTAGAAATTAAGTGGGCCCGAGTTTTCCCGGCGCCATTTATTTTGTATTGAATATATTTTTTTAGGTTTAAAAATACAATGGAAGAAAAATATTTAAAAAACCCTTGAATTTGTAACAACATTTTCATCAGCAAATTGCATGCAAGAATCCTGTCCGATCTTACAGTCCGATGACTCCACTCGAAAAGCTTTCTACCCTTAAAAACTTAAAACAGAAAATGACACTGCATTTAACGTTACAATATTTACAATAATTGAAAAATCTGTGCGCTTCATTTTACATTGTGATTGTTTCCAGAATAATATTCAAATATACGAGACGATCAATGAATAGACGAGTCTAACTCACGCACCGACGGTTCCGTACCCTTCGGGATTCTTAGCGTAACACCCGTTTCTGTTATTTGTCATTTGACCTCCGACTCTTTAATACATTTAATCACACTCTGTTGGACACTTATATTACCGTTATCACATCAGATAAAAATATTTTTCTCAGCCAGCTACTATTAAAACATATTTTTCGGTAAATATTATAAACACCTGTTTATAGGTGAGGTACCTACCTATTAATGTTCAAACGCTAGTCATGTAATAGGTAAGACAAGACACACAATATAAGCTTAGTAACTGGGTCCCGTATCCTTTAAGTTCGGAACCCTAAAACGGCTTTACCTATAAATAATCCAGCTAACAGTCTAACGCAACCGCACCCGACCCCGGCGTTTGTTTGAAACATTGTAGCCGATAATGGCGGAAGTTTTTACGTTTTAATTTGTACGAGCACTCATCGCGGTCACCGCCACATTGTGTGCGGCACAGCTATAGCAAATCAGCCATAATAGTAATTATTAAGTATTTTAAATATGACAGTAGTCACCCATATTCTCCTCCGACGACCTCCGTAGCCAAAAGACGAGCACGCCGGACTCTCTGAGGTTCTGGGCTCGATCCCCGGTCGGGTCAATGTAGAAAACAAACTTTTCTATATTGGCACGGGCCTGGGTGTTGTGGTACCTTCGTTGTTTCTGATTTCTATAACACAAGTGCTTTAGCTACTTACCTTAGGATCAGAGCAATGTATGTGATGTTGTCCAATATATTTATTTATCTCTAATGTAGTAATTATATACTAACAGAGGCACATCATCATCATCATTTTAGCCGCAGGACGTCCACTGCTGAACATAGGCCTCCCCCAGTGACTTCTAAATCGGCCGGTTGGAAGCGACCTGCATCCAGCGGCTTCCTACAACCTTTACCAGGTCATCTGTACACCTTTTTAAGCACTTAAGGGTATTCAAAGTAGAATTGTTATTTTGTTCAACAAAAATTTTTTCCAAGATTTTTTTATCAGTGACGTACTGTTTTAGTTAGGGAGATAATTGACCACCTTATTCTTAATAACTATAACTGTAAATTAATGTTCAGTTTCAGAGATCGATGTTTCAGTAATGCAGCTTTATAGTGCTCGATTAAATCCGGTTTGAGTCAGAGATTTTGTCATGGCTTGACTTGGGTCTATGTGTGTCGGGCGTCCGGTAGAAAAATGCATTATCTGGGAACTTAAGGCTGTTGATTCTTTACTTTGGTCGGGATTGGGAGCTTGTAGTAGATATTTCGTAAATAAAAATAAGTATAACACAACCAAAATAGTCGAAATAAACAAAGGACTATATAATTGACTAGCAGCCCGTCCCGGCTTCGCACGGGGTAGACAATTATCGCTAATAGTTTCGGCAGCGCATTCGACGAAAGACATTTTAAGACTCATTTTTTTACACCTTCGGTTACATTGTTCTAAATTTACCAAGGATCCCAATTTTTTTTCAAAATGAAATGTAGCCTATGTCAAATTGGAAGAATGTAGCATTCTATTGGTGAAAGAATTTTTTAAATCGACCCAGTACTTTTTGAGCCTATTCATTACAAACATACAAAAATAGGTACAAATCTTTCCTCTTTATAATATTAGTATAGAAGTATAGATACAAAGATCATCGATATTGTGACAGGGCAGCAGTAACAAAATAATGAATTAATCAATTTTACTGGCTGTATTATTTGGGCTTGAAACTTGCACAAAGCGACCAATGAGCGCAGTTTAATTAATTGGAAGGGCAATTCATTTTGTACGTACTACGATGTACTTACTGGGAAAGTCACGTATTTTAGCTTAAGAAAGAAACCATTTTATTTCTTTTCAGCAGAAAATATTGCGTTGGAAAAGTACCTCTACAAAATAATGATTTCCTCACAAACTGTTGTGAGTTCGAACTATAAAAATACGTTATGGCTTAGATTTCTCAGCGTAGGAAATCATTAAGGAAATGGTAGTCTATTTATATAACGAAAATATATCCATCGCGAAAGTAATATTTACGGCTTCAGCTTCTTTTCTCGTAGGGTGAGATGCGATCTGTTCATTTATGTCAATTTCTTTTTGTAACAAATATTGCATTTTGTAAGCTTTATCGCCTGGGTCCGCCTAAATTCGAAAATGGCTTAAACGATTAGCAGCTGACTACCTAACCCATTGAACCAATTTAAATGGTTTTAGAAAAAGTAAACAGAGTGTACTTCCTTCAAATAACTGCATTAAACGACTGTAATTACAATAATAATATAATCTTACAAGACAATGGATCGCTTCTAGCGATAGGACCGCCTAAATTAAAACCATTAAAACCAATTTATTTCTGTAAATAGGCTTAAACTAAGCGCTTTTAAACGTCCCAATAAATTTTTTTCCTACCACTATTTCGGGACAATTTTGGGCTAGCGTCGAGAAGAAGTAGAATTTAAATAAATTGTACCATTCTTCTCGTAAATGTTTTTTTCATTCTCTGTTTGTTTTGTATGGTGAGCAATAAAGACTGTCTATGTATATTTTGATTCACGTACCGGCAAGCGCAGCTTGGGACGTCCACCCACAAGGTGGACAGACGACCTGGTAAAGGTTGCAGGACGACGCTGGATGCAGGCCGCTTCTAACCGGCCGATCTGGAAGTCACTGGGCGAGGCCCTTGTTCAGCAGTGGCTGAAATGATGATGATAATGTTTTAATTCAATAAAAGCATTATGTGCTTACATTGTTGAAAAATAATAAGACAAACATGTCAAAGTCAACGTATTTTTTTTAAAAAGGTATCAAATACAGTGTGAAGTGCTTACACCATAAAGCCCATTTGAGCATGGCCAATTAGAAAAAAATGAATTAGTAAGATATTTATTAGTAGCATTAGATTGGCTATGGAACGTTATAAGAAGCTCATTCATAACCCATTTCGGTATATTATTTAAAGGCACAATATCATGAACTCTTAATATACTCCTATCTTAAGTAAAACGAAACAAAATTGTTGACACAATACACGAATTGATACCAAAATCCGCTTTCAAACAATATCTCTGTTGCTATGTTAATTCTGTTCAAAACTAAAACTTTGTTAGGCAAGGACGAATGTTCCACGCTTTGGTTCTAAAACTTAAAGTTGTTTAACTTTAGGATAGATCCTAAATTATGTTGATTTACTAAGCGTTTCTGGTTGAATTATAAATGTAAATTAGCGTTTAGGCTGCAAATTTTAATACTACATCGAGTTGTTAAACACAATTAGTGATTTTCTTTTTATGATTAGGTTGTACCACATTTACGTGACTGTAAGAACTTATAATTCATTTTATGAATTTCATATAAATGTTAAAGCCTTTCGTATAAAAGGAGGCCTAATAAAATCCGCCGAGGGCAGCCATTTCCATTCATGAAATGAACTACCAAGCTTATAATACATACTTAAATCGTTATCTACGTAAATAATAATTGTAGTTTTAACTTTTTATTCTTTGGTTCAGGAAAGCCTTTTTTTGGTTACTTACTTCCTCTTAGTGAAAGGGTTCAAATTTTTATTTTAACCTTTATCTTTTACAAATTTTGCATCTGGCGTGGGTTGTTCCACCTTTTTAATTTTGTTTTTAAATTATTCTTTTTAGAGATTTCATATAAAATTGCCACGAGGATTCTAGCTTGGTTGCTTCTGTAAGCAATACATCAAACCATTCTATCGAGCGACCTAACACCTAAGAACCATGGCTGATGGTCCAGCCTTCTCTATAAACCATCTTTAACATTCAAAAGTAGTAAAGATGAAAGTTCGCTGTAATTTCCCTAATTTTGACTTATTGAAACATGGTTCAATTTAAGTGAACAAAAAGTGTTAGGTAGTAAATGTTTGAGAACCAGTGACGGCCCCGTTCTGTATGCGGCGCGCTCGTCAGGCAAACGCGAGCAAACGCTTCAACTTCTGCCCGCGCGTTATCGAAGTGACTAAACGCGAATCTTTTATGCATGCGCCGACACGCTTGCATTCCGGATCAAGATGTGAACCGACATTTTTGTACAAAGCTTGATTTTTAGATGATATCGGTTTGACTTTTAGCAAAACAAAAAAATCTGCATGATTTTTTTCCCTAACGGTTCATCATTATTACAACCATTGCGATCATTTAAGGACGTCCACTGCTAAACAAAGGCCATATTTGCCGGTTAGAGCCTGCCTGAAACCTCATGGTTAAGTTTATGGAGATATAAATTAAATTATATTTTTTATAGCAAAAGATAAATATCAGTTTTATCTACAAATTCCAATCTCACTATACTGTTAGTTATGGGCTTCACCTATATATAAACTCGTAGATAGATACCTACACTTTATTGCACACCACACAAAAAAAACAGGCCAAAGAAAAATACATTAATTTTTCCAGACAATCCATATTTTTTCCACATAGTTTTTTCTAACATTATTGAATGAGATAAATTATATTATCTGACACATTAATTTTAGGCAGCTTTATCTTTACCTAGACAGCAATACCCTTCATATTTAAATAGAACCTGTACAACCATGAAACCGATTTTAACATTTCCGAGGTCCATCACAAGTTTGTTTCATAATATCGCATTATCATACTTTCCATGAGCAGAGTAATGAAATCGCTGTCAGTTACAGTTGATAGGAATCTAATTAAGCACTCGGATTCTGTGAAACTGTATCAGTTAAGTGATGTCAGTTGTGTCTAGAAACCTTTAACGATATTGCAAAATTACCAGACTTTCTTCTTGTTAAAGTTTTTTTTAGAAAAGTGAAATCATAAGGATTTTTGGCTGACTCAAGTGAGTATAACTAATCACTTATAAATGAGACCACGAGTTATGAAAATACCTCATTTATTATCTAAAGTTTTTAACAATCAACAATACGTTGTATCATAATTTATACCAACACTGTTACGTAAAATAGTACAAAATTAACTCCGGAACCAATTTAAATCGTTCTATGTCACATGCAGCAAGCACACCAATATAAACATTCACTAGATTCACCAGAAACTTTGGTCTTCATCCCGCGGCACACTAACCGTGCTATATAAAGGTGAGTCCCGGCGGCAAGAGGTGCGGGTCGTCGGTGTGGTCGTGCACGGTCGCGTGGCACTTGTGGTCGCGCGCGGGGCGGGCGCGGCACGGCAGCGACGCGCGGCACCACGCGCCCGCGCCGCCCGGCGTGTACACCACTCGCGCGCAGCCCTCGACCGGGCCCCCTCGCCATCTGGACAAAATATACTTTACTTAAATCTATTGATTGATAGCTTCTAGCCTATTGGCGCTGCCACGCCCGTGCAGCATCACCAAGGCTATCTTTCGGCACGATGGTATATAAATCACCTATCTTGGAATCTAGATCTCTAGATCTAGAACACATGGGTCAAAAAACGCAGAAATCTCCACAGAGAGTCTTGGCTTGGATCCGACTGACCGGTCAGTTCTAAACCTCATTTCTAAGCAGACAAGGTTCAAAGTGGCGTCTAATAAAATCGGACTGCCTGGGCAGCCCGCCCAAACCCAAAGGAACAACAATGCAAAAAATTTAACGTCTCGTATTAATAGACGATCTACAACCTGCTCTGAAAGCAGACAAGACTTCGGTTAATGTGACAATACCTGGCAGTGTACTGCACGTAAACCCTCTCGCAGGCGCCGGGCGGTAGATGCAGTCGCTGCGGCCAGAGCATGAAGTCGTTGTTGCCTACCCACTCTGTCTCCAAGTCCAGTGTCACAGTACCTAGAGACGAGAATTTCAACCCTTTACATTTCAAAGGTACCATTTTTAACTTTTCCGACTAGTTCCAGGACCTTTGAATTAATAATTTCCGAGGTTATATGATCATCGCTCCAACTATAATTAACAGCCTTGCGACAATGGTCAAGTGAGTCCCTGATTGGAACGGAAACTAGGAGAAGGAGGGGGTATTCTGTGTGCAACACTTCTTTTTCCTTAATAGGTATTTACTATTGTATCATACATAATCATCAGCCGTTGTAAATGCACTACCGGAGACAGCCTAGGCCTCCCCTATAAAACACCACAGCGAGTGGCTTTGGGCCGTTTGTATTTAGCGGCTGTCAAAAACCTTGAGTAGTAAAGCCTGCTTGTCTTTCAAAAACACATACTTCTTTTGTAGAAAAAAAATTGAAGGTTCATACCTTCAATTTTCACTTTTAAACCCGCCACAAAAGTCCGGGTGAAAAATACATCCTTCTAATTAAACGTATAAATAATTACCCGAAACGTAGCCCACAGACACTGAGAAACGACACGGTGGTGAAAATAAATAACGGTGCGTTTTTACTAAACCTTTTTAAAAAGGAATGAGGCAATAAACTCACGGCTGGAATGCGCGACGGTGAAGAAAGACTTCCTGGAGTCGCCGTCCGTGACGAAGCCGAAATCGAGGAGCGAGGGCTCGATGCGGAGTAGCGGGTACTCCAGCTCCAGAATCAGAGGGATCGTCTAGGGAGAAAGAATTAAAAAAATAGCAGCGACTGAGGAAACTAACCAAAAAAATTGAGAGATGAAGGTAAAGCATCTCGTGGAAAAGCGATTTTCTTAAGATATGGCATGCGGACAGTTTGCTATTGTTGATTGTATTTTGTTAATCTTTAGCAATGAAATAATTTTATAGTTAATACATAATTGCAATACCAAGCGATTTAAAGCTGATCAAAAGACATGGAGGAAAGGTCACTAAAAGACAGCAAAATCTTTTATTATATTAGTCAGTACCCAAAATGGTCTGGTTCCTTTAGGGCTACGGAACTCTGATAGCAAAAATATAATAGGTAACTAAATGCAAGATACTAACTGAATAAATAGATATTTAATAAACAGACACAAGCGGTAGTCTGATCTATATTCTAAAAAGAAAAAAAGCAAGTACTAGTAGCACGTTGTCATCGTCATAGAAGCTCAGAGGTGTAGCTGTTCGCTCCCACTCCTGGTACTTGGGCGGAGTACACGGACTGTATCCGTCGACGGCCGGCCATGCTTCTGAAGTGTGTATACACACTTCCAGTATCATCTGCTTAAAATATTTAGACCACATTATTAAAAAAAACGATTCAAGTGCATGTCGATTCAAGTTTTTTTGTCAAGATATAAAAAAGGAACTAAGAGGTCCCCTGCGAGACTGATTTTATTTGGAGGCACTAGACGTTGGCAAAAAATTTCACTATCATTAGTACTTTTTTAAATTGATTTAAAACAGTCATTCTGTCAATTAAACAAATCCATTTAAAACAATGTCATGACACAAACCTCAGTAGAACTCCTCGGAGGTAGATAAAGGGGCACCTTCTCCACTCTCTCGCCTCCTTGCTGCGAGCACCCGCAAGCTACGCGACATTTCGCGTTGGCGCTGTGATCTTCCCCGCCTTGGACGATGCTCCAGGTTTCCTTGGTACTGGCCGTGATGTGCAGGGGCCCGTTGCCGATGTTTTGGATACGTAAGCTCTTGCGGATTCTAAAGGTAAGGTAATAACATTACGAAGCTATTTTTTTAACAAGAGTCTAAGAGTGCGTCCAGATCTGGCGAATGCGATCGCGCGCGCGATCCCTGTACAGCCTTTACAGCCAGCCTTGCATGCGCTGCATGCACTGGCGTTGCTGCGCGCCTGGAGTTCTCGAGGTGTGAATTCGCCAGATCTGGATTCTGAACGCACCCTAAGATAGCTTCAACATTCTCTTAGGCTTCATTCAATTCAAGATAGACCTATGTTCAGCAGCGATCTTACGTAGGCTGATTATGATGATAGCTCTTAATCTAATATAATTTACCAAACCGAACTGGAGTACAACGAAAAAAACCATAACACTCTCTCAGTTCGTAGAAAGTTTTTACAGTAACAACTACCATATTTTTAACCGACTTTTATTACATCTGTACTGTAGTCAGTATTCAGATAAAGACAATGTTGTCGCCTTCCCAATGTTGTGGGTGGTATGACCCTTGCTTACCTCATGACGTCACCAGTGGGCAAGTCCAGCGCACAGAACTTAACGCGCAGCTGTTTGTCGGACGCGCGCAATACTCCTTCTCTTTCTGCCTGCCGAAGACGAACGAGCTGCGGCGGAGGCTCGTCTCGATACCAGCCAGGCCTGGATATATTTTTAAATGTATTTCTATGCGAAATCTATGGGAATATCGTGTTTTGTCAGCTCATAAAAAATACGTCAATAGGTTATGGTGTCATCATCCCTATTCACGAGTGCGTGTGATAGGTACAGTGGTTTCGCACCCCCATGAAGGGCAGAGGCGCCTTATTATTTAGCTCATTACATGATAGATGCAGATCTGTTCATGTTTTACCAAGTTTTTTAAACCGTGTATACAACTACAGCCATAACTAGGTACATAATTTCATTTCATAACCTGTAAAATTAAAAAGACTTAAACAGGTCTCCTAGGGCTCCCAAGCTCAAACAAACTGAACTCGATATAGGAGTAATTGAAAAACCCACATGCCTCGAGCCGTAACAGAAATATTATCAGTCACAGCACGGACGACGCAAGCTCATATGATTGGGGATTTTCAATTTTCACCCCATTTATGTTTGTATAAATTTTCACAGTAAATTCGACCCGATAAGATTAACCTGCATTATTCTGAAATGAAATAAGCATGGAAAAATTGAAGCCGTTATGCTGTCACTCTGTTGACTGTCTGTCCATTTGTGCGGGTTTTTGTATTTCTAACAATAGAAAATAAGCCGTTTTCTATTCTGATTGCAGCTGCCATTGTTCTTAGATTGAGCTGATTACCTGCGTAACAATGTAATTATTTTGTCTTTAAAATGGAAAAAAGGAGAGCTATCAAAGCTGGTCAAATATTTAAGACCGTGCTTGCTACTTTAGGTAAATATTCACATCATCAAAAGCAAAGTGAAATTTAGCAGCAAACCCGTACCCACTGGCCTAATTAACGAATGCCGGGTCACTCGGCTGCACCCTCACAACTTAGGACCATAAACACGGGATGCTGCTTACTTACTGCTGTTTTATTGCTCTCTCGGCACGCGTGTACCATTTTGCTGAGGTCACACATTGAAACAGACAGGCCATATTTTGACCAAACGTTTTGAGTTTTCAGTTATTTTCTTAACTTCCGTTTCTAACGGGTCTAAAAGTTTCCGCGTGACAGACAAAGGCTTATCATGACACTGGTTTTCAGTAGAAATGCCCCGACATTTTGACGTGATGCAATGACACATTGGACCTCCAAAAAACCTCAAATCTCTCCGGCAATCCAAGCCCTCGCAGATACACAGAATCTGTCAGAAAAACCCGCGATCCCCGACATGCGACAGGCCAACAGACGTTTAATGTAAATTAAAAAAAATGTTAGGTATTGGTCGACGTACATCATGTAAAACAACAACATAACTAAAACTTGCCAAAGAAAAATGGGCTGAAATGTGAAAAATATTTTAGGCCTTCTATACTAATTCGGTCACCGAACCATTCTTCTGACAAAAAACCGGGCGAGGCGGTTGGCAACGGTCAAAAACTATTTTCCACATTTTGACTAATGATTATTTTATATTATATATGTTTCGCATTTATTTTATGTGCCTAATCTTGGACGAGATAAAAAATATTTATTTTTTATAATAATTATGACATACGTCCAATAATGTTGTTCTTTATCCAGCGGCGCTCTAATCCAAGTTTCGACAAAACGAATGATTTTAACAATCAACATAATAATATTAGGATCTCTTGGATTTTTTAAAGCCATGCTTTATTTTTGGATTTGGATCTTTTTGGAGCTTTTTGGAGCCAAGCTTGGACCAAATGTAGATTCCAATGTGTGGGCCAGGCATTAGTTCCCGTCGCGGTCCTAAGTCGCGACCGTTATAAGTTTACTGTCATGTGAAGTTTGGTTTATGGTGGGGAATGTTTGCAAAATATACTTTTATGTCATCCGGTTACAGTAGAACTCGCTTTGCTATACGCTTAAGTTAGAGATGGATCTGCTAAATTATCATTGCTAGCTGCAATAAAACAGAATAACAAAGGAAACAATATATTGAGGTTAACTTTATAGTTTTGCAAACCCAATGTGGCATAACTATCAATAAATCGATTCCACAGCCGTCTTGGTTTAGTGATTTGGGCTTTAGAATACAAAATAAAGGGGTCATGGTTCACATCAAATTGCAGGGCTATGACTCTTAATATGTCTATTGAAAATCTAGTCACTGCAGTACGAGTTCTGTTACGTTTGGGGATGGATAAAGGCACCTAAAAACAGACTGTTAGTTACAAGTAGGTTTAACATTCTAATGGTTTATAATATTCTGAAAGAAATATTACGAATAGAATCGTCATCTCAAACAGAACCATCACATTCATCATCCATTATATTAGTGTCATCGAAATTGAACTGCAAAAAATAGCAATATCATATCGTCCACGTCAAAACTGTTTCTCGCGCTTCGTATCTCTCGTGAGTTCGTGACGTGTGAATAATAGCGCGTCGTCTGCAGATGGCGCTGACGAGACGAAAGGATAACAATGCACATTATGAGCTGACAGCAGCTCACTTGGGGTATGTCGTGAGATAAGAGTCTGGTCTTATTTTGAGACCCAAATTGGATTTACGTTACCAGTTACATTTTTAATGAGTTAAGTGGAAAAGAGCAATGTCTGTCTGTGAGTTCAGAAGAGTTACTTAAGCTAATGATTTGGCCATTCAACGGAGCAGACCGTTTCATAAGCGGACCCCAACATCATCATCGGATCATCTAACATCGGATATCCAAGGTGTAACAAATTAGAAATAATTATTTGCTTTTAACATAAAACCCTGTTTAATCCAAAAGGGGGTGATTCTGGTGCTGGAAAGCCTAAGCCGCTGATCTGTTGACATCAATTTGTACAGAGATGTGAACTTTTTTTTCACATTTCGATATTGGTCTCGTAGTAAATCATAATCAGCATAGTTACAATTTAGCACCAAACTCTCTTTTGGATCAAACATGATTTTGTTTACACCTTGTGTTGACAAAGGTTGCAGAAATATATTGTTTTTCGGACGTTAATATACTACTATACTGTGAAAGAAAAATGGTATATACCCAACTATGCAGTAGAAGACAGTCAGCTAAATATGTGATGATGGAAATTTACTACCGGCTATTCTTACGACTACTTATCATCAAGGAATTGATCTAACCCCGCAATCTGTGAAGGTTGCGTCCGGAACAGTATTACAGCATCAGGCGCCAACTCTCCGTGTTCAGAAGGCGAGAGCGTCACTTGGAGTTCAATAAACGCCCCCGGTGCAATTGTAAAGACTGGAGGATCCACCTAAAGGTATTAAGACTTACAGCAAATTGCTAATTATGTTTTCCAAAAATCTAACGGTGTCACAATTCTTTAAATATTATAATAAAAATATCGGACAACATCACATACAATGCTCTGATGCTAAGGTAAGTAGCTATAGTTCGGCCGTTCAGAGAATGCGTTCCTGACACCTATCAGTTAGTCACGACTAGTGATGGGCACAACATAACACTGAGTTCGTTACCGTTCCTCCAAAATGAAACGCCACGTTATTTTTAAGATTATTTTCGTTTTAAATTGGCGGAATCATTTAAAATTTATATTTTAGTAATTTAGGTGGAAACCAAAAAAAAGGTAATTTTAATATAATAAAATTGTTTTATTTATTTTTTGTTACAAAGTTACAATCTGTATTTCTATGCAAAAAAGTACATTGAATTGAATGTGCGTACAGAATATTAATCAGACTCCGATTCGCTTGAGGAGGTGGTGTCTTCATCATCATCTTCGCCTACATGTATAATTATATTATTATCAATAACAGAATCAATCCTGATATCTCGGTCAAAATGTTCCATAATCAGGTTTTTAGTATTCTCAACAACCTTTGCCCAGTCATCTCTAGTGACTTCCCCGCAGGCTTCTTTTAATAGGGTCATCATCTTTTTTGTGCTGAATGGCGGGGAAGTATTGTGGTTACCATTTTCAACCTAAATATAAAAATGCTACTTTCTTTCGCGCGTTCGGTTTGTTCATAGTTTTATTTTTATATTTAATAAAAGTTATCTTACAGTCCATTATTTTCAAATTCTTAAAAAGAAAAACAAAACGTATTATTTTATAAAGTATAACTGTATAAGAACAGATTACGATACTGCTATTGCCTGTTATTGTTAGCACAGCACTACAAATACAAAGCGCTGACATAACCTTGTAATAGCGCAGTATAGATTTAGATTTTTTTTTTATTTGAGATGGGCTTACTCTTGACCCCAATCTTGCTCTAGAGCATAGATGGGATCTATGATGGAGCGAGCTTGCCCAGAAGATGTCTATTCACTCTGGAATTAAAGAGAGTCAGGTTATATGCACTCGGAAATACAGACGCAGGCAGGGAATTCCAATCTTTAGCTGTGCGCATTATAAAAGATGATGAGAAGCGCTTAGTGCGGATTATGGGTATATCAACTAAGAACGGATGGTAGCCGGCTGTCTGGATGTCCGATGGAAGAAAGGTGACGGTGGTATGAGCATCATAGGCTCATGAGCTCATGCAGCTCATGAGCACACTCTCCGAAGTACAATCTATAGAAGACCGATAGGCAAGCAACTTTGCGGCGGTGAACCAGGCTGTGCAGCTTGGACGCCACCAGTTTTTTATCGCCTATTATTCTCTTGGCTCTGCGTTCCACCGAGTCTAGTGCAGCAAGTTGGTATTTCGCCGAGCCGTCCCAAAGGTGGCTGCAGTACTCCATGCAAGATCGGACTTGGGCTTTGTAAAGAGTTAAAAGCTCTCCAGGCGTGAAGTACCGCTTGACTTTATTCAGGACGCCCAACTTTCTAGCTGCAATTTGAGCCTTAGACTCGATGGTGGTGCCAAAGTTGAGGTCAGAGGACAACTCCATGCCAAGAAGTTGTAGAGTGTCGGTCACTGGAACAGATGTACCTCGGAAAGTAGGAGAAAGGGTAGGAGAAAGTATTGTTTACCAAGTTATTTGACACTCAGTTTGGCACAAAATTATAAAATTCATTGATTTATTGATATAATAATGTTGTTTTAATGCTCATCAATTGTTAAAACGGTAAACAACCAGCTAAAATATTTTTATCGTAACTGCAACGCCATTACAAAGTTACGTCGTCAGTTCAATCGCGACGTGTCAGGAACGCATTCTCCGAACGGCCGAACTTTAAAGCACTTGTGTTATAGAAATCAGAAACAACGACGGTACCACAACACTCAGACCCGAGACAATATAGAAAAGTTCGTTTTCTACACTGACCCGACCGGGAATCGAACCCGGGACCTCAGGGATGGCGCAGGCAAGTCCGGCGTGCGCTCCTCTTGGCTATGGAAGTCGTCGTTAAGTCGTTATTCTCTGTCTTGTTTTCTTTTTGGAGGGGTAAGCAAAAAGTCGTCAGGCATTCGAATTTTTTTAGAGGTGGTAATTTATTTGAACTATTTCCTATGTAAAAAATGGATTTACCTACCTTGAATAACGTATCAGTCTGTTCGCCACAATCTTTCGTAAAGAATATCTCGACACCGGTGTCCATATCTTCTGGAACCTTGCTGCCGCTGTCCTCAAATTGTTCATCCAGACAATGATCCGCTGCAACATGCTTGTGTGTAAATATCTGATAGTAGAAGATAATTAACACTCTATTTATTACATCATACTTCCGCACAAATCAAAATTTAATTGGAAACGCGTACCTATATCGCACGTTCAGCATCCATGACACTGTCTGGCAGATATCATAAAATGTGTAATTCTCGCGCAAGTTGCTAAGAGCGCTTTCACACTAGGCGATTATAAGCAGCTTATTTTGTGTTTAGGCGCGAGGCATAAACAAGAGGCGTCGGTGTGCCGCAGGTGCAACGCGGGGCTTACGCTTACGTGTGTCCCGCGCCTTAGTTATTAATTTATATTTTCATAATACATGATTGAATGCAAAACTGATTATTTTATAAACTACAATCGTGTTATTTAGCAGCGTGGCTAATACATCCAATGTAAAAATCCTATCATTTTGCAGCGTAGCGACATTTAGTAAATAAAATTTAGTAAAAAGTGTAAATTTTAAGCGGATGGTTAGCTTAGTGTGACATAGTTACTGAGTCTTCTTTACAAATCTATACTATGCCCGTACCGAGGTTAATTTGCTACTACAAGGATAAACAGTATCGGCAGAGGCGGTTGGAGTCCTTTGTGCATCCAAAACTATCTGAAACTAACCTCAAGCTATCTTCTGTCATCTAGATGCAAGTCGTTCTTCGTTCACGTTATTGTGGTGTAATTTCAAAGCTATTGCATTGTATTTAACGACTGTGATGTTAGTTTGAGCATCGAAAACACAGAATGATGTAAAGTTGGTTCAGAATACACAAATTTTAATAAAATTGACTATGGGTAACTTATGATGGTAGTAAATTTTTGTTTTTAGCAATTCCATGCAAGGTTTAATTGAAGATAAATAACACTTGAAATACACTGGCTTTGACAGCGAGAAAAAAACACTTGAGGAATATCATCCTGTCACGTAACGTCCTCGGTAGCTTAGTTGGTAAAGCACTCGCCCGGCTTGCGATGGGACGTGGGCTCGAGTCCCACCTGAGGTCGATGATTTTTTTCAAGTGTTATTTATCTTCAATTATGATGGTAGTTTAGTAAGTACATATATTGATTTTTCGTAAACATTCCATGATTTTGCTGTAAACTATTAGGCTATACCTACATATTACATTAGTTTTGTCGTCTTCTACATAATCTATGCGTGCTTTGCGTGAAATAATCTTACTATTTAAACTGTGCGAAGAGAAGGGACGTTGGTTTGATTCCCAATGAAGGCAGTCATTTTTTTTATATGTATTATTATTATGCCATCTAATAAAGTGGTGAGTTACAGCTATCGTCCTATGACTACAATTCATGTAACTTTCTAATAAGCTATATTTAAATGTCCAGCCGGGAAAGAGTATGCTTAGCCTAAGAACTTGCACCACCCTATCTTTGCCATACATACAACAGGCTGTGCAAGAGAATAGGACACTCCTTAAAACCACGTGATCAGCTGGTCATATACAACAACTTTTTCTATGGGAACAACATTCCTGTATATACAAGGAAACATTATTTCATTCCATAAACTTATCTCTAAGATAAGATTTGACATTATCTATAAGGCTCTATTATGTACTTCTTAATAATTAATTATTAAATGATACTTACAGTCAAAAGCTGTGACACAAGGGCAGACACGAGGGAGCACGTCGAAGAACCGCAAGTACAGACGGAATGGCATCACGTCTTGTAAATGTTCTGAAACAACAGTTTTTTAATCAATCAATTATTTTATAAAAAAAATTAATTGTTATAAATACATTTTATTAATTTGATTAGGCAATTTTTTATTTATTTATTCAATTACTTACGCATTTGCTTTTATTTGGAGTTTATAAAGTATGATTTGAATGATTTCACAAAAAAGGAAAAGTAATGCCATCAAAAACAAAACTTGTAAAAAAAAACAAGTCTCGCAACTCAGTTCTTCTACCGTGAAAAGTTATGTAATACCAAGTTGGTTAATTTATTCAGTCCCTACATAAGGGACCTTCTGTCTTAAGTTGTTACGTAAGTAGCTAATCTAACAACATCTTATAGTGACCATATCAATATTAAAAATATTTTATGTTTTAAATAAATAAATCCACTTGGCAATCGCATGATAACACAGTGTATCTCACAACGAAAACTAATTATATGAAATTAGATTATTTGCGATTGCCAAGTCAATCTATTTATTTATAACATAAAATATTTTTAATATTGATAATTATGGTCACTATAAGATGTTGTTAGATTAGCTACTTACGTAACAACTTAAGACAGAAGGTCCCTTATGTAGGGACTGAATAAATTAACCGACTTGGTATTACATGGATATCACAACTTTTCACGGTAGAAGAACTGAGTTGCGAGACTTGTTTTTTTTTACAAGTTTTGTTTTTGATGGCATCTCATTTCTTTTTGTAGGCGTAAATTAAATAGAACGTGGTTTGTGTGTATACCTGCGATATCGCAGCAAGACCCAAAGGTTGCCTGGAAGAAAGTGTCCGCCTTTCTGTGACGAACGGGAAGCGTGGAAGCCGCGGCGCGGGAAAGCCACCTCCGCCGGCCGCGGTTATGATTATTAGTGTTCTTTCGTTCATGACAATTTCGGACAATTTAGTTTACCTAATAAGTACTTTGCGGGATTTTGGTATCACTTCATAAGACATGCCCCATTATTTTTTTTGCATTCCGTTTATTGACCATTTTTACTAGCTTTTAGTTATTACAAGCTTTTAGTTAGTTTCACCTGTCCCGTTGTCTGTAATCAAATCTTGCAAGTTAAATTTGATTCCCTTCCCTTTACCGATTGACCTGAACTTTTGCAGATATGTGTGAACCGCGTGACAATGTTAAATTAATGTGTCAATATTATGATGAATGTTACTGATCTGATGATGGAGCTGGAAAGTGGCCATAGGAACTTCACAATGAAACGAAACAACCTCATCGAGTTTTGGCTCGTTTGATTCGTCTTGACGAGTACTTTGGTGCAAGATGGTAACCATTGTCTGATGATGGAGCCGGAAGGTGGCCATAGGAACTCAGTAACTAAGCGACACAACTGCGTCTACTTTGATTCGTTTTGATGGGTGGACTGTATTTGATGGGAAGTGAGTGTGGTGACAGGTGATGGTTTGGTGGACGAGAATGTGCGACCCCATTATCTTTGGGAAAATAAGTTCGTTTGTTCGTTCGTTCCTTCGTTCCGTTTGTTATGAATGTGGATTCTGACTATGATAACATGTTTGCTACGTACCTTAAAATATGCTAAATGGTCTTTAATGTTTCATCAAAACACAAATTTTATTTAAGTTTGTTTGCGCTACGAACTACGCCGTCGATGGCGTATTTTTGATGCGAGATTTTCGCGTAAAAATTCTAAAAAGTTAATCGTTTCGTTTTATTCCGTTACTTGGGGAGCACCATTTCATCAAAGTACGACATTAATGCCGCAATTAACAGTATAATCGGTGCTGCTGCAGCAGCCTTTGGCAAATTAAACACCAAGGTCTTCCGCTCGCATGACTTAAAGTTAGCCGCTAAAGTTGCTGTTACATGACTATCGTGCTGCCTAATATTTTGTACTCCGCCGAAACATGGACACCGTATCGACGCCACTTTCGCCAACTAGACTGTTTCCATATAAAATGTCCGATCGTGTGCGTAATACTGAAGTCTTGAGACGAGCCAATGTAGGTGGCATTGAGTCGTATCTTATGAGACGACAACTTCGCTGGTGTGGCCATGCTTCGCGTATGTCTGAGGAGAGAGTGGCGAAGCGCATTTTTACTCTAAGCTTCAGGAGGACAAGCGTAAGCATGGCGGACAACTTTTGAGGTACAAATATGTGCTGAAGCGCCATATGAAGGGATGTGACATAGATCCTTCTCTCTGGGAGGATTTAGCATCCAACCGTGGAGAGTGGAGAACGCGCGTGAATGTCAAAGTCGCTGACTCCCGGCGGCTTTCTCATCTTGACGCCAAGCGCGATGAATTGAAAGCCCGACCACCTACGGCTATCAGTTATAATTTAAATAACGGTGTGCTAACATGTCCTCAATGTACGCGTCTCTTTGTCAATAAAGTTGGGTACGTAGGCCATAATATGTTATGGGCATAGGCACACGAACGACGACAGCAAAATGGGAAGTAGAAGTGGTCGCTGTAACAGAACTCGGTTAGGAGGATTATTAACAAGTAATAAAGGCATGTTTAAAAAAAACCTTTTAATTTTATTACAAGTTACCGTTGAACATAATCCATAACCGCAAATGTAACTTTGTAATCCTATATATTTATATTGGATTACAAAGTTATTTATGCAGTTGGTGTATCTAGAAAACTGGACTAAAATTGTAAAATATTTTAGTTTTTCCTTGATTTTTACACTAAACACTAATTGAATTCAAAATTTGAAGCTTCTATGTCTACTAGAAGTGCCTTAGAGTTTTGATGATCGGTCAGTCAGTGAGTGACAAAATTAAGAACTTTGACTTGTTATAATTCTTACGCTACTGGTTCAAATTGAATGAATGTTGAAATATACCGTGTTTATACAATGCTTGCCTGGTTACTAGAAATACAGGCTTCTAGTTAAATCCACAACGAAGTTATAGGGGGTCGAAAATGGCCCGAACTGCTTCGAGAAAAGTATAGTACGGCCGTGCCGCTTTTTTTTGCTCGACTTGGCGGGGGCACTGCCGTGCCCCCAGATTTCTTTAAGGCACGGAACATAATTATTATAATACAAGCGGCACGGAGCAGACGTGGTGGCCGTAGCTTTTGCATTTCATACAAAATGTATGAGAGCGACGAAGTGCCCCGCCCGCTTCTCGTCTACACCTCTCTCGTAGCTCGCCCGCGCCAAGCCTGCGCCTCACCCATGTCATGTCGTACAAACATTTGGACAGTTAAAAAGATACCATAATTAATATTAGAATAGACGTACCTGCGGAACTCATGAATGTACGAATAATACCGCTTTAATTTAAGGTTAAAACTGTATTAATTAGCTTTGCGTCTCTGGGAAGTAATTTTTCACGGGCTCAATTAAAGAATTCAAGTGGAATGGAAACAAAGGGTGGCTCTCTGGAGTGGATACGATTCTTATCTTACGGGAAATGTCTGTGTTTCGTTGATATATTGTGTTATTGGGATAAAAGGGAAAATAAGAATAAACATGTAAGCAGAAAGACGCCTTGTAATATAACTACCTAATACGTGATGTATTGATAATAACGTGGTAAGAAAAGAGTATACCTACTAAGTGTAGTACTTGTGACTAGATGAAGGATACCTAATCATTCATAAATACTTTTACAAACATTAATGATTTAAGTGCAAGGGATCATACTTACTCATCACAGAAAAATTGCCTCTCACGGGATTCGAACCCGCAACCGCTTGTAGTCCTGCGCTCTAACTACACCAGTCTGTCGCCATATTTATCTTGAAATTATATTTACTCGGTCAATAAGAAATGATTAATCACCGAATTTGAAATACCCTTTTCGAATAGAAAAAAAAACACTGCCAAGTGCGAGTCCGACTCGCGCACGAAGGGTTTCGTAGCTTTGTTTTATGGAAGCCCCCTTACATATTTATTTTATTTTGTTTTTTAGTATTTGTTGTTATAGCGGCAACAAAAATCATCATCTGCGAAAATTTCAACTTTCTAACTATCCACGGTTCATGAGATCCAGCCTGGTGACAGACCGACAGACCGACAGACGGACAGACGGACAGCGGAGCCTTAGTAATAGTGTCCCATTTTACCCTTTGGGTACGGAACCCTAAAAATAGGCATCAAATACTTATAAATTGTAAAATTGCAAACCATGTTCTTTTAGAACGTAAGCGTGCACGACGAGCTCCGCGCGAGACAC
Organism: Anania fuscalis; assembly: GCA_950371115.1. Classification (NCBI taxonomy): domain Eukaryota; kingdom Metazoa; phylum Arthropoda; class Insecta; order Lepidoptera; family Crambidae; genus Anania; species Anania fuscalis. Next base: position 19,191,134 of record OX493335.1, on the reverse strand, counting down.
GTTCTTCATGCGGATGACCCGGTCCGGGTCCGACGATGACATCCTGGTGCAAAAAGATATCTAAAATTAATTAATGACTTATCCGACTATACAGGAGGATGTGGCTTTGAACATTTGCCCTTAAGGAGCCGAAACAACTTTGGCAACCCTTAATTTATTTATTATGGTCATAACAGAATCCATTTTAAAATATAATTTATAATATTATTTCGAATTCTATCAGTTTCGTCTCCGATTGCAGTTGATGCGACCACTTAGAAATTATGTCAATTGTTGTTTCGACAAAATCTATGTTGGGCATTCGTTCGATCAATAATGAAATTGTCAAAATAATGTTTTGTCGATCTTATGATGAGAGATCATGGCATACCTAGGTCTAAAGTCCAGAAATTCATGAAAAATAAACGACTAAAAAAAGCACAGCTGTGTTGTAATTCAGAGAATTTATTAAAAGTCCAAACACGCATTGATGATAATGACCAATCTTTTGTAAACAGGCAAATGCATTTCGACAACCTGTGGTAGACTCTAAATTTCTCAATTAAACTGATCTCAATAAGTAAATAATAGAAATATTGGACAACATCACATACATTGTTCTGATACTCAGGTTAGTAGCTAAAGCACATGTGTTATAGAAATTAGAAACAACGACGGTACCACAACACACAGACCCGGGACAATGCAGAAAAGTTCGTTTTCCACATTGACCCGACCGGGAATCTAACCCGGAACGTCAGAGATGGCGGCGACGCCCAGTCCGGCATGCTCGCCTCTCGGATGTGTTGGACTTAGAGTAAAAAATCGGTTGAATGACCTTTTTAACTTTTTAGGTAGATTGGCCTGCTTTCGACTGTACATAACACAACACAACAAATGATTGCAATAAATTTAAGTTTGAACACATTTGCCTTCTTTAATTTGTCTACTATTCAAAACCACAACCTCTAGCAGTGAAGTCCTTTTATTTCGTTCCGTACACAACTTTAAAGATTTTTGGTCACTGACAAAAACTTAATTTAAATTGTTCTTACAATACCCCTTTCTCCTAGCGATTTGTCCATTTAATTGATTTCCCCTGGGTATCTTTTTTCTTAACCCTGTTCCTTTTCCTCGCTTATTTCCAAAATTCCCGAATCGCCCCGAACAGTCACTCGGCTCACTCTTTCGTTCATTCGTGTCAGCACAGAGTAAGAATTATACTAGTCAGTGAGTGCTTTGATTATCGCGTACCGATTGACCAAGTCCGACCGAGATCTATTTGAGCCGAATGATACATTTGAAGCAGATTCGGATCAGTGGATCATTTTGGTGAATCGACTCACAGAGTCGTTTCAGTAAAGAGTTACACACGTTTAGTAAGTACCACTTATTTATTTTATTCTTATTTATTTAAATTACCAACAGCTATTCCATGAATACTTTCATTCTAGTTACATTTTGTGTTATTAACTTAATGCATAGCCATATTATAAGTAAACACCTCTTGCAATTTTATGGTGAAACAGAACTAAAACTACGTACAATAAGAAGAATTATAAACAAATAAAATAAAATAAAGTAAACAAGTAATTGTAATAGGTAATTTGTTCTATCGCTGTTATCCTTAATTTTTCTTAAATCAGCCAGACTGTCCCTATGTATAGCGATAATATCACTAAATCCATTGAAGACGTTACAAATCCTATACATGGGTGAGTTCGCACCGAATTAGTTTTCCGTAAAGGTGGGCAAAGTGGCAACAGGATAACGTGTCTAGAGTACTTATAAGGCACTCTTACTTGGCTAAGTAAACTCGAACAATCAATTTGGGACCGTAGTAACTTGTAAAGAAAAACAAGGTCCAAGTTACTTACTACTACTACAACTTAACCAGGATCCTAAATTCGGCAGTCTATTAATTAATACAATGTGCTATCGCGTGTGAATTTTCCGTTAGAGAGCTTAGTGTCGCGTGAGGTCTTCTAATAAAATGTCAGTTCGTTCGGAGGCTACGTACACGGGTTTCTTAGAATTATTGTGAAAAGTTTGCGTTACCTGAGATTTATTATGGAAAATATGAGTTACACGTCAATGAATGCCAGTGATTTAAGGGGAGCTACGAAAAAGAGGTGCAAAAAGGATTTTGGGAATTACATTACTGAAACTACTGAACCGATTTTTATGAAATTTGGTACAGAGATATTTTTATTGCCTTTTATTGCGAAAAAAAGGCTTGGAGGGGTTTAATATGGGATGAAAATTTCTATGAAAATTGGTCATTTTCGAAGATTAAACCATTAAACGTATTTAGGCACTGGATAAGAAATAAATAAATGATTGGTGTAGCGTTTTTGCAATTTCAGCCTGTGCGGGAAAAGAATAGGGGATGAAAGATCGTATAAAACAAATTCACACATTTACGCCTAATTCTGGAACCGAATTTAATAAAATGTGGTTTAGAGGAGCTTGGTTAGGTTAGTACTGAATAAATGAGTATTATTGAGTATTATTCCTCGATAGTGACGCCAACTGATGATCACAAAAACGGTAGCCCTCATTTTAACGCTTCCCTAACATATGGGGGCTAAGACAAGGGCAATCGTTTCGTGGCGAAACGATATCGAAATTCGTCATCGTGTTAGATACAGATAACAATGACTAATTAGCACGTGACTTCACGACAACATTTGTCAATCTTTTTTATTTCTATTCTAAACATTTTATTATTTTCAAACTTCGCTATAGCTTCGTTATGTTATTTTGGCTACGGCCTCTGGTAAGCTACGTCTATTACGGCTGTGATGGAGGAATGCCCTTAGACAACGAATGTTCACGGTATTCAACAAATATGTTAAAATAAAAAAGCAAGTGCTTAGTAATCAAAGCAATGAAGCTGAAAATGCAGTTCATCAATTGATATTAATTTTTAAAAATTTACCCATAAGCTCCTGTATGCTCGAAGTTTAATGGAATTTTCGCTCTCAAAGCAGTGGGTACATTCCCACTGCTATTTTCGGACACCTTTTGTGCCTTTAGAATTTCATCAAGGGTCCGCCGAATGGATTCTCGACATTTTTAACTTGGAACTTGAAAATGTGTGGTCTCTATTTCTCTCTATGAGACACGAGTTCGACGTCTTTGTCGAAGATAAATTGAGTATTAGTAGAAAAATTGCTCGCAAAAAGAGCCTGTAATTATGGAAATACAGGGTTATTTTCAAAACGCTGCTGACATGCTTGTAAGGGGTTATTTTAATAATCTATTTGATTATTAAAATAATCCCTTACAAGCATGTCAGCAAAATATTAATTTTTGGAATATTAAGCCTATTTTAAAATAACAAAATGATAAAAAATCTTATGGGTATTAATTCCATATAAAGGCAACAAGTTCTCGTGGTTTTAGTGTAGACCCAACTAAGCTAATAATAATTTTCTTAATAACCCAGACTATTGTTTTAACCTTTTGTCCTATGTCCTAGATTAAAGTATCAAAGGGGGAATATATGCTTTAATTGTAAATTTTTGATTAGCGGTCAACCCAAGTGTCAGAGTAAGAAGATTCAATGCTTCAATTAATATTTTAATAACACCCTTAGCCGTTCAAATAGTAGCCTTCAAATGAGTCCATTACAGTTGACGTAATAATTAATATGGGGTGAGATGAACTTTTGCTTTATAGCCTATCAGCAGCAGACATTTTATTTAAAGTTTTAATTAGTTTAAAGTAATATAGAGACAATATTACACAAGTTTTTAATGTGTATAGTAGTGCGGTCGTGTGTTTTTGTAAGATTGCAATACGCTTTAGTACCTATTTGTGGCTCCAACAGACGACAGCAGTGAACCAGAGATAAGCCATCCAGGCCGCGGTTGTGACGTGAATGGCTTAACTCTCTGTCAGTTTTAAGCATCATTATCGTTTCACTTGAAAATATTATAAAAGGGCTCAAATACCTTACAGACTTACATATTATTGAAGCAATAACATTTAAAATAATGTATTTTTTTTATGGCTTTGAAAATTGTGCATACGGTAGCGCATTTTATAAAAATGAATGAAAAAATAACTTAAGTAGACCGCCTGAAAAGCTGTTAAGGCTGATCACATTATCAGTTAATTCTATAAAGCCGAGGCATCCGGCTCATTCCACGCGGCCAAGCAAAAAGTCCAATCCAGGTAGGGAGAAATACCAACTCTCATGTAGATTCAATCTCTTTGACACACACATATCCTTTGTTTTTATTTCTGTGTACATCATAATATGAAAAATTACCGTTCGCAACAACTAACGAAATAGAAAAGGCTGTTTTCGTTTTCTTCTTCAGCTATTTTGAAGTATTAAATATATGTATAAAATTACTGTCGGATAAAAAATGACAATACTTCATTTTGGAAAAATCTTATTTAATTGTAAAGAAAACGCTATTTTATATACTTACTATTTCAAGATCAATACTGCAGACACTAAAAAGCATTTTCCAATGAATAAAAGTTTTTATAACACACGTGTGTTTCACACAGAATCCATAGGACAGAACTGCCTGGCGCAATTTAATTAGAAGAGCCCACCCCACCTTAAGTGGGAAAAGGAAAAGAAGAAGAAGAAGTGTATTTTAACACACAATGTGTAATAAAAACTTTTTTAAATAAAATCTTGCCCCGATAAACATTACAACATAAACATTATGGCAACTGACTATAACGGCTTGTGGTACGATCCCTTCAAGCAGTGGACTGCAGGATTTATATCGGCCATATAAGTGAAGTGGGATTTATCAGCGGATCTGTCCGTCGCAATCGCAGCTCAGATCAAATCATCAGCCGGAACACTTTCTGAGAGCCGCCGGCTTTGAACATTTTTATAAGTGTGTAGAGGCGAATTTGCAGTAAAAATAAAGATTACCTACTAATTTTAATAGAACTGAGCATAATATATTCTACATAATTCGTTCTAAAGAAAAGAATAATAAGTTTGAATTACTTTGTAGAAATTACATTAAAATAATTACTATAATACTAGCAGCTTTCTAGTTCTCCGCAACCTAATCTATGCTAATACAATTAATTCACATTCCAATTTTAAACTTTAGAAATATTTATTTTTGGATAATTGCCATTTTTTTGAATTTCAGATATTAATGATATAACATTAAAAAAATATAATTATTTATGATGTTAGTGAACATTATAGTTTGAAAACTATAATGCACATTGATTTTTCATGATTCTATAAGGTAAGGGTAAGGTCCCTTTTATTATAGGCAGCAAAATGTATAAGTCATGTGTCAAAGAGCTTAATTTATTATTTATTATTTATTATTAACTATTTGCAAAAATGAATTCGTTTCATTGGTTCATTTAGGGAGCTATATTAGGCACATGTGATATGTTGTAAAGATTACATTGTACTTTTTCGTCAAGATAAGATTCTCATAATTTTCAATTTCCATTCTGCTGACACACGTCCTACAATAATTCATTTTTATCGCACGACATCTTAACGGATGAGTAATCGATTCGACTGATCGGATACTTTGCGATTAAACGTCCATTTTGTCACTCGCTTGGTAGGGGTGACACGGACGTTGGGCAAATATTTTCAAAGTTAAATGAGTTTCATCCGACAAATATCGTAAATCGGTAATTGAGGATATAGCACGTGTTGTTTGAACAGCAAAGAGATCGAAGTAATTTGTTTTATTTAGGATTTTACCACGTGTAACCTTTATCTTATCCGTAAATTATGAGTTCTTCGGGGTTGTTTTAGAAGACTCTGTGAACTTTACTTATAGCGAAAGCAAGTGTGATGATTCTCTCAGAGACACATCATGTTCTGCTGACAATTGACCGTGACAAAACAAATTTAATTTGGGATTTACTGGTACATTGTCAGTCCAGAGCTAGACACTGTTGGCTCGTCACTGGATTCGATCCTTGCATATTTTTTTTCACTATACAGGGTTATTTGAAATAAATCAACAACCTCACACGACTAGATAGCTAACATCATAAACAACAACATTTGCTCTTTGTTTTATCATAACTCAATACATCAATTAAAAATGATTTTCCAAGCTTTTATTGTACTGTCGTAACATTTGTAAGTCTATGTTAGTCGACGCGCGCGCGTCACTCGCGCTCCGCCCTCCCCCGCCCCGCCCGATGTGAAGCGCACAGAGATAAGAACATTCAGACGTAAAATTATATTGATATTTATTTTTGTATGAAAGTAAAATATTGTCTAATTATCTAAAGTCGTAGAACAAATGTTATTTTGTATGAAGTTAGCTATCTAGTCATGCGAGGCTGTTGTTTTTTTTTTCAAACAACCCTGTCTATGGACTTATTGCCAGCTAAAGTGGCAATGGGCGGAGCACATAGCACGTAGAACTGACGGCCGATGGGGCAGAAAGGTTCTGGAATGGAGGCCACGTACCGGCAAGCGCAGCGTGGAACGTTTACCCACAAGATGGGTAGACGACCTGGTAAAGGTTGCAAGACGACGCTGGATTCAGGCCGCTTCCAACCGGCCGATCTGGAAGTCACTGGGGGAGGCCTATGTTCAGCAGTGGACGTGCTGTGTCTAAAATGATGATGATGATTTAAGGACGCTTAATTAATACGAACCAATATTTCCAATATTTTTTAAAATATTCATCGTTATAATTTCTTTTTGCCGTCCTATTTAAGCCGTCTGAGAAAAAAAGATTATTTAGGCGATAGATACGTATTAAATTAAACCAAGGAGCTTAGAGAAAAGTATCAACTTGTTTCGTTTTACTTAATATAATGTCAGTATATGTATGCAGTATGTGCCGTGTGGTGCCGGCACGTTGATAGAATAGCACCACCCCTTCTCTTCCTATGGGTGTCGTAAGAAGCGACTACAGGAGAACCGCCACAAGAAGACGGGCAGCAGCGATTCCTCTCCACTATTGGCCAAACTGCGATCGCCAACCCGCCTGCCAAGCGTGGCGATTATGGCAAATCCTCCTTTTGGAGAGGCCTGTGTCCAGCAGTGGACTGATATAGGCTGGTGATGATGATGATGATATGTATATGGTAAAACGAAATAAGTTATACATGCGATTAACGAATGAATATCGAAATCGTACAATACACAAATGCTGATCAACCGAGTGTTACTGTATTAAGTTATATTGACAAAATATAAGGATTACTTCAACGTTAAACTTAATACACCGAAACAGCTGAGCAAATATTATTTGATCCCCAAACTTGCTTATTGTATCACAGCAATTGTTGCTTCTTCGTTTCGCCCACGCTGTAATCACTGCTCCCACCTGGCTTACCAATTATTGCATAAGTATTTACATAATTTTCAACACAGAGTCTGTTCTTGTCTAACTTCTGTTCCGCAAAATTTGCCCGAAATTTAGCAAACTCTCAAGTCGAAAATTTGTAAACTCGATTAGCCATTGATTACCTATCGTGATCTTGACAAAGCAAAACAAATGTGGATGATTGTTTTAAATATTAGATTAGTATTTTGTATGTTTTATTGGTTTACGTGTTTGATTATGAAACTTCATTTCTGTGGGTCTAAAACGGCCGCATTGGATGTTTCATTTTTAATCTGATTCATTTAGTGAAATCTAGCGGAAATGATTTGCAAACCCTAAAACGGCCACATTAACAAATGAATCATATGCAATTTATTTCTCAAATGGATCATATTTGATGACGTTAGAAAAATATAGTGACGCGTCCCATCTTACTTTACGGTTTTTGTGAAAATGAATGTTTTTAACAACACAAAGGAACAAATTGTTTTAAAATACTCAAGTTTTGTGTGTTCTACAAATATCAATACAAAATAATAATAAAAATAACATTAAAATGGTGGTTCACCAATTTGACATTTAATATGAATTACTCTTTTCATAATAAGTGGATCATATTACGAATTTCCATACAAAACTGTCAAATTAGATGAACTGCAAATATGAAATGTTCGAGGCTCATTTTATGATTCATCAAATAACATTTCATTTTAAGATTTGCTAAATGAAACATATTATGAACGGAATATGAAACATCTAATGCGGCCTTTTTAGACCCGCAGACAACCAGTGTTTACAGTTTGAACAAATAGAAAAAGATAAACTTGTGTTAAACACTTGTCTAAAGATTAGTCAACCAATTTGAAATGTTTGTTAATAATTTGTCTCTAATGTGTGATGTGTCAACATTTCAAATTGGTTGATTAATCTTTAGACAAGTGTTTAACACTAGTCTATCTTTTTGTAGTAAGGCCATAAAAGTTTAATGAATGAACCGTTAGTAAATTATTAGGTTATAAAGTTGCGCTTTCCACTTTTATAAGAGCATATTGCTTTGCTTTTCATAATGGATACGAAACATAGTGTCATTGACACGTCGATAACCTCTAGTGCGAAATGAAATGTTTCATTTCCACAGAGAAATCGTCGAGAGAGTCCGAACGTTGCTCAGCGTCGGTTTTAGATGATGTGATTGGCGAAGGAAATGGCTCGGAGATGGAAAGCCGCACGTATGTGATAAATGAACCTTTTGAACGCAAAATTTGTTTTTGTAGAAGTTCAAATATTTGCTGACACTGGTCAATTATCAAGAGATTACAAACAACGCTATTCGTACATAGGTATTAAACCATTGTTTTACATTTTGATTTCCAAACAAGACGCGAAATGTACAAATTGCCTTAAGCGATCTATTTCAGATAACTTTTGTATAGTGGAAAGTAGCTTAATAAGCTATGTAAACTTTTGTGATAACTACAAACGGAAAAAGTATTAACTTTTTTATGTAGTGATAAAATCTTTACAATATTTCATAGCATCTAATATTCAAATAACTCTTTGAGAATTTAAAAACTTGTGGCCTTACTACAAGAAAGATAGAGAAGAAGATTTGAATTTGAATTTGGTGTTTAGGAAGCCGATCCACACTGAAGACGCCTTCGGAGGGTTATGAAAATACCTCGTCTTCAGGGCGGGAAAAATATGGTGGAGCCGAAGCTCAGCTTCCAGATCCTAAGATCTGGTGCGTTCGGACAAAATTTAGAAAATATGATGTCCAGGCGATAGTGGACTGTATGAAATAATAGGTATGGGATTTTGGGGTTTATAACGAAATTTATAGGTTTTGATTTAGGTGTTGGTTGGCTGTCAAGAATATATATAATATATAGGGATAGGGAAGGAATGACAGCCAACACCAATTAGGGATCCGTAAAAGAATTTCCGAATAAAAGAATGGCGGAACCATTCCCCCCGACCTTAAAGGGTTACCTTTAAAAGAATATAAGGATTTAGAAAGCTAAGTTGCGGAAAAACTAAGTAATAGCTATATATATAATCATAGGTCTGTTCTAAACGTAGAATCAGATACCTAAACTTTAATATTAAATTATTTATTAAACTAGAGTATGTACAGTAAGCTCCTCTACCATCACTGGCTAGGCAATGGGCACAATCGGACAACCGGACGCACAAAACTCCCCTTGCTTGTCTTTACGGTGACTACACGCGTTGTGCCATCCTTCGAGGGATAGACAGCTTCGACTATACCGAGAGGCCACGAAAGCGGCGGAGCGTTGTCTACGATTATAACCACTACTGATCCCAACTGGATCGGAGTGGATGGTATGGTCCACTTGGCTCGAGACTGCAATTGATGCAAGTACTCGACTCTCCATCGCTGCCAGAATGACTGGACCATCTTGTCTAAGAGTGAATGTCTCTCAAGCAAGTTTACTGATTCTACTTGCGGTGCGGGTAGGGAAAAAAGCGGCGCGGTATGAAGAAAATGAGCGGGCGTGAGCGCTGTCGGCTCCGCGGGGTCGCTGCTAAGCGCGGTGAGCGGACGCGAGTTTATAAGTGCCTCGATCTGCGTAAGTAGTGTCAACAGCTCTTCATAAGAGAGTATCTGCTGGCCGATGACCCGGAACAGGTGGGCTTTCACTACCTTTACAATACTTTCCCAACAACCCCCCCAATGTGGACTTCCCGGTGGGATATGTTTAAATGCAATGCGGCTTTCCGAAAGCTCATGTTCAAGATGCGGGCGATATTCATCGAGGAACTTATAAAGATCGCGCAAGTAAGAACGACAACCTACAAAATTTGTGCCGTTGTCAGTGTAAAGACACTGTACTGGACCGCGACGCGATAGAAAACGCTTAAGTGCAGCGAGGAAGTTAACCGTGCTCAATTCTGTCGCTATTTCTATATGCAAGCAGCGCGTAGTAAGACACGTAAAAATACAGAGCCATGCCTTGCGGCTTTTAACGCCTCTACCACGAACAGGTGTATATTGTAAAGGCCCCGCAAAGTCACATCCTGTATGTGCAAATGGCTTATCTACTCGATTGACACGGTAACTAGGCAAATCGGCCATCATAGGAAATATTGTACGCGGTTTCATTCTAAAGCACGTGTTGCACTTATGGATACGATAACGAATAACTCTCCGTGCTGAGAGTATCCAATACTTATTCCTCAGTAAGGACATAAGCAGCTCGGGCCCGGCGTGCAAATGTTTTTTATGATAGTAGTCGACTAACACATCGACCACGTGATCGTGTCGCGGTAATACAATCGGATGCATTAGCGAATATTCCATCGCGGCGTTAGACAACCGGCCACCGACGCGTATAATACCGTTATCATCGAGGAAAGGTTTTAATTTTTGTAAAGCGGGTGAACAAATTTGATTATTTTTTAATTTGTTTAAATCATCACTGAAGTGAACATGTTGTAGCGCGAACAAAACTTTGTTTTCAGCGAAATTCAAATCTGACCAAGTTACGGACGGATTGCGCGGTAATAATTTTATAAACCTATATAGGTAGACAACAATACGCAGTAACTTCGACCACGAAGATATGCGTTGGGCGAGAGTATAGATCAGCGACTCAGTCGCACTTGCCGCGGTTATAGTATGTGCGAGCGGTTTTAAATCAGGCACCTCGCTGACGTCTTTACTATCGAGCTCCATAATAGGCCACTCTGATGGATCCTTCAAAGCCCATGGCGGTCCATGAAACCAAAGAGGATGGTTATATATCACTGCGGGAGATAAACCGCGCGATAGGCAATCAGCTGGGTTTTCTACCCCGGCTATGTGATGGAAACAGCTGGCGGGAACGTTGTCGATAACCTTCACGACTCGATTCGCGACGAACGTTTGCCAGCGGTGCGGTGAGGAGTTAAGCCAACAAAGAACGACTTTAGAGTCAGTGAATGCGAAAACATTCGATATTTTATAGCGCGGTTCAAAATTGTCGAGCACTTTACGCATCAGCTTAGACATGAGAACCGTAGCGCACAGCTCCAACCTCGCTATAGAGACTGTTTTAAGCGGCGAGACCTTTGACTTAGCGCAAACCAGATTCACAGATCTGTAAACACCATTTACGACCTGCAAGTATATAACGCAGCCGTAAGCACGTTCACTCGCATCTGAAAACCCAATAAGATTGACTACGCAATTTTGCACTACCCCAAGATGACGCGGAACACGTATTTCGTTGAGTGCGGGCAGATCTTTGCAAAACTGCTTCCACAGGATCACGATGCGTTGCGGAGGCGTCTCATCCCAATCACATTTCAATAACCAGAGCTCCTGAATAAGGAGTTTGGCATACAATATGACGGGCGCTACCAAGCCCATGTCATCCCATAAGCGGGCGATGACGGACAAAATACTCCGTTTAGTGCATTCTGCTTCTGGTGTAACAACCTTGAAATTAAAAACATCGTCCGACCTGTCCCAATGTGTACCTAAAATCTTATGAGGAACAGCCTTATCAATTTCAAGGTCAACGGAGGCTCGATGCGATGCGGGAATCTCGCGTAGAACATCGGCGGAGTTGCTAGTCCACTTGACGAGATCAAATTGACCGCTTTTAAACAAGTCAATGAGTTCCGTGCAAGCGGCCACGGCGACAGCTTCATTGTTTTGCGGCGAATCCTCAGCCATAATGCTAAAACAGACGTCATCCATGTATGTACACGTAGATGCGATGGCAGCTGCTGTAGGAAACCTATGCCCTTCGTCAGCGATTGTGTGACGAACAACGCGCACTGCGTGAAAAACACTAGACTTCATTCCAAAACAGACTCGAGTGAACTCGTACACTGCTATTGGGTCTTGCGGCTGAAATCTGAAAAGAATGCGCTGATATTTGCGGTCGGATTCATTCATGCCGATTTGTAGAAACATCTGCCTACAGTCAGCAGAAACAGCGATTTTAAACAAGCGGAAATTTAAAAGTATAGAACTCAAATCATCCTGTATATTAGGTCCAGTATGTAGTACATCATTTAGAGAGATCCCTGTACTGGTTTTACTACTGGCATCTAATACCATGCGTACCTTGGTAGTGGTGGTCCTGTCTTCACGCTGCACGCAGTGATGCGGGACGAAATAAGATGCGGAGGCGGAAACTTTATCAATAGGTCCCATTTCGTTAATATAACCTTTGTCAACGTATTCACGAATGATATCGTTGTAGGCTACGTACAACTTACTTGACGATTCCAGTTTACGTTCCAGGCACAAAAAACGTCTATATGCGATAGAGTATGAATCTCCTAATTTATGTACATCGTCACAAAAAGGCAAAGCGACCTTATACCTACCACTGCTATCACGAGTAGTGGTGGCGCAAAAATGATTTTCACATTCAAGATCGGCTTGACTGTGAGCGGGAGGAGCGTAAATATCCTCAAGTTCGCAAAACTTCTTGAGAATATGGTCCAAAGAACCTTGGACGAGAGCGCAACAAGCGGAGGTAGACTTACATGGGAGCAACGCGGGAGCAGAACCCATAATAATATACCCTAATACCGTTTGTATGGCTGGCGGTATTCCACGCACATTGCTATGTACCGTACCAGGTAGCAACAAGTGCGCAAACAAAGATGCACCAAGAAGTACGTGCACCTCAGAAGGCGAGGCAAACGTGTCGTCTGCGAGCGGCAGCGTCTGCACGTGTGCGAACGCCCTAGCATCGACCGGCACCGTCGGCAACTTTTCTGTGATGCGGTCGACAACGAGAGCCGAAACGTCATAATGAACGTTACTAGAAAAGCGAGAAAATATTCTGAAGTCCGTGGAACCTCTTATAGGGTTTTCGGAACCACCGAAACCTCGAACAGTTATTTGATTATTTTTATTACAAATCAAACCTAAACGAACACAACATTCGTTTGTTATGAAGTTACTCTGCGACCCCGAGTCTATCAAACATTTTACTAAATGCGAGTTGCCGTTTCTGTCAAAAATAACAACTCGAGCAGTCGACAACAATATCGTTGTATGCTGTACACATTGCGCAGCGCGGTTGTCATTACACGAGACGCGCGGAGACGGCGCGGCGACAGATGTGTGCAGCGACTCGCTTACCGGAGCGGCCGATAACACGTTACGCGACGCGCTAGCGATGGCTGTTGGCGGCAGTGCAGCGGGCACGGGTTCGATTCCATGCACATGCATATTACCGTCGCGAGTTTGTGGCGCGGTAGGATTTTCTGCTTTATTAAAGTGCAATAAAGAATGATGTTTTTGTTGGCAACTGCGACATTTAATATTTGAATTGCATTCGCGGGTTTTATGTTTTAAGCTCAAGCAATTCACGCACGAATTGCTATCTTTAACAATTTTAAATCGCGCGGAAGGTGTTAAATTATTAAATTTAGAACACTTATAAAAGTGCTCATGCACAAAATTATCACAAAGACATTTTTTGTGTGAGGCCGCGACGGCCACATATGTTTGCGGGTTAGGTGCATTACTTCGTTGCGGTTTATTATTATTATTACTACGAGAAACATTGCTACTTGTACCTGACTGCATATTGTGGTATATCCTATACTGACCCCTAATAAACTCTGTCAGCTGACTAAACGTAGGTAGCTTTACGTCGCGATATTGTGACTCAAACGCGCGGATCGTTTCTTCATCTAACTTCTTTAATGCGATGTGCAATAAAATATAATCCGTCAAGTTATCGAGATTCATATTCTTAAGTGCATTCGCAGCGGTAATGAATTGATCCATGAATATTTGAAACTTAGATGAAGAAGCGGGACCATTCAATTTGAGATTCAACATCTGATCTAAGTAGGTAGACGCGAGCGTACGAGTATCTTGGTACCTATCAATGAGACATTTCATAATCATTTGATAATTATCAGCGCAAGGCGTGATACCAGAAAACACTACTTGGGCTTTAGTTGAGAGCTTCCCTATTAAATAGTACAATCTCTCAGCATCAGTCAGCGATGGATTGTCGTGTACCATGGACTTAAAACTCGCGTAGAATAAAGGCCAATTGCGAATGTCCCCGTCGAACGACATAATTTCGATAGATGGCAGCCTACATTTAGTGCCTATGCGATCACTGCTACTACTGCCTTTCTGATCACTTTCCACCCTCGAAGGTGTAGGTTGCGACTGCCTCAAGACACGCTTAATACGGCAATATAGGTCGTCGAAAGAAATCAATTGCTGAAAGTTAGGTTTAGCGTCGGGATTACTTTTGAGAAGTGCCCGATTGTAATCATTGACTACCTGTTTAAATTCAGACCGAATGTCATCAATTGTCTCGACAGAACATAGGAAATTTTCCATGCAATCATTACTAGTTTGAGCCTTCTGCGAGTTCTCATACACTATTTGAATAAACTCAAATAGAGTACTTCGTCTAGACTCTAGTAACAGCAAGTCAGCAATATTCTCACCCTTTGACGCCATATTGACGGGCAAAAGAAATAATTATTTAAATTAAAAGCTAGGTAGCTAAGTAGCTAAGTAGCTGACTATAGCGAGAGTGCGGCTTTTTTGTTCAGCGATGAACAAATTACGCAAGCACGTTATAATATTGAAAATATAGCGGCGCGTGTAGCGATTTAGCTATAATAACTAATCACACGTATCTATTATTGTTATAAATTATTAGGTATATATTTCTTCGAAAAGAAATAACACTTATAGGTATTTACCCAACTTAGACAAATCGCGGAAATAAAGTAAGTAATAATAATTTGACTAATAGGTAACACCTATAAGGGCGGTAAAGAATGCGTTGAAAAGGTATTTAGGTAGCCTAGACGAATCTAGAAGCTATACTAAATATACCAAAAATGAAGCGGAGTATCCCTAGGGATAGAGTACGGATCCGGCTAAGAAGGAACAAATGAAGACGCCTTCGGAGGGTTATGAAAATACCTCGTCTTCAGGGCGGGAAAAATATGGCGGAGCCGAAGCTCAGCTTCCAGATCCTAAGATCTGGTGCGTTCGGACAAAATTTAGAAAATATGATGTCCAGGCGATAGTGGACTGTATGAAATAATAGGTATGGGATTTTGGGGTTTATAACGAAATTTATAGGTTTTGATTTAGGTGTTGGTTGGCTGTCAAGAATATATATAATATATAGGGATAGGGAAGGAATGACAGCCAACACCAATTAGGGATCCGTAAAAGAATTTCCGAATAAATGAATGGCGGAACCACACACTATGATATTATTTTTGATAATATAACGAAAAAATCTGATAATTAAGATAGAATTAAGAGATAGAACTAAATGAATTTAATTCATTTAACGTTTATTTGTCTTTCTTAAGTTTCCCCTTAAGCAATGTTAAGGTAACAATAAATAAATCGTAAACGGTGTCTTTCTTTCGGACTTGGGTTAGCATTGGAAATATGCATGCGGGCAACATCAAGCATTTACGGTGTCTCTTTCCAAGCGGAGGACCACCCTTGCATTTTTATAGCGCAAAGGTTTTACTGGGGACCTTTGGTAAATATTTTACGATTTAGACGTGGTGTCTGTATTCCTACCCAGAAAGGAGGTCCCAGGCATACAAGAATTTCATGTCATTGCTGTACATCTAACGTTTATTTAAGTATTTATACGATACACATAATGAATGATTTAGGCATCATTATCATTATCATAACTGGTCAAGTCCGAGTAGGATTCGCATCTTGACGGCATTGCAAAAATTATTCCGTTTATGATCTAACTGTATAATGCAAGTTTTGAATTGCAAAATTGTTCTAAATAGGTGATATAGTCACAACGCCATCACGTGAGCTGAGTAAGCGAATCGAACAGTGCAGACCAAGCGCAAGAGACAAATTTATAACATTTTTATACTCGTGAAAGCAGTATAATAAGTTTTGACTGATATCATCAGTCAAAAGTATAGCACTGACCGGTAATTAGTTTCAATTATTAATATCTATTTCGGAAAATAAAAAAATCTGGTCCGTTCCTCGCACAACGGCTTAATTTAGCCATTCAGCGAGGAAACGCTGCCAGTATCCTTGCCTCTTTGCCTCACGAACACGATTTTATTTTTGAGTAGGTATTTAGTTTTAGGATAAGTTAGTATAATTTAAAGTTTTAGTTTACTCTAGTGTATTTTCTTATCGAATATTGTGAACTAGTAATAAAGCAAATTGTAAATTAAATCAAATCAAATCCAAAAAAAAAGAAATATTAATTAAGCTACAGATTACTAAAAATAAATTAGTACCTACCTAAAATAGCTTCACTATCGCAACTTTTTAAGCTCTAATAAATAAACACCGTAGTCAAATGCTTGACATTTCATTATCCTTCGTTAGCAAAAATTAAGTGAAAACTGTTTAGTAAATAATTCATAGGTACGAGCTATTTATTATTTACTAAACTAAACAATTTTGCTTTATAATCATTTAGTGCAAATTACCACCTAAAAACCCTTTTAAATTATAAGCTGAGAATATCTTAATAAAACTAAATGAAAGGGTTCAAATGTTTAGCTTTTCTCCGAATTACTTTAATTTGATATTTACAAGATCTCGCCAAAGTTAAATTACATCGTTTACACTGTAAAAGTAGGTAGTTATTATTTTATTTTGAACGAAAATACTAAACATTCCGTAAAAACATTTATAAAATAAATCGCTTACAAAATCTCAATTTTTTCTTTCACATTTTTAAAAAAGTGAAACTCATTTTTAGGGTTCCGTACCCAGAGGGTAAAACGGGACCCTATTACTAAGGCTCCGCTGTCTGTCTGTCCGTCTGTCACCAGTATACGGTGGGCGTTCAGGTAGTCAAAGGAAAGACGACGATCTCCGGTTAAATATTATTTATTAGAGCATCAAATGCACAATACAAGTTTTCATATACTCATATGCCTAACACGCACATAATGACATTCATATACACACTACACCAGGCTGTATCTCATGAACCGTGATAGCAAGAGAGTTAAAATTTTCACAGATGATGTATTTTTGTTGCCGCTATAACAACAAATACTAAAAAACAGAATACAATAATATTTAGGGCTCCCATACAACAAACTGATTTTTTTGCCGTTTTTATAGATAATGGTACGGAACCCTTCATGCGAGAGTCCGACTCGCACTTGGCCGGTTTTCTTTTACATTCTTAAGAAAGTAATCAACTCATTTGATTCATACTGACATCACATTTATTTCAGCCATAGGAAGTCTACTGCTAAGCCCAATGACTTTCAGATGCACTGATTATACAAAAACAAAAAGGGTAGGTAAGGGTAGGTATACATAGACGGCTGCCTGTGCAAAAGCAATAGGTACAAGCTTGGAACACCCTCTGAGGTAAAGCGACCATACTACAACTATACACAAGGCTGCTGGCAGTAGATGGACAAGAATAACCGAGAAACAACGTTGGTAATACAATCATTTCCATTTCCATTGATAAGTAAACTTTCATTATACAGGCAGGGCTTTCAGAGAAAGTTCAACTTACAATAAAAGTTTGGAGTAAACAGTAACGAAGGTTGCCCCACTTATAAGTTACAATGAACTGTCGCAATGTTCCGTCAGAATTCCGAAATGCTCCGATACTGATTGCGAAAGACTGCAATGAAGTAAACTCTTTGAGACCTATGCAGAATAGAGAACGAACGGAATCACTATTAACAACAAAATTTACATAATTGTAACGTCGCAGATATGGCTCTGTAATTTTGAAGCCTCTTTCACACTGAATCTCTTATTGAGTCGAGTGACTAGTGATTTAATTATTAAATTATTTCGACTGAATCGCGACCATTTTTTATGCCATTTTATTACGCAACTCGATTGAAATACTAGTCTAGTTCAAATTAGGCTATACAAACCTTTTAAGTAAATCCTTAATTTATTCACTAGCTATCGCCCCGTTTTTGTTCGCGTGGACTATATAATATGATGGACTGATATATTTGATAATAAGCAAGCTGTGATCTGCTGTGAAGCACTCTAATCACTTAACAAAACTGTCGTGAATGGATGCTACTAATATTTCATATCAGAGCATTGCATGTTATGGATAATATCTTTAAGCAATATTTGATCTATTATAGAGTAGTCTGACTTTGATAAATAGGTCTATCCATTTTAAGCCAATATCCAATATGATAAACTGTGCACGCCAGCTCAAGATGTACGTTACATACAAGTCTGTTGATTTCAAGTTATTGGACCTAATACCGAGGGTTGTGATGTCTGTTATCTTGAACACAAATGCTAAACTTACTTACCTTAAAATATTTATGGAAAAATCTTAACAATAACTAATTGAAAATTTTTGTTTTTAGCAATTCCATGCAATGTTTTATTGAAGACAATTAACACTTGAAAAAAATCATCGCCCTCAGGTGGGACTCGAACCTGCCCCTGTTCGAGTCACACCTGAGGTTAATGATTTTTTTCACTTGAAAAAAATCATCGCCCTCAGGTGGGACTCGAACCTGCCCCTGTTCGAGTCACACCTGAGGTAAATGATTTTTTTCAAGTGTTATTTATCTTCAATAACTCATTTCCAAAAAATAAGACACTGAAAATCGTTAGCGTGTCTATTACGTTGAGAAGAGTTAAACTGGTAGAATATACAAGCGTCCAATAGGTTGCTTAGTTGATGACACACTAAGAAACTCATTGAAATAAACACGGAGGAACGAAGCCCTTGGTGCAGGATGGGATAATTACACTCAATGATTAATGCATTTTCGGCAACATTTAAGGTTCATTAAACAATATCGTGATCTTTGCTATGCTTGAATGTAAAGAAAACCACAATATTCTTTTTAAGTCTTTGTGTTGATTAGAAAATAATTATATAAAATTAATTAATTAAGTGTTATAAAGTAACAGGAAATACGACACAAAACGAACGTTTTGTCTGCGCAAATCTTTACAATTAACCAAATCAATAGTAATACGTACTTACGAGTATTTTCCATGTTGCAAAAGCGAAATGAGTTCGTAGTTTTCAATCAGCATTTCGTGAAAGTTCTGTACATTTTACTCCAAAATTTAATCCAAGTGGAATTTAACAGAATCGTAACCATGCCGAGTTCAAAGCACGGGAGTAAATCCGCCAAGTTTAAAACTAAAACAGCGCTGCTGCACAAGCGTGAGACTCCTACACTTGGTGAAAAATGAAATCAAACTGAA
Organism: Anania fuscalis; assembly: GCA_950371115.1. Lineage (NCBI taxonomy): Eukaryota > Metazoa > Arthropoda > Insecta > Lepidoptera > Crambidae > Anania > Anania fuscalis. The sequence continues at coordinate 19,171,649 of OX493335.1, read as the reverse complement.
CCGAGAAAAAATACCAAAACCCTCAGTAATAAGGAAAGGACATATAATAGAAGTCAATTGTGAATTTCGGTAAAACATTTTTATTTTATCCTACTATTTGATTTAATAATAAATGCGTAGTTTATCATAGTTTTTCTATTCAGTCAGCCGATAATAGTGGTGCAAAAGACACACTAAGAGTTTTGTTATTAGTTGTAATTAATTTGTTTAACAATAGGAACAAATTACTTCAAGAGTGTTGACTCACTGAATAATCTGTAATTGGGTTAAAAGTATTCCTATAATCGTAAGTACCTATACTTTCTATATGACGGTAACAACCTCGAGCGACTTATTGTTACTGGAAAAGTGCCAGGAAAGAGACCACGGGGCAGGAGCCCGACGCGTTGGACGGACCAAATTCGCGCCACTCTTGACACAACCGTCCACGATGCTCTTCGGGCAGCAGAGGACAGAACGGGCTGGTGCCTAACAGTCAGAAAGTCAGTTCTATCAGAACGCGGTCACGACCCTCAGCAGTGATGATACCGATGCGAGGAGGAGGAGGAGGACCAATACTTTCTACGGCTTAAGATCGTCAAGTTTTTATTTAGTAACCCTTTTTGTTTTTGTAACAAATGAAATAAGGTCCTATAGACATGTTATAATTTAATTCCATGTTTTGCTAAACTTGGCCCTTTTTACATTAATGTTTCACGTAGTATTTCAATTTAAATTACAATAACGGATTCGGATTAATTGGATTTTGAATATTCCGTACTATACACGTGAATAGTTTTCAGAATTTTCGATAATTTCGATGATGGATATCTAACATGTTAGCGACCCCAAACATAAATTATGCAGCATAAGATTTGCATTTCAGCAAGTCTGTACATCACACTAGGTAAATAAGTTACTATTTTAAGCTTAAAATATTATCTATATTTTGTATTCAATCTCCTGTCAATAAATTGAAATAGGCAGACTGCATCGCTTGCATAGCTGGCAACTTGGGGAATTAAGCGTCCGTACTACTTCGTTCTATGGAAGAGGCGAGATAACGTGTGCAGCACAGGCGTGTCACGGGTGAGGCAAAGCTCTTTTCGTATATAAAGCCCGCGCTTAACCCACGCCTACACTCGCGACATGCCCGCACCGATCGAACCACGCCTGCGCCTCAACCGCGCCACGCACGCGCTGCAACCGCGCCACGTCCGCGCCGCAACCGCGCCACACCCGTGCCACATCTGCTGCTTGTCTATATCCCGCGCCTTAGTATCAGCCACGGTAATGCTCACCACAAAGTAGTTGCGAGGTCCGCGACACTCCCGCGCGGCGCCCGCACGAGCTGCAGCGGCGCTCCCACCGCCTCCACCCACACGTCTAATATGATTGGCTCCAGCTTGTCAATCTGAAAATCACGTGTTTATTTACTAAGCGATCCTCATTTGTCTATTTTTAAAGGATTTATCTGTGGCAACAAATAGCAATTAGATTAATCCTTTCTCCGAAAAAAAAAAGAATAACAATGGCGGCTTTACAAATTTGTGCGCAAATTGAGCGAGAGGATTAAAATAGTTTTACGGTGTGTAAGTTAAGTAAGAGTTTATTACACTGAACCATCTTCTATTTACGGTGTTTTTAACACCAAGATAACAACCTAGATTTTATCACATAAACTTGCCGATATTATTTAAAATCAACTTTTAATATGATTACTGAAGAATTATGATACTGTTAACAATAATAAATGGTCTACAAATTAGCTCCCCTTCACAGCATGAGTTGTTAATTCGTTAATCACCGATGCGCTTCCCTAAGCTACAATTATCTCAAAAGTCGTAACTCAAAAGACGGTACACAAGACATAACGTGATTTCGTGAAAATGAGAACAAAAGAAAGTGTTACTTTTATTACTAATGCAATGGAGCGTTAAAAGGGTACGTCACTTTTCAGGCAACTAAATAATATTTAAGTGTACTTTGAGTTTCGCCCGAAGCAAAGGATAAATATAACTTGCTATTTAGGGTCGAATCCTGATCCGACACGCAACATATTAAAGCTCAGGAAGCAAATGTTCATGCAAATATTATACGCATAGAAACATTAGGATTCATAGTTAGAAACACAAAACATTTCAAAATGGTAAAATCGCCTAAAATCCTGTACCGTTCGTTAGTTAGTCAACTAGAATTTTCGAATCATAGAATATGAGGAAACGGTATTTATAGCTGTACTTAATAAAATTTGAGCATAGAATTTCGTAATTAGAAACGATTTTTCTGAGTTTGTTTTATTTCTTGTAAAAACACAATATTACACAAAAAAAAGGTATTTTTAGACCTTCCATAATTGTGAACCTAAACATATTTCAGCTTCGCAGCAAATTCGTGAATCATGTCAGAAACTCATTCAAATCGATAAGACAGGCGACTGAGAGCGTTCATTCGTTCGACACCTGTCATGTCGATGCAAAATTATTTCGTAACAAACAATACGAAATAATCTCTTGTTTATTTAACAATGTCTGGATTTTCGAATAAATTATTTTTGACAACAAACCAGACTCTAATCGTCGATAGTCAGTTCGTCTTTAAGAGATAAAAAAAAATTCGTCACACGATACACTGAAATAATAGAATACTTGAAAACATAAATGGCCTTACTACAAAAAAGATAGACTAAGGTTAAAAGACTTGTCTAAAATTTGTCAACCAATTTTAAATGTTGACACATCAGACATTTCGAGACATATTATTAACAAACATTTCAAATTGTTTGACTTATCTTTAGACAAGTGTTTAACACTAGTCTATCTTTTTGTAAGGCCAAAATTATCTCAGTGCCAATCCCATTATTTGCAGATACAACAAAAAATAGAAGGTAAATTGTATTAGCACTTATAGTGCTTGAATATTTTTATTTGTGTCTGAAATAATGTATACGATTTAGGCACTCCGAACGATTTAGTTAAACGCTTAGCGTTATTGTAGTTTTGTACAAAACATCGGTTCGAATTTTTTGACACATAGACAACCCACCATCTCATCATCATCATCATCATGTCAGCCTATTGCAGTCCACTGCTGGACGTAAGCCTCCCCCAAAGAGCGCCAAAGAGCATTATCTCCCGCTCAATAACCCATCAATAATAAATTTTGTCATGGTCTCTGAATAACTAATTAACATACAACGACGTAGCAGCAAACGGTTTATTGCTGGGATATACATTTTAAATTTTCGTAGGTTTTTTTTTAAATAACACTGGAAACGATAAAAAAAATCCAGACTCGCCTACTGAAGGATTTTAACTTATTTTTCAGAGTTTAAAAAGTGTGATAAAACAACACTTTCTAATCGTCTTCTTTAATTGTTCTATGACCACGCCAAATTTATTTTTTCGGATTTTATTCCCGTCTGCTAGTCAAAATTTATAGCACGCTTACTCAAGTGGAAATGCATTTTATTCACTTTATAATGTAAACTAATAGCAGTAATGACATAAATAGAGTAAAAAAAAAAACAAATATACGCGTCGACTTAAAAAACTTCCTCCGTTTTTTCGTCGGTTAAAAATAGTTAACATTATAACTTCCATGAGGCATTCGTGAACTCAATAATGAATAATAGAAACCTAGGTGTGGCAAAAACATAAAACTATCATGGCACGGCCCTCACGAACACTCATGACAAAATAATAGCCCGTTCACACACGGTCTTCGTTGTACTGGTCCATTTTTACGGATACTACTAGTGAATAGGCATCTTCTGGGCAAGCTCGCTCCATCGTAGATCCCATCTATGCTCTAGAGCAAGATTAAGGTCAAGAGCAAGCCCATCTCAAATAAATAAATAAAAATAGTTTTTTTTTTATCGATGGCGTATCAAGTTGTATGAGCGTCTTCACAAATGACACAGTATTCTTTATACAGTAAAAAATATCGGTCCTTTAAATTATGATATTTTGTTTACCTAGTCATCGAATACTGCATGAACGAAATACGTATCCATCATGTATCCGTACAACTTTACCGGTTACATACTGTGTGCGGGGCCTGCTCCTCCCCTGAGAGAACGGTGTGGTATGTTTGCACAACGTATTCAGTATCGACAGATATGTTGAACGTAATACGGTGCCATGTGTGAACAGAGCATAATTTTTACGTCGTACCCGTTAAATCGGGTACCGTAAATAAGGAGACTATGTGTGAACAGGCCCTTACTGTTATGTTTTTTTCAATCTAAACTCAAAGCCTAGAGAAACCACTGAACTGTTCTTGCAACAATGAGCTCGATGTAGTGGTTAAATCCACAAATTAGTTTGCATCGCACTTAACATTGTTTGCGAAGTGGATTAGTTACGGCTGTTACATTAAACGTGAGAGCTACTTCTCCGTCTTTGTATACAATACAAGGGTATGAGAGATGTTTCACAAAGTTACAGTATAATGAGAACAGAAACGCAGGAAAATAATATCCAATTGTTTTTTTTTAATAAATAATAAAGAATACATTTAGTTTTTTTTAAGGACTGACCAATCCATCTTCCTTTTGGAGAGGCCTGTGTCCAGCAGTGGACTGATATAGGCTGGTGATGATGACCAATCAGGCCCATAAAGTAATGTATAATAATGAGTACTAAAGGAGTGTGTTTGACGTTGGCATGGCTTTTGTGTCGTCCGTTACCTTAAGTTTTGAATTCTGAATGCTTAATTAATCAAAACAGAACTATTAACAAGGATCACCCTTGGTGGTCTCTGGTGTGTCAGAAGCGTTAAGTGTCAATCGGCTTTATCACAGCATCATTGATAATTTTAGATATTGCTTATGTACTCATATAACCCAATGACCTTCAAGCCACAAGTGAATAGACTTTGTGAATTTCATTATCGAAAGATAATTAAAAATAAGTACTCGCTAAAAGTCAAACAAATTTTAACGATTTTAATAAAAAATAATTATTGGAGATCACTTAAAATACTTATTGAATAATAAACATCGCAAGACTGATTGTCTTGATCAATGAAACCAATGAGACCAATGTCATATCTCGAAGTAAAGAATTATCATCCATGTATTACGAGAAACCAGACAATATTTCGTGTGGTGCCGGCACGTTAATAGAATTACACCACCCCTTCTCTTCCTATGGGTGTCGTAAGAGGCGACTACAGGAGAACCGCCACAAGAAGACGGGCAGCAGCGTCTCCTCTCCGCCATTGGCCAAACTGCGATCGCCAACCCGCCTGCCAAGCGTGGCGATTATGGCAAAACCCTCCTTTTGGAGAGGCCTGTGTCCAGCAGTGGACTGATATAGGCTGGTGTTGATGATGATGATGAGGCCAAATTTGGAAAATATTATTTTCTGAATAAAATTGCCCTTTCTTTTAAGGAAAATTACCGCAACACTACTCAATGCGGATCGTAAATTTAAATAAATATTCCACAACTTCCCATACATTGCTCATATCCTAAGGTTCGTAGCTAAAGCACTTGTTTTATAGAAATCAAAAGCAACGACGGTACCACAACACTCAGACCCGAGACAACATAAAACAGTTCGTTTTCTATATTGACACGACCGGGGATCGAACCCAGAACCTCATAGTTAGCGACGCCATAATTAAGTCCGTCGTGCTCGCCTCTCGGCTACAGAGGTCATCAAATAAATGTTAAAAGAGGTAAATGTATCGGCTGTTCTACTTGCTTTTCGATATATTTTACCATTGCTGTGTTCTCACTAATCAAACTTATGGTGATGAGCAACTTCTTCACGACTTGCTAACTCAAACGAACACTAGCGTATAAAGCGTATTCCGAAGTGTTAGATTAACGTGGCTTGCTGGGGTTCTCAACTGCGCCTTGATGATACAAAGGGTTTACTTAAAAACTTTGTAAATCGTGTCGGGAAGACTTGATTGATAGGGTTCCGTTTTCCGGGTTGGATGGTAAATAAATCGTGAACAGCTGTGGTAAATAAATATTGTTTTTACATTAAAACAAAGTTTGTAATCATCATCATCATCATTTCAGCCACAGGACGTCAACTGCTGAACATAGGCCTCCCCCGTGACTTCTGTCATCGGGGGGTTGTTGCCATACTCGCCACCAGGCGGGTTGGTGAGCGCAGTTTTTTATTATTTCGCACGCAGACGCTGCTCCCCGTCTCGTGCTACAGGAATTAGTCGCCTCTTACGACACTCCGGTTGTAGGTGGAAAGTTTATTCTTTACGGCCGTCCCCACACGACACAATCCAACGGAACACGGAACAAAGTTTATAAGATCTATCTATTCAGCCTATGCAGTCAACTGCAGACGTAAGCCTCCCCCAAAGAGTGCCAAAGAGCACGATCTCCCGCTTTTTTCATCCAGCCATTACCAGCCATCTTCCTTAGGTCGTAGGTCCATCGGGCTGGGAGGCGTCCTACACTACGTTTGCCGAGGCGTGGTCTCCACTCAAAAACCCGGTCACTCCACCTAATAATAAGATACTAAACTTCTTGACATTTATCTCGTATACCAAGGATAAATGCATTTTTTCGGCATGTTATCAAGTATCGAAGACCCATACAGGACATCTTATATGTCTGTGTGTGTATTGTTCCTATGTATTGCGTGTTATTTTTGATTCCGTTAAAGTAACCAATGAATCTACAACATAAAAAAACTCGCTTGTTTATGGAATAAAATGACTCAGTTTTATATAAACTAAAAATAGCAAAAGATAAGCGTTTTTTATTAAGACTACAGTTGGCGCCTGAATTCTTACGAAGACTGTAGCGTTGGTCAATATGGATATTGAAAAACTAAGAATATACCATCAAATAGAGTTGAAATAAAAAAACCAATAATGTCGAAAAATTTTTTAACCATGTTTTATTCTTGAGAGCGACTAATTAATTTTCATAATTTATGGGAAATAAAAAGAAGCACGTTGCATAGTAAGATTATTATGAATAATAAAAATGGTTTAAAAGAAAATCTCGTTTTAAACAACGCATCCCTAAATAAGAGGAGCGGCCTCAAATCTACGTTGTAATATACGGAGGCTCGGAATTAAACTCGAGATGAAAAAATAATATACGTAATTTCGTACCTGGCTGGTACAGAACTGGATGCGGGGAGCGGAAAATGGATTGTATAATGGCTGTATTTTTTTCGTCTAGTTATAAATGATAGTGTAAAGGGTGGTCCTTATTTTACACGTTTTTGAATTGGTATCAGTAATAGAATACATCCGTAAAGAAAAAAAAACCGGCTACGTGCAAGTCAGACTCGCGCACGAAGGGTTCCCTACCATTATCTATAAAAACGGCTAAAAAAACCATGTCTGTTGTATAGAAGCCCCCTTAAATACTAATTTTATTGTTTTTTGGTATTTGTTGTTATAGCGGCCACGGAAATACATCATCTGTGAAAATTTCAACTGTCTGACTATCACGGTTCATGAAATACAGCCTGGTAACAAGGATGGCCAGAGTCTTAACAATAGGGTCCCGTATTACCTTTTGGGTACGGAACCCTAAAAAGCGTTCATGTAGATTGGCCCTACAGTGCTTCTGAGGCCGAGGTGGGGCAAAAAACCGACGATAGGTATGCCAAGCGTGGTGGCCAACGCGGCCGGCCAACTGCCTCGCGGCCTTACGCGATATGGCGGGATAGCGCGTTGTGAGAATTTATAATTCCAATCCAGTACATCAACTTTTATAGAATTCAACAATAGAATCTCATACAAATAATTAGGCCACATAGCAGCGTGAGGAATTGTTTTATAAACTTGTGAAACTAACATAGATATCGGGTTGCAAAGCTCTTTTTAAATGGACATAAAGTTGATCTTTTTGATTACAGTCATTACTTGAAAATCTCTAATTTAAAATTATTTTGTATCTGAAACAAAATTAACAAACTTCTTTTTCTTAATACATGATTGATGGAAATAGTTCTATGGTTTTTTTTAAATTAAGGGTACCAATCGTATTACGCCTAGCGCATAGTCAGCCTTTTTAGTATTGACAATATGAAGCAAACTCAATATCTGTGGTTATTTTAATAAAGTAAACTGCCTGTTATAGTTACCCAACCGTGGCAGATGGTTTCGATAAAGAAAATAAACATAGAAGCATCTAATTGGAGAGTTCGATATTAAACCTAATATAAAAGTAGGTCACACTGGACACGAAGCAAAACATATATTTTACCCAACCACTGCTTTGAGACAATATTGTGGGCTAGCGAAGAGAAGGAGCAGTGCAAGAAACGCGGTCACTGTTGTTAGCTTTCTTTATTTTTATTTTTTTAATAATGCATGTACCTGTGTGTGATCCAGGCAGTATTTAAATCCAAACATTTTTGTCATTTAAATAAAAAAAAAAATTACAGTAGACTTGGAATATTAACAGACGTAGTCGTACCATTAGCAATCTTACCCTTACTCCGCTTCGCTCCCATTGTGACCTACTTATATACAGGAATTAATATCAAACTAAGCACTTCAAACAAACTTCTTTGCCGTAGTTGTTGAATTTTGTATATAAGATGTTTTTTTTTAAATTCCGATATCACTTTTTGTAATCCTTTTCAGCAAATCGTTGAAACCTGTAGCTTTGTTGAGTGTTGTTCAAATTATAGATTGAATATTTAACTTTAGCTTATTTATATGGCAAGAAGAGACACTCCAATATTAAGTATACTATATTGAAATTATTAATTGCTACAACGCACTATCGTAATCCAAGGTTCAATTAAGCTTCTACGCTTTTTGTATTCACAGGGCTTCCATCAATATTTGAGCCAAAACCACTATGCGAAAATTGGACTTCTGTGTTCGGCCAAACTCGGATTTTGTAAACAAATGCGGGGTTTGAATTCAACCCTTTGAAACTGCAAGCGAACTCTTTTATGTGATCCATTGAACTTGCATTTTTAGGGTTCCGTACCCAAAGTGTAAAACGGGACCCTATTACTATGGCTCCGCATCTGTCTGTCTGTCAGTCTGTCCGTCTGTCACCAGATTGTATCTCATAAACCGTGATAGAGAGTTGAAATTTTCACAGATGATGTATTTCTGTTGCAGCTATAACAACAAATAGAATTCAATAAATATTTAATGGGGCTCCCATACAACAAACGTATTTTTTTGCCGTTTTTATAGATAATGGTACGGAACCCTTCGTCAACGTCGGCCAAGTGCGAGTTCGGCTAGCACTTGGCCGGTTTTTTACGTACAGGTAGGATTTTTTCGATTCAAAAATTATGAATTTATTTTCTAAAGCTAATTTCATTTTTAACTCGACGGCGATACTAAACCTATCCTAAGATCTTGTTGATTTATGGCGGATTTATTTAACCTTTTCCGTCAGCGGCCTCTGATTTTAAATTTATCCTTTAAATTACTAGTAATAACCAAACAACCGCAAAACTGTAAAAAAATGGTAAAAGTACTTTTAAATTATTGAATCTATAAGAACAAACTTTTCTATACTGTCTCAGGTCTGGGTGTTGTGGTACCGTCGTTGTTTCTGATTTCTGTAACACAAGTGCTTTCGCTACTTACCATAGGATCAGAGAAATGTATGTGATGTTGTCTTATATTTATATATTTAATAATTATATGTATACTGTCGAAATAGAGCAAACCAAATTATCGCGCTCGGCCCGCCGGCCCAGAATGAGATTTCCACCAAATACGCCAACCTCGTCAATGATTCATCGATATAATTTAATAATAATTTCGAACGACACCCGGTCGGGTGCGGCCCAACGATTGGAAATCGGAATCCGACTGCCGATAATGATATTGACTACTCTGGCGAGCGGCCAGGTGAAGTTGGAATTTGTCCATATTTGACTCTCATAGTTCCATATTTTTTTACAAAATTACCCGAAGAATGCATTGTAAGTTTTTAGGGTTCCGTAACAAAAGGGTAAAACGTGACCCTATTACTAAGGCTCCGCTGTCCGTCTGTCCGTCTGTCACCAGGCTGTATCTCATGAACCGTGATAGTTAAAGAGTTGAAATTTTCACAGATGATGTATTTCTGTTGCCGCTATAACAAAAAATACTAAAAAACAGAATACAATAAATATTTATGGGGGCTCCAATACAACAAACGTATTTTTTGCCGTTTTATATTTTAAAGATAATGGTACGGAACCCTTGGTGTGCGAGTCCGACTCGGACTTGGCCGGTTTTTTCATCTAGAAAATCTCAATTATTAACTCTAGATAGTGATATCTCTTATACTAGGGTAAATAAAAACGTTTTTTAACACCTGGCATGAATAAATTCCTCCATATTGTAACTGAATTTCTAATTAAATATTCAGTTTAGGTTTCACATTCTACACAGCATTTCAGAAATTCAATCCCTTTACTCAAACCGTTTACAAGATAACATAATGACGGACGAAGGACTGGCAGAGAGTGACAGCAATACGTGTCCCGTTTCATATTTTAGACGCTACGCCGAAGTGAAGCGCGTGACTCTGTGCTACAAAACTTTGTCTACGAAGCTGCTACGAAATTTTTGCTACGATATGCTACGGGGCATTTCGTAACACTGCACTGCTACGGCACTTTGATAAGAAAATAAAGACTACTTGAATTGCAAAGATAAGTGACGACATTTTACAAAATTTGCAATGTACCTTTTATTTGCAATGAGTTATATTTCTTTAAAATAAACTAAAACATTTTTCCTATGAAATATACAGGGTTACAAGTTTTAAAAACAAGGTCTAGAGAATAATAATGAAAGTGTCTTCATCTTTTTTTTCTTCTTTTTACTATTATTTTAATAAAATTAACTAAATATCCGAGAAAAATGACAACCTGACCTCCTTGGTTTATTTTCGCGTGCGTGAATGAGACAAGACTATCCACGCGTACCATTTTTTAATATCGGATATTGATATTTAAATATGAAAAAAAAAGTTTTTTTACGTAGATCCATTTAGTTACCGATTCTAAGTGGTCCCCTGTATAATAATTCATTTATTTCGGACCATTAATAATCCGTAGGAGTGTTAGTAACAGATGACTTATAATAAGGTACAAGATGAGGGGTTTTAATAATCTGGCGTTATACTTTCATTGGTTATTCGAGAGGTTTCAACGCTATGGATATGGAAATTCAATCACTGACCAATGTCAGAGAAGAAGGTACGTACGAGTATCACATTTCTAATAGTCTTTTTATTCTTTTGTTAAAGAGTACATAGACAATTATTCTTTCTATAACACAAGTGCTTTAGCTACTTACCTTAGGATCAGAGCAATGTATGTCATGTTGTCCAATTTTTTTTTTTTACAATAAACATTCATAACTTACCTTCTTCTTCTCGAGTCAATGGCAATTAAATTCTCTGCGCCCATAAAGTGGCAACATCGATGGCCTTCTGGTTGGCGTTGTAAAGGTCCTCTTGCGTGCAGGTGGCAGGAGAGGTAGGGCACGACATTAAGTGTGGCATAGGCTGTAAGGCGCCACACTCGCACGTGTCGTCCTCAGTGAAGCCCCACCTTTTCCTGAGTTCATTGCACCTGCCTACACCTGAACGAAGTCTGTTTAACGCCTTCCAAATAGGCCAGGGAAGATTGTGACCTGGCGGCTGCTCCTCAGCTATGGGGATGAATGGGTTGTTGGGGGCGAATTTATCTGACCACAGCTGTTCTCTGTTGCTGTCATGGCAAAAAAATAAGTAACCTTGATAAGTATCTGATCGCGGTACAGCCCCCAGCAGTCCGCGTAGACGCAGACGGCGAGCGCGAGCGCCGCGCGGGCGCCGAGCACGCCGCGCGCGGGCGCCACGTCCAGCGCCACGCCCGGCTCGCGCACGTCCACAGACCACGCGTCTGATGGTAACACACAAACGAAAAACTTAGAGCCTCCGTCCACGTCAGTTTTTTTTAGTATTTGCAATTTCTTGCTGGTTCATGATCATCGTCATCATTTCAGCCACAGAACGTCCACTGCTGCAAATAGACCTCCCCCAGTGACTTCCAGATTAACTGATTGAAAGCGGCCTGCATCCAGCGGCTTCCTGCAATCATTACCAGGTAGTCTGTCCACCTTGTAGGTGGACGACCTACGCTCCGTTTGCCGGTACGTGGCCTCCATTCCAGAACCTTTCCGCCCCATCGGCCGTCAGTTCTGCGTGCTATGTGCCTCGCCCTTGCCACTTTAGCTTGCGAATCCGTCGGGCTACTATATTATATAATACTTTAAAATTGTCGACAGGCTAGCTAAAGTCTTTGGCAGTTTAGTCGAAAAGAGAAATTGTCCGGATTACAAACAGACGTATGTTCGTTGACAGAATATCGACTACACGGAGGTGGTCGATTTTTTTTAAAATTTTAAATAATAATACCGAATTACTTTTAAACTTTCGCGTTGCATAATTTAAAACTCAATGGAACGGGAATTAACGCGATCATAATTTAGGTACAAAATGTTACCTCTTTTGCCTGACGTTTCGATCGGGTTACACCGACCGTGGTCACAGGCTGACTGGAACAGCGATGTCTTCACTCCGTATGAGAGGCAGATTCTTTATCTACCCTCATAATATTATTTTCACGCCAAGTACCGTCACACACTACACTCACTGTGTCCCTATTCTGCACACTAACCGCCGCGTCCGTATTAAAAGAGGTAACATTTTGTACCTAAATTATGATCGCGTTAATTCCCGTTTCATTAAGTTTTAAATAATACTGAATTTTATTACCTGTGCAATTCGTTATTATTGACACTAAATTTGCACTGAGTAAGTGACTACCTCTGTATATCTTTTTTTGAGTTTTGATTGTAGACTTCACCATGGCATTTATATTTGTAATTTATGTTATTACATTTTTGGCTTTATTGGGTCATATTATGCGTTTTTTTTTAATTTGCTATTTCAATCGCCAATTTCAATTCGGAATACTTTTAACAAAGTCAACAATTCAAAAAGCTCATTAGACTTTTCCCAAGCCACACCTAAAACAAATGGAGTGTTAACGTTTTTTTAAACGCCAATTCTAGCTCACCTTTTCAGTCGGGAAGCTCTTTAAAGCTAAAAGAATTAGCTAAAAAGACGTATGGTCAGTTTAAATTGGAACGGATGGCTTACTTTAAGCCTTATCCTATATTTAAAGTGTCGATAGGTTTCCCACCAAGTGGAGCCAGTGACGTAGGAATAAAACGTGTTAAGGCGGAAGAAGGTAAAGCAAAAAATATTCAGCCAGCACTCCTAACATTAATGTAGAAAACTCTTGACTACGTAAGAGTTGTTTTTCCGTCCAGCTATGTGAAAAATAAATCGAATACTGGTTTAAGGACATGTAACGCATAGAATTTATTACGCTTATAGTTTACTTTTCCGCATTTTAAATTTATTAGTTTTCATTATTTATTACTAAGAGGGAAAAAGTAACAAAATATAAATAATAAATATAAATAAATATATGACAACATCACATACATTGCTCTGATTCTAAGGTAAGTAGCTAAGCACTTGTGTTATAGAAATCAGAAACAACGACGGTACCACAACACCCAGACCCGAGCCAATATAGAAAAGTTCGTTTTCTACATTGACCCGACCGGGAATCGAACCCGGAACCTCAGAGATGGCGGCGCCATTTACAGTCCGGCGTGCTCGCCTCGCGGCTACGGAGGTCGTCAAATATGATCCAAAATTTGCATAAAAGTATACAACACAAATAATAAATAAATTAGCCTCGGTGGTTTTTGGAAAAAGAAAGCTTTAAAAAAGTTAGACATATACATTCTGTCAAAAAAGTTTCGGGAATTGATGATTTGTTTAAATTCAAATAAATATTTTTTGTTGTTGTTAGATTGGCATAACTGTTTTCCATTTTGGCGCGGAGTTTAGTTACATCTGATAATTAGATTAAATACAGTATTGTTTTTAGTTATACTATATCTAGTGTGTATTGCGAATTTCATAATAGACAAAAACATCGAACAAAGAGTTTGTCTTAAATTTTGCATTGCCAATGGGATTTCGCATTCGGAGTCTCTGAAAATGTTACAGGAGGCTTACGGTGAATCGACTTTATCAAAAACACGTGTTTATGAGTGGTAAAAAGCATTCAAAAGCGGTCGAGATGTGATGGAAGATTTGCCTTGCTCTGGTAGGCCATCAACGTCTGCTACTGAAGATAACTTCGCAAAAGTGAAGGAAATAGTGACTGAAAATCCTCATTCAAGTTTGAGAGAGCTAGCCGTTGAACTTTTTGTGTCACACGAGTCGATTCGTACCATTTTAAATAATCAATTGGGTATGAAACATGTTGCCGCTCGGCTAGTACCAAAAGATCTGATTTTTTTCCAAAAACTCAATCGCAAAAGAGTCGCTGAGGACATGCTAGAACGAGTCAATTCCGACCCAACATTCATGAAACGCATTATTACTGATGACGAGACGTGGGTTTACGAGTTTGACATGCAAACTAGTCAACAAGCTTCGAAGTGGCGCCTTCCAACTGAACCGTAACCGAAGAAGCCGCGCCAAACTCGATCGAAAGTCAAAGTCATATTGACTGTTTTCTTTGAATGTCGCGGTGTTGTGCACTCAGAATTCTTGCCAGAAGGTCAGACGATAAAAAAGAGTATTATTAAAGCGTTATGCGGAGATTAAGAGAGCAAATTAGACAAAAAAGGTAAGATTTGTGGCATGAAAATTCTTGGATTTTGCACCACGATAATGCGCCTTCCCACAAGGCCATCATTGTGAACGAATTTTTAACCAAAAACTCAACAAATACCATTGAGCAGGCACCTTTTTCACCAGATATGGCTCCAACCGACTTCTTTCTTTTTCCTAAACTCAAATTACCACTTCGTGGCACACGGTTTCATTCGGTAGAAGACATAAAGGAGAATTCACGGCGAGAACTGAACTCGATTCCGAAAAAAGCGTTTAAAAATGTTTTGATGATTGGATTATTCGTTGGCGTAAGTGTATCGCTTCTGAAGGAGCATACTTTGAAGGTGATAAAATAAATTTGGATGAATAACTAACATTTTGTGTATTATTATTTTTTTCCCAGTACTTTCTTGACAGAGTAGTACTACCAAAACAAAAGTAAATGACAATAATTTAAGGGCAGCGTGGAATCCGGTCCAAAAAGGCGGTTGCCGTGGCTAGATTTTAGACTAGCTCTATCAGAAATGATCTATCATGAATAAACCCACTAATTTGAGAGAAAGGATAAAACGGCACTGAAATGTTGCTCTTAAAAATCATTTAGAATATGTAATTGTAGCTTATTTGAATTCTGGAACAAAGAAAAGCTTTTCCACTTTTTTTTGTAATCTGTCATACTTTTCAAGTAGTTTGATAAAAGGCTGTTCTTGCCAAGCTACGGTTAAGGCTCCGTTCAGCAGTGACGAGCGATTTAGTGCCCAATAACTTGGAAATACGACTTATCGACGGGCACAGGTGTGTTTTTTGCATACAAATCCACCCGCGGAAGCATCAAGCTTAAATTGAGGTGGATTAAGTCCTGTTTAAATACGAAACCTGAAAAAATCCCAGTGGAATACCTTCATTACAACTTTTATAAAGAAAGTTACAACACTAAGTATTGAACGCCTGGACCGATTTTCATGGTTTATGATTTGTTGGATTTGTCTCCGCCCCGAATAGCAGAATAAATATTAAAAACAAACGAAAAGCTGACGAAAAACAAAACTGTTAGGAGGTACGAAGTTCGTCAGGCCAGCTAGTTAAGTAATAAAAAGAGGCAGGATTAGTGAAGTATTATGAGTTTATTTATACAGGTAACGGTAAAATTAAAAAAGTTTTTTCAACAAACGGTGATTTAGGCGGTTAATTCAGTCCTGTTTTTCTTAGTCGATAAAAAAACCAGTTTTTTTTATTTAAGAAACGAAATTAGATTTTTTGTATTTTTGTTTTATACCTCCCTACCTACCTAATTTTAATTGTATTGTATGTGTCATTCAACTTTTTAATATTTAACCATTCATTTGTCGGTGCAACATCAAATGTGTGATTTGGGGCGCTGTCTATAATGGAAAAAAATATTGGACGTGTAAAAGCGCTTAGTTTAAGCCTATTTACAGAAATAAATTGGTTTCATTGGTTTCATTGGTTTCACCAAAAAACTAAGGATTTGTGTAACTTAAAAAAAAAACAACTGCAACTGAGGCAGTTTTTTTATAAACACTTAACGATAAAAGAAAAACGTTGTATGAACGTGTAAGTGTAGTTCACACGATTAAGATTTTCTCCATTTACCGCTTGATAGGTACTACCCATCGAGCCGCACTGACTCAGTTTCTCCATTTGTGGCGAGGCGTAAAGTTCGCGCTCAGGAGATGTATTTTTGAATCATGCAAATTCCAATTCGAATACGAAATGGCAAGATTCGATGCGAATGACTAAAATCGCTATTTTTGAAAATTCATTTTGTAAATTCTGCAACGAGTGGTCCGACCCACTCGTATTTCGATTCTTCTAGTAGAAAGTTTAGAAGTATGACTTTGACAAGTAAACATTTTAACATCACATATGGTTCACAGATTAAAAACTTTTTTTTTCGTTCCGTTTCATGCGATTCATTGCCGGTTTTTAAAATCAATGGTTCACAGATTAAAAACTTTTTTTTTCGTTCCGTTCCATGCGATTCATTGCCGGTTTTTAAAATCAATAAGTTTTTGCATTCCGGTTTTAAATATTTTCTGCGTAAAACGAAAATATTTAAAGAATTTTACCATAATAGCAAGACAGAATTCAAGTAATTCAAAAATGCGTAAAATCGGGAGTGATAGAAATAGAATTCGCACACGAATGGTATTCGTGTTCGAATTCAAGATTCATTTCGAATGCTTCAAAAATACGTCTCCAGCGCTTTATACAGAAACTCTATTAGCGAAACGTCAGCGCCGACCGAGAGTGATTGATACGCGCACGCGGCGGGACTTGACGACTTTTTGTCCAAATATCTTTGGAACAAATTATGATGCTTCTCGAGCAAAGTTCTTTAAACATAGAAATAAACGAACTGTACTACTTAAATTGTGTTCTTTGTCTGATCATTCTTTTAAACGATTCTTAGGGTTCCGTACAAAAAAATGAATAAAAAGGTACCCTTATAAATTAATGGGAGCACTCGTGCCGTCTGTCTGTCTGTCACAGCCGATTTGCTCCGAATATACTGGACCAAATTAGGTGAAATTTGGTAGGATGGTGTAATCCTATGACCCAAACACAGATGTGCAAAGTAAATAAATGTATTTTGAAATAAGGGTTTTTTCGGGGGACAAATAGTAAATAATTTAAAAAAAAAATTTAAACCTTACAGTGTATGTGTATCAAATGAAAGAGTTCGTTATGAGGACCTTAACGATATTTTTGTTTTTTATTGTAAAATAAATAGTTTTGATTTTATTCATGAAAGAAGACGAAAATTGACCAGAATCTGATCTCGGAAACTACTAAGCATAAAATAAATAAATAGTTCATTGCTAAAAAATTACAGGAATATCTCTAAGAATTATTATATCAATTGTAAATAAATGGCAAGGCGCACACATATTATGACTTTGGCATTGTACGAAACCCTCTCTACGCGGGTTTAACTCGCACTTGGCCGGTTTTAAAATCACTTGCCTCCGAGTGTTTAATTATCTGATCAAAAATTGATATCGAAAAACCGGCAATACAAATTAAAAACGTGTATTACATTGATTCTATCCTATTCATTGTTGCTGCATTATTGGATTTTACTTAAGAAACAATATTTAATTTTGTTGTCAAGAAAAAAAGCCAGTGACCAAATAAAATGCAAGCAAATGTTTTTCGTTGTTATAAAACAACGAAAAAGATTTACGAATACTGATTGAATTCCGAAGCGAAGATACCTTTAATTAGGCTTACTGAAAACTACGTTTTGTTTGATATACGAATTTCATAAAGTTTCATTGTATTTTAGAAGTTATGTTTATTTGAAAGAAATAGACCAAAAAACCGGCCAAGTGCGAGTCGGACTCGCGTACGAAGGGTTCCGCACCAAAAAGAAAAATATAAACAAGCAAAAAATAACTTTTGTTGTGTGGGAGCCCCCTTAAATATTTGTTTTATTATGGTTTTTACTATTTGTTGTTATAGCTACAACAGAAATACATCATCTGTGAAAGTTTCAACTGTCTAGCTGCCGCGGTTCATGAGATACAGCCTGGTACAGACGTACAAACAGACAGACGGACAGCGGAGCCTCAGTAATAGGGTCCCGTTTTACCCTTTGGGTACGGAACCTCTTTAAATGAAGTAGGTTTACAAAATTATGATAAAAAAAAATAAAAAATAGAAATAAGGATTACCTACTCACAAAATATTATGGTTACATAAGGTCTGCTAAGTAATTTCATGTGTGTAACGAGGTACTCAATATGTTTTTGAACGAACAGAAAAGGTTGTTAATTGGTTTATTTAGGAAATAAATAATTATTTCCACGATCACACCAATTATCGAACCCTAAACTAAGCAAACTATGGCGGCTAAAGCTTGTATGGCGACCAGATAATAGCTGATAAACATACATAAATACTTTAAAAAGTATTAATGACTTCAGCAGAAATGCTCGTGCTAATCACACAAATATTTGCCCCTTGTGGGATGCAAACCCGCAACCGCCAGGCTTTTGAGTCTCGAGCTGATCTACACCAGACGGATAAATATTGCCAGTGACCCAGTCTTAGGCTGCGTTTCCACCAGAAGATGAGCAAGGATTCGTAGAGAGGGGTGTGCTTGTTAAAAGCCAATAGAAACTGATTAGCTGAGCGAGGCTAGGTAAACGAAGTGATCTTATTGGTTCTTAACAAACACATACCTCGCTACGAATCCTCGTTCATCTCTGGTGGAAACGCAGTCTTAAGTCTTTTTAAATTTTAAACGGACCCGAGTCGGGTATAGAACCTAAACTAAAACCCTGTCAATAACAAACCACCATGCTATTACGCTAATAAAGCTAGTAAAAACAGTAAATATTTACAATTAATTACTATACTAAACAACTTTAATGAAAAAAGGGTATTATACTGTAAATGATTATATAAATGATAAAAATATTTGGAAATAAATACTGCCCTGCTCGCACAGGTACATTTATCTTGTAATGTAAACTATACACGGTGTTACTATGCATCCTTGCCATATTCACAGATATAAAAGTAGGGAACAATAGGTATTGTTTAGATAAACTAGAGACTCGGGAATAAATAAAGTACACTAAGGTTTAGTAAATTTGGTTTTGCAGTACACATAGAAATAAACCGATTTTGTCTCGAACGGTACGCGATCACTAATCAAGTAATACTACAAAGTCTTTTGGGCCGATGAATAAGAACAGTGATGTGCATGCGTTTCGATAATTAGTGTTGTGTTTAATAGATTGTCGATAAAATAAAATACTCAAGATAAAAAAATATAGAATTAGGTCTTTCTTTTTTTACTGATTTGTTATCATTGTCGGTGATATAGTTACCTTTGTAAATATGGCAAGGATGCAAAGTAACACCGTGTATACTATTTAAAAAGAGGCTGACAATAGTGACCGAGTTTCTTGCGTTACTTCTTCTCGGCGCTAGCCTAAAATTGTCCCGAAGTAGTGGTAGGGAAAAAAATATTGGGACGTGTAAAAGCGCTGAGTTTAAGCCTATTTACAGAAATAAATTGGTTTTAATGGTTTTCTAAATATCACGTAAGCGATACAAACAAACATAGCCTCTATTTCGCTGAGAAGTGGTTTCACATTACTATTGTCGATGAGTGACATCAGTGGTAAAGTGACAGCGCGTATCATCTAAGCAGTACAAACAAAAAACTCTATTTTGTTACAGAGTTGGTTCACATTATCATTCGTCGATAAGTGAAGTGAAGGCAATGTGGTCGCGGTTTTGTTTAGAGAATCAACAGACTGTAATACAAGCAAGGAGTGAACTAATAAAGGCCATCCTGCACCTGCTGATTACTGCCGGGACGACTCACTTTGTGACGCAGATGAGGAACAAAAGTACTGCCGGGACGACTTACTTTGTGACGCAGACGAGGAACAAAGAGGCAATCAGTGTGTCAGTCCTACCGTTCCGTTGGGGTAGGGCAAGATGACGTTTCAATGGATTACATTGTTTTAATACGTGATATGTGATGATAGTTTTATTAAAAATATATTGGTAATGTAAATCATAACATCATCGCTGTAGCTCACGCGTTAAATTGTTTTATAACAACAAGTACTCGAAAACACCCCACATTTGTCGCAGAAACGATGAAAGGTGGAAAAAACTGGTTATCAAGTGGAGACCACGCCTTGGCAAACGGAGTGTAGGATGTTCCTCAGCTCGATGGACCGACGACCTTAGGAAGATGGCTGGCAGTGGATGGATAAAAAACGAGAGATCGTGCTCTTTGGCGCTCTTTGGGAGAGGGTTATATCCAGCAGTGGACTGCAATAGGCTGATATGATGATGATGAATAACAAGTATGTAACAACACTCAATAGTTCTTTTCAGAGACCTACTATTTTTTTATTATACACAAAAATGTGCACG
This sequence comes from Anania fuscalis, assembly GCA_950371115.1. Classification (NCBI taxonomy): domain Eukaryota; kingdom Metazoa; phylum Arthropoda; class Insecta; order Lepidoptera; family Crambidae; genus Anania; species Anania fuscalis. The sequence goes on along the minus strand of OX493335.1, from coordinate 19,151,080 downwards.
AAAATTTTGCTATTCATTCCGGTTTATTCTGAACGCTATTCAAAAAGTTAGAGAGCTTTTTTACATACATAACAGCAGAAGTAGGGCATTCAAAATAAAACACCAAAAACTATAAACATCTAGAAAAGGCGGAAACATCCATCCAAACTTCTTCCAAATAGTATACTTTTTTGATTGTATAAATAATAATGTTACAATCATTTAAGTATGTCATTATATAGGCGAAAATAATCCTAAAAACACAAAAGGCGAGGGAACAATTACTTTATGTTTTACGGGGCCGATGCAAAGGGTGAACTGTCAATACAGACGGAAATAAAACATTGCAACGCAGATCCACAAATAAAGAAGATCCAGAAGGATTAATGTGTATCAAAGCCTTAAAAATGCATAGGATCTGAAAAAGAGAGCATTAATTTGTTTCCATCCTAATCAGTATAACACGGAGCTGTCTCGTCCTGATTCTGTACTTTTTTTTTTAATGGCCTCTAGTAGTGTGTGAAATCTAGCACACAAATTACGCCAATGTCGAGTCAGGTGTTGCAGAGATACGATTCTGTACTTTTAGTTAGTTCATGCGTAAACCTGATGAAATGACATACGTCAAACTGTTTATGTGGCTTATAAAAGTGTCATTATTGTGTTTATCGTAAAAAAGACATTTATCAAAGTAAGGAATAACTGTTTAACTATTATTTTCTAATGTACCTCTACAGTTCGTAGTAAAGTTAGAATAAAGGGGCATACATTTTCTTTCCATACATCCTTCCATATTGATGACACTTGTCTGCATTTGCACTATTCTTTAGTGTACTTGAAAAGACAGCAGCAGCATTGATCCATTGGTCTGGTAACACTTTTAGGCCTGCTAAGACCTAAGTAGCGTGTTTGATGACTCAACGTTTTAAGTAACTGAGCCTACGGCACATTTTTACAATACGACCGAGGGGGACAACAACACAAGTTTCTTTTGCAGTCAATTAGGGATCCGCACACTTTGGGACGGTTGGTAATGAAATAAGAGTGTAATATTGTGGTGGCCTCTGGTGGATGTGTGTTGCTTTGTTTACTGCAAGTAAGAAACGAAATTAAAAGGTACAGTTTTAATTTAGACAAGTATTTCTAATCGACCAGCAAGTTCTTTTCATAGTCACCTCCCTTTTAAGGGGTGATTCTGCAGTTTATATAGGAGTCATCTAAATTTCAAATAAAGTTAAATTTTCCGATATAAAGTAACACTTTAAGCTGATCTTGAAAAAGGAAATTAACTAGTTAAAATAATAAAACCTTTGATTGTCTATTCTTGAGATCTAGTAATGGAATAAATCTGGCTCTGCATTTAAGTTTATCGAGCTCCCCAGCAGTAAGAGGGACTAGAAAGCAGAAGATATAATTAAATTACCTTTCTTTATTACATCAAACATTATAATTATCTTAATGTTCAGCTATGGTAAGTATAAAATATATTTCGTGTAAAATTAACGCATGGTTAAACACTTGACTGCAAATTAATTAAATATTGAGTTGGTTAATTAACGCTCACCCAGAATATCGTTTATCAATTTATTGTGGATGTATCATTGAGTTCAATACACTAGAGAAGCAAACTTCACTGTCTCGCGGCAACAAAAGTCTTCTACATGTCAGTTTGAAAGCCGTAGCTTGGAAACGACTAAACATTTAGATAAAAACATATATTTGTCTCACTTTCACTAGTGTCTGGAAACGAGCTGTCATTCTAAAAAGAAAAAGATGGCGATATTAATTTTTTGGCGGGCTCAGTGTTGCTCGCTATATGAATTTACCCCATTTTAAATAAATAAAAAGTAATATGAGTCGATTAATTTTGTATGAAATACTTTTAATATGGTGTGTTTATAATTATTAAAAGAATAGTTTGAAAAAAGTTGATGAATAAATAAGTGTTGTCAGAGTGCTTTATTAAATACATTTAAACGTGACCGTTGTTGTTTTATAAAATAAACAGTTAGAGTGCCTTTCCAGATTTGTGTGTGTGAAAGTATAAACGCGAAATATTTGCGGTGGAGCTGCCTGGTGTCAATTTAACGAAACCCTTTTTTCTATCTAAACCAGCGAGAACTTTTTCATCTGAATAATACAAATGATAATAATACCATAGAATTATACATATGCGTTTCATATCTTTAAAATGGCTGTAACGATTAAGATGAAATTTTGTAATTAGATAAGCTTTGAATTATAAACTTACTTATAAAGTTACTAGCTGTGCCCGCAACTTCGTTCGCGAGGACTACAGGTTGTGTAGTATATAGCAACGTTGTATACTGGAGACGCACTCTTATTAAAGAACGAACTTTTTACTTTGGTTTTGCAAACAAAACAAGACTGTTTTTTGATTAACACGGGTTGTGTTAATCAAAATACAGTCACTCATTTAACTCTCTACTTTTCAACCGACGAAAAAAACGGAGGAGGTTCTCAAGTCGAGTACAAGGTAAAGCTACAAGGTAAAATACAAATGACTATGTTAATCTATTATTATTAAATGATTTGAAACTAGCTCTTGCCCACAAGTTCGAATGCGTGGTCTTCAAATCAACATAAAAAGTTCTTTAAGTGATGGCAATCTGTTTCCAGTGAAAATCTTCTAATTATGTTGTATTTTTTGTGATAACTTAATTTGACAGCTCTTAAGAAAAATATTCAAACTGTCACTTTTCGTTTAATCGAGAGAGAGAAAGGAATATCTAAACCTAATCAAAAAAGATTAATTATTGATGTATTATTGTAATACCGTAGTGACGAGCTCCTGGCCTAGGCGTCACCATTTTCGTGGTTCTGGGTTCGATTCCCGGTCAAATCAATGTATAAAACGAACTTTTCTATATTGTTTTGGCTCTGGGTGATGTGGTACCGTCGTTGTTTCTGTAACACAAGTGCTTTCGCTACCTCCCATAAGATCAGAGCAATGTATGTGATGTTGTCAAATTTTTATTTTTAATATACAAAATAACTGAATATTACTAACAAAAAGCATAGGTCTTGCTTCACTGGACAAGTGTATACGATCGCATTCGGTTTTAGGGTCAATTTTGTCTTGCTCCTGGAAATGCTAAGAGCTAATAATTGTAGCCTTAAAAGGTAACCAATCTGTTTCTTTTCTTAGTAATCTTATGACTTTAATCCACTTCTCGCGTCGTATTGCATCTTTAGGTACTCTGTAAAATAATTATAACGCCAATAAAAAAATACTACGGTTACCAATTAAATAATTTTATCAACATAAAAAATCTCCCATAGATATGGGAAAACCAAATGATGTTTTTACTGGCAACACTGAACTTCAAATATGCTCTGTGATATTTTATTTAGAAATTTGAGTTATTTACATTAATATTCCACAAAAACGAATTACTTACCTTTGAAAAGTGATCCCACATGCTTTGTTATTGGTCTGAGACCTCGAACCACAATCTTTAACAACGCATTTACCAATTTTTTATTTTTTTATTGTGACGCCTCACTCGGTCAACGCCTCTATAAGCACTAGTTATACATTGACTGTGCTGATGCCTGCGGCCATCAGCGCAGTAGCGCGCGTTTAGCGCGGCAACTGCTGATCTAGTGTTAACATATATATCAATGGGATGTATTGTTTTTATTTAACTTTTGTTGGCAACAACACAATAAAAGCTTGTAGTTACGTAAAGGCATTGGTGCAGCAATAATGGATAGGTATAATATGTTGCGGGTAGAACAGCAAAAACACAACGAGAACAAACAGTATTTCAAAAAGGGATTCTGTATGAAATCATGCGGTACCTAATTATACTCGTTATAATCGGCTTATTACCCACGATAAAACGGAGAAGGTATAATTTATTTTAGGGTGAGAGGTTGTTCGTTTGTGTGTGCACTCGAATGTTGCAAATTATCTCCGAGTCGGTTCAAGTGATTCAGATGCGGTTTTCTGGAAAGGGTTGATGAGTCATCAGCTATGATTCTAAAATAGGTGTCATGGTGATAGCTCACCCGGGCGCGCTGATGTATTCTTTTGTATTTTACAATTATTAAATTGAGATTCTTCTATTCTCTTTGATTATTTACTTGTTATTAGTTGTTTTTTTATTTTAATTAATCCTTTTTCTTGTTTAAAATTTCACAAGAATTCTAAATACAGTCACATCTAATACATAGTTATTTTCATTTAGGTACACTGCTGATGGTTTATGCAATGGTCATGGTAAAGCATGCAATTGTAACCTTATAATGTAATTTATTTGATTATTAATTGTATGACAAAGATCTTTTATTTAAATACCTAAAAAGACTGAAAAATTTGCAGGTAGTAAGTTTCTTTTTTTAAAAATAAATAACAATATAATAATATAAACAACATCACATTTGCTCTGATCCTATGGTGAGTAGCGAAAGCACTTGTGTAACAGAAATCAGAAATAACAGCGGTACCAAAACACCCAATTTTTTGATGAGAAATCATTTTTTTCTTTCTGAAAATAAAATATTGTTATAATGTTATAAACAATAAAATTAGAAATGAGGTTACCCGATAGAATACTAAAGTTCTCGATTCAGTGAGAACTCGACCTGAAATGGAAGAGGGCTGGGAAAATTTTCTGTAAAAAAAAAAATAACCGATAGGGTAAAATAAAAAAAAGACTTCGCCACTTACCAAAGAAAATGCGCCTTTTATATACAGCACAGAGTCCAGAGCCAGTCAATAGTGAATCCAAATAATGTTAGTATTGAGGCAGAGAGGTTTGAAGTAAAGTGGCAGTTACTTTCCAACTTGAATCACCTTTGAAAGTCTTTTACGAAGGTTGTTTGTCAAGTAGTAGTAGTATTTTACCTTCCAGAAACTACGTTAACAAAATAAAAAAACTTTCTTTGGACCAGATTGTTCGGCCAGAACAAACTATCAGTTGCCCCTAGCTTTACCTTTTTTTTTTTTTTTTTTTTTTTTACTTAAGATGGGCTTACTCTTGACCCCAATCTTGCTCTAGAGCATAGATGGGATCTACGATGGAGCGAGCTTGCCCAGAAGATGCCTATTCACTCTGGACTTAAAGAGAGTCAGGTTATATGCACTCGGAAATACAGACGCAGGCAGGGAATTCCAATCTTTAGCTGTGCGCATTATAAAAGATGATGAGAAGCGCTTAGTGCGGATTATGGGTATATCAACTAAGAACGGATGGTAGCCGGCCGTGCGTCTGGATGTCCGATGGAAGAAAGGTGACGGTGGTATGAGCTCATGCAGCTCATGAGCACACTCTCCGAAGTACAATCTGTAGAAGACCGATAGGCAAGCAACTTTGCGGCGGTGAACCAGGCTGTGCAGCTTGGACGCCACCAGTTTTTTATCGCCTATTATTCTCTTGGCTCTGCGTTCCACCGAGTCTAGTGCAGCAAGTTGGTATTTCGCCGAGCCGTCCCAAAGGTGGCTGCAGTACTCCATGCAAGATCGGACTTGGGCTTTGTAAAGAGTTAAAAGCTGTCCAGGCGTGAAGTACCGCTTGACTTTATTCAGGACGCCCAACTTTCTAGCTGCAATTTGAGCCTTAGACTCGATGGTGGTGCCAAAGTTGAGGTCAGAGGACAACTCCATGCCAAGAAGTTGTAGAGTGTCGGTCACTGGAACAGATGTACCTCGGAAAGTAGGAGAAAGGGTGAAAGGACTCCTTTTTGTAGAGAAAAGACACGCCTGCGTCTTAGAGGCATTGAAGCTGACGAGATTGTCATCGCCCCACTGGGAGACATTACTTAACGTCAGGCTCGTACGCTCAACCATGGCCTCTCTCAATCTTTGGACCTCAACTCCACTGGCTCCTGCACTAGACAGATACTTCTCCGTGACAGTACTGTCATCTGCGTACCCAACAATACCTGAAGATAGCAGGTCATTAATGTGCAGCAGGAAAAGAGTCGCAGAGAGCACAGACCCCTGAGGAACTCCGGCGTCAATGGCCTTGAGGTCAGAGGAGCAGCCGTCAATGACTACTCGGATCGACCGTTCTCTCAGGAAGTCAGCCACCCAGCTACAGAAGCCAGTGGGGATACCGTACGCTGGAAGCTTGCTCAGCAGACTCGCATGCCAAACCTTTTGATCTCCTAAATTTGCGAAACTTCACTGAATGGTAAACAGTTCCTTAAATAAGATTTTCAGTAAACGTTGAAGAGAAATTGCGTGATTAATATTCAGGCATTAAAACAAATATCGTGTAATGAAAATCTAACTTGTTTGTTGTTAGTTACTGTGTTTCAGAATCATTCCTTTCACATATAATATTTCTGTTACTAAAGGTAAATGCTTAAGAAGCGTAATAAACCAAAAATTTTTGTGAGCAAGATATGTTTGATAAAATAATCCTGTAATAAGGTTCATCTCGAAATAGGTAATTACCTTAAATATCGCTTTTATCCTTATAGCGCAACAGTAGCTGCTCTGAATTACTGTTCTAATTTCAATATTGGTAACATTGTAGAAGGTCTGTTGTTTCTTAGTTAAATTTGGATGGCAATAAAACAATGGATTAATTAGTGACAGTGTATATTTAGACTTGGTATGATGGTAGTACTACTATAGTTGCAACTACTACTAATCATAATATTGTAAGTGGCACACGAGTAAATAAATATTGCTTAGTTGCTTGCACTTAATTTTTATTCTTTTTAAATCTTGATTAAAAATATTGATTAATATTTTATATATCATTACAACATCGATCAGAGAGACATATTTTGGAAGTTTTCATCAATTATATGAACTTTTGGTGTTGTTGAGAGTGAAATTGTATATAATTTTATACTCTCTTATAGTTTGGGCAAATTACCTTGTATGTATTATTAGTATAATTAGAATTTAGATTAAATATAGATTTGACGTGTTTGTTCGAGTAAAGTTATCTATAACTCTTTACATTCATTTCTCGTGTTGACTGTACCGCGCATTTCATTATCATAAGTATTCTAGAGAATTTAAAATACTTAGTATAAAATTATGACAGAATGTAAATAATATCGCGCTCACTGCTCATTTCTCTGGGCAGTAGCCCGGTCGCTTGTGTTGTACCTAGTAACATAAAATGAGATCATTTTTGTTGTTCGAGATTTTTATCTGCTTACGTTTTCAATGAGTCTGTTACACGACATAAGCATACTTAGTGCTAATTTTAGGAAAACCTTTATTTAGCCTTACTAGTTTATAAGTACTTTAATTCAATGCGATGTATTACGCCGTTGGTTTTCTCATTAAATAAAATAAAATAAAGCCAAAGTTAGATCCGCTGAATTAGTATCGGCATTAAACTCTTAACTCACATTTGCGTGCCTCCAAAACCATTATTTAACCCTTGTGCTACCCACTGATACCGCGGGATTAAACATTAAATTCACAATGAAGTAAGCATAACTACACTACGCTTCTGCAAATTCGGCGGAGTTTCCTAGTTTGTTCGTCAGTTGTAAGCAAGTAAAATTACAGCGACTGCCTGTCGATTCTCTAAACAAAACCGCGATCACTTCGACATCACTTCATTAATCGCTGATTAATAAATGTAAACCAACTCTGTAACAAAATGGAGTCTATTTTTGTTTGTACTGCTTAGGTGATACGCGCATTCACTTTAACACTGAAGTCACCAATCGACAATAAGAATTGTGAATCCACTTCTTAGCGAAATAGAGGCTATGTTTGTTTGCACCGATTAAGGGATATTTAGAGCGAGTTTACTTGCGTTGTTTTAGAGAATCGACCCCCAGGTGACGAATAGCCTAGGTATGTAAGTCTCTGTTGATAGCCACGTTCAAGCCGCGCTTCATAACAGACAACACTCAAGAAGTGTGCACACCGACTTATACTAGCTATAACAAAATTTTCGTTGTGTCACCTCAAGTAATTCGTTGGAAAATACGCATGCAAAAATACGCAACCACCTGCAGGAATTATATGGGAATTATATAAAGGTTTAAGGTTTCAATACCGTTATGCGATAAAACTGATTATGGTTTTAATACACCTTTGTCCCGGGATCGTAAATCTATTAGACCCTACCGTGTACGAACGTGTAATTAAGACACCGAACTCGACGGGCAAAGTAAATTGACACTTTATTTGCATAACCGCCATAATTCCCTCATTTTCTGCTGGCGCTTAATTAACTCGTTCCGCATGAATTATAATAATTTCTTCATTTTTAAACCGACTAAAGCCACGATTTGTTTTGTGGTTATTTATTCAGTATTAATTACGATTTCATAAGGATTTATTTCAAATAACTTGTCTGGTGTAGTTAAAAATTTGTTTAGTTAAAAGTTGTTGGCAATAATGTGAAATTGTTATATTTAATCAATTTGTAACAAACCGTACAATCAGCATCTACATTAGACAGATATCCGGGACTTTAATCAAATTTAATATAAATATTGCGTTCGATAATGTTACACTGCAGTCGTTTAAAATAGGTAAATTTAAGATTGTTTGTTCGATGGGACTGACATGTGTTGTAGACAAAAGTTTCAAAACAAAAAAGAATTAAAAAATAAATAAATAAATAGGGTAGGTACATAAAATAAAGTAGGAGTAGTGCACATTTTAAGAAAATTCTGAACTTTCGCTTGTGCTCAAAACATAGGTATGTAATAAATAGGGCCTACGTTTACTCTTTATTGTAAGTTGTGACTTAACGGTTAACGGAAAATAACGTACACATTTTAGTGTCAATATCAAAAATATGTCCTCTATCTATAACATAGTTGAATTTTTTTCATCTAAAAATGTAAATATTCCAGCATTTGATTCCCTTAAATCTGTTGCCAAAGTAGGTAGTTCTTTCAGAGCGAACTTTAAAAATAATTTCATGCTTTTAAGTTTTCCTTCCGCACTTCGTGGTGTAAACAATGCACCGGCCGCGCAAGATAAATGTTGACTTCGACAGCGCAAACATAGTGCATTTAGAATTAAACATTCCTTGATCAAAGCAAAATTAATCTAATATCTGGTGTACAACGACGATTTTAAATTGACCAAATGACGGTGATCTCTGTTCAAACACGCCATATCTAGTCGCACGATGAGATTCACTGCGCGCGATCGCAGAATGCTAAAGAGCCGAGCCCGCAGCGTGCATGTGCAATGAGGCATATGTTGACTGACTGTAGCAAGCGGGCACGGATCAGGAAAGATAATGCTAGTTTATGAATTTGGGACAGCAGTTTGCCCTTTAGATAGCATTTCGACGATGAACAAAATTTTGAACTAATTTTGAACTCTATATTATATTCAGATTTGTTATGCCTTTGTTATTTGTACAGAAAATATTATATAGTAGTAGTATCAAAATAATAATACTCTTAGTAGAAAATATAAAGTAAGACCTAAATTCTAATCTTACTACGAATCCTATCAATGCAGAATTTTGGATTAATGAATGTTTGTTACACAATTACCCCAGAACGGCAATACGGATCTCAACGAAATTTGGCATAGGGATAAGTTATAGTCTGGAATACATCTATAATCCCGGGAAAATGCAAGATTCCTATTTATGGGAGAACATAATATTTATTGTTTCCAATGGTAAGACAAAGGCTACTATTTGAATTTACCTCCTAAGGGAGTCAAAAAGAGAATGTTGTATTCCAAGCGGGCGAAGTGCGGGCACTTCAAGCATTTTACGAAATAAATGATGTTTTGTTTTGATCTAGTTCCTTCATCAGGTTCTGCAGTATAAATACCTGTGGTAAGAGTCCTGCACCGTTTCCTTGGCCAGTTTCTGACGGCGGTGGTCCAGCGAGCCGCCAGCGCGGACTCGTTGCGGATGATCAGCGTTCGAGATCGAACTGCAACGAATGTTGAATGTCAAGGTTGCTAAAAAAAATTGAAGATCAATATTTTTTTCTTATATAATAGGTCTACCCCACACTAGCGTCTTTAGGGCGTCGACGTTGCGGCAGTGTCCAATCAGCGATAAGTAAATGCCGCTGCGCAAGCGTCGCGTCAACACTGATTGGACGCTGCCACGACATTGTCACTGGACAACAATTATAGCCTAAAATGATAATGATAAATATAGGCTCTAAATTAGAGTGCATAATCGAATCGTCATCTTTTAAAACTTGTTGAATAATATCATGTTTGACCACAGAATCGAGAACAATTTTAAGTCAAAGCCACAGGAAGTAAAACACCTCTTTTGATGGTTACAGTTAGGCATGGCGACGTTCTGTGCCGAATCGCACCGAATCTAAGTGTGCTAAATTGAGAGTCTCTCTCAAAGTATTTTTGGCTAGGCAGTCGGAACGCCGTAACTCCTTGATTTAAGCAATCCTGTTATAAAGTCGATATTCGCAGACGAAATAATTATCGTGACTCGATTCAATTCGGTGAATCTAGTTAAATTGAAGATTTTAATACTTGAAAAAAATCGTCCGCCTCAGGTTTTTTTTCGAGTATTAAAATCTTAGATAAACCTAGCATGGTAATTGCTAAAAACAAAAAATTTAATAGTTAAATTGAGGTATAACTGGTTATAAATACTTGGGGGAATACAAATATGGAATTTAAAAAAAAGTAAATCTTTAGAAAACGTGAATTTAAAAAACTTAAAAAAATATATCATAAGTAACAATTTTTGCAAAATAAAAAAATATATTTATGGAAATAATGTGAGTAACAACAGATTCAACTAGTTGGTATTCAACCCATAGAGGTACATCGACGCTTGATACATTAGCCTCGTTATTTTGCTTTTGCCTGTCTAACGTGAAATCCAATACATAATAAACGCTGTTGCGTACAGTCAGTCAAAAAATAGTAAGATTTTTAATACTTGAAAAAAAAATCAAGTGGTCAAAGCACTCGCCCGGTATGCGATGGACGTGGGTTCGGATCCCACCTGAGGCGAACGATTTTTTTTTCAAGTATTAAAAATCTTAGATAAACCTAGCATGATAATTGCTAAAAACAAAAATTTTAAAAATAGTAAGTACTGATATTCAGAATCTTCTGATTGATTACCCAAAAATTACGTAAACATAATTATTGACAAATAGAATTACATAAGTCTTACAAAAGACTTAAAAGTACCAATTTATCTGATTTGTGATTTTCCTGCTTTTTGTAAATAAATTGCCGTTCTAACTAGAACACAGTACAGCTGTTATGCTCAGACTGTCATCATTCTCTCTCAGTCTCTCAGTCTCATTCAGAGTGCATTTGCTAGTACGAGACTAAGGTTAAACCACATATTTTTGTATGTTAGTACAGTGGTTTAACCTTAGTCCCGGAATAGCAAATGAATAAGACAGGGTCGGCCCGAATTATCATGTGTGTAGCAACCTACAAATAACTTTAGTGATTATTTTTATTATAAGTAACGTATAAAATTGATAAATGAAAGTAAGTACACAACTGTTGATTTTTGATTCTGCAAAATAATATTTTCTTACTTTTAGCTTTTTTTTAAACTTATCTTCCTATGACTATGACGATCTCCGTAGCCGAGAGGCGAGCACGCCAGACTATATGGAGTCGCCATCTCTGTGGTTCCGGCCGGGTTCGATCCCCGATCGGGTCAATATAGAAAACGAACTTTTCTATATTTTCTCGAATCTAGGTGTAGTGGTACCGTCGTTGTTTCTGATTTCTATAACACAAGTGCTTTAGCTACTTACCGCAGCATCTGAACAATGTATGTTATGTAGTCCAAAAAAAATCTTGAAAAAAAAAGGTTTTTCAACTTTGTGTGAAAATGTTCACGAGTGTACATCACACCGTTGGTATATTATCCGTGTCAGTGTTCACGGCTCACCGACGCCTTTCCCAGTTTCCTTATTTTTTACGTGAACCATGCTCGGGAATCACTGAGCTACACTCTATAATGCAGGAAAAGGATCATAAAACGTTGAAAAGTATGCGTATGGTTTGGAAAATTGTGCTGAATAAATTGTTAAAAACTTTACTTGGTTTTTTAAAGGCGTCGATAGTTTGTAGCCGCCTTAATCGAAAATAATAGAGAACTAAAGGTATATGAGTTTATGTTATCAATAAGGAAAATACTATACTATAATAAAGAAAGATAAATAACACTTGAAAAAAAACCATGACGGGTAGTATACTACTCAGCTATACATATAGCTACAACATTGATCAGAGTAAGCTGGCTTCGACAGCGAGAAGAAACACTTGAGAAATTTCATCGTGTCACATGACGTCCTCGGTAGCTTAGTTGGTAAAGCACTCGCCCGGCATGCGATGGGACGTGGGTTCGAGTCCCACCTGAGGTCGATGGTTTTTTTCAAGTGTTATTTATCTTTAATTAAACCTTGCATGGAATTGCTAAAAACAAACATTTATAATAAAGTATAAATAAATTGAACATGTTTATCTCACCAGTTCGTAATGGTATTCCTATGAACTGCAGACAATACGGCTCCGGGAACTCGGGCAGCACCGGCTTCGTGCGCGTATCGCAAGCGCATACACGCGTCAGAGGCGGCGGCTCCCACACTGCAACCAATTGCTTACTTTACTAGTATACGAGTAAATGTATTTTCAATCGACGAAAAAAACGGAGGAGGTTATCAAGTCGACGCGTATTTTTTTTTTTATGTATGATCACGCATAACTTTTTACAGAGAAATCCGATTTTGATATATTTTTTTTTAGAAAGGGTAAAGTCCGAAGGGGATCCCATATAAATTTGAAAAAAAATCCAACCCTAAGGGTAGGAAAACTGGGGATGACTGATTGTTTACTCACTGATTGTAATTTTTGAACACGCATAATAGTTTTTACAGAGTAGAGCAATTTTGATATTTTTTTTTATTAGATAGGGTATACCTCGAAATTTGTCGCATATAAACTTAAAATAATATATCTTACCCTAAGGGTGGGAAAATAGGGGTGATTTATTGTTCACTCTTAGATTTTAATGATGATCTTATATCCACAGAAAATATATAATAAAAGTTTTTTTTTTAAAAGTAGCTTTTCAGGTTTTCGGCGGTGTAAATTTTTTGTTAAAAAGCTTTTATATTTTTTCTTTACTATCCTTGCTAATTTTATTAACATTACAGTTTTTTGTTGAATTTAGCAGCAACGGATTGTCCTACACGACGATTGACGACCTCCGTAGCCGAGAGGCGAGCACGCCGGACTTTAAATGGCGCCGCCATCTCTGAGGTTCCAGGTTCGATCCCCGGTCGGGTCAATGTAGAAAACTAACTTTTCTATATTGGTTTGAGTCTAGGTGTTGTGGTACCGTCGTTGTTTCTGATTTCTATAACACTAGTGCTTTAGCTACTTAGGGCCAGAGCAATGTATGTGATTTTGCCAATAGTTATTGTTTATTTATTTATTTATTACATAGTTTTGTAACTAGGTCAATACTCGGTCACCGCTCTGCACCTTTGCCACGCTGCTATGGACATCAAGCCCTACTTAATTATTTAGTAAAGTAAAGTATGCCTATATACGTCCCACTGCAGGGCACAGGCCTCACCTCAACTATGAGGTGGCTTGGGCCATACTCCACCACGCGGGCCCGGTGCGGATTGGTGGAGGGGTGTTGTAAGGCCAGTGACTAAACCTTACTGTCAGATGTTATCAAGCCGCCTTAAGGCCTCTGACTAGGCTTCACGACCAATATCAAGCGATATTGGCCGGAACCAACTTTTAACGTGTCTTCCGAAGCACGGAGATGCTCGTGATAAATGTCACTAAATATGGTCGGAATGGTCACCACTCACGACCGCGGCGTTGGTTGCTTAACTTTAATAATCGATACCAAAGCGCTGCCGCCACTGAGCTACGAGCACCTCACTACTTACTTACTTATTTAGAGTTTAACATAATTCTAGATAAGTATTTCGTATTTGTCACTGCCTCCCTGCATTGTAGTGTTTATAGTGTTTTTAAATAAATATTTTTTAATAATTCTTGACAAAGAAAACTTATCACTATCACCAAATGAACGTAACAAAACATAGAACATTCAGGCGTAGGTAAAACTCACCGTCAGCAATTGGCAGAAAACTTTTCCGTTGCCAAGTTAGAAAACTTTTGGTCCACCTAACACACTAAATTCAAGAGTGATTACGCAACCACCAATCACCTCTTCGTCCATAGGGCTGCGTGTCACACAAAGAGCGTTAAATCCTTACCTTTTCGTCAATTTCCTCCAATTAGTCTGCGATTAAGGGGGGGGGGGGGGGGGGGGGGTCAAAGAGAATGGGGATTTAAACGGAGCGGACCCAAGTGATTAGGCACTTGGGTCCGAGAATTACACGTGTTTCCCTTACACAGGTAGTATACAAGTGAGGCCTTGTTCTTAAAATCTTGCACTTTGTTACAAGACACAAAAAACTACAAAAAGTTAGTTAAACGTAGCTCAATTAACACAATTCGTTGTTGATATTAATATAATCGTAAAAATAAAACCAAAGATACCTACTATCACTAAAAATATTTCATATAATAAGGTATTCTTTAAAATTTTGTGATAGATCAGATAATTTGGTAAGCTACTATTTGTGATGTTAATTTTAAAAACATTGTCGAGCTTGGCTCTATGCTCTACCGTGTACTTAGATTTACCAACAAAGATACCTCCGTCCGGGTCTTCATTAAACCCGGTGCCGTCTCTTTTTTAGTTAGTAATGTTCACGTATAAGGATTTTGTTTCTACAAGGTTTTCCTACTACTTTACTATTATTGTTTTTATGGCAATGTATCAATAGTTTATCCCATTTGAAAAAATCTCAATAATTCTCACAAGAACGAATAATGTATTTTTCAACACAGTTGCTCGTAAATTGACTCTTATAACACCGTTTTTAGTTTCATAATTCATCATATAAAAAAAAATATCCGTAACAGTATACAACGAAGACCCAAATATACAGTGCGACTCAAAGTTGTGCCAAATAACAAGCCTCATAAATATCCCTTGGACCGCAAGGTTCTGATTAACTGCGAGGAACTTTCGGCTTTGATTTTGCGATAGAGATTATGGGTAAGACGGACGACATCGCAGATTGCGGGGTATATGGTGACTTGAAATTGTTTGTTATGATCTTGGACAGTGCGGTGCTGTGAATTTGCTCCATAGACTTTTATAACGCTAAACATAAAGAATTCATTATTTTGCTGATGGTTTCCGCTAAGTAAAATCATAGAGCCAACGCCTACACCACAGGCTCTGAACAAGCAATTAGGTACAAAGTGCACCAATTGACCTCAAACAAATCAATGACGTCCTCCATGCCGATACGGCTACAGCGACTGCTGCTTCAATGCCACCGACATTAGCCCGTGAAGTACATCGGTATTTCGAAAACGATCCGCTCAATTTATGTTTAAAATTTCACGAAGGAATTGGAGGTGATACCTATCTAAAGTCCCGATGTGCCTGCGATAAAAGCACTATGTTTCAGCTGAGTAGGTATAAAAGATTGGGCGGCACTATAGTCTTAAGGCGGAGACTGAGATTAAATATTCGCTCGATGTGAGTATTCGCATGAATATTTTGTTGTATATCTTTTGTATATCGAGCTGCTCGGCTCGCTGTACTGACATGCCGAATATTCGACTTGTAACGTGCTCACATCGAGCGAATATTCAATGTCAGTCTCTGCTTTTACACAGCAATTTTTGACGTTCGAATGCATTCCAATGGCCAAATTATTGGCAAAACATAGTCAATATAGTTTTGTATTTCCGCAAAATGGCGCCTGTCACAATTTGTAATTACAATTGCATCAAAACAAGAAAGAGGCCGTCAAATATGAAAGCTAAAATCGTAAAAACCCCACAATTCTGATATTCTTGATTCTTAAACTTCGAGAACTGCGACGAAACAAAAGAGGACATAGTAAATGCAAATCTTGTTTCCTGTCCTCGGCTGAAACTTTTGACAAAGTTTAAACGGGTTGCCCGTCTTGTTCAAATCCTGCAACGCTATTGAGACTCGTTTAAAGTACAACACTAGTGAGTAACTGGTTTAAAATAGATTTCTGGCTAGCCTGCAACGATGTTATTTAGATAAAGGGTAAGTTAAAACGAAATATAATAGGATAACAAAAAGTTTAATGGTACAGAATGTACTTTTAATCAACGTTGTCATCATACTTTTTAAAATACAGTTTTTTTAGCATTTGACAACTCTTCACAGGAAAACTTAAGAATTCCATTCCATTTTTACCGTAGATTCACCTCTGACGACAGTCGACTAACGTCACTTTGGCCTAAAGAGGACTTGTATAAGACTATAGTGGCAACATTGTTACATATTAGTCCGCGCTAATCGAAGGATGCCGTCAGGAAAACCGGAGAGACTAACTGACTGGAAGTAGCGCAGGATTTAGGTAAAATGGCGCAACCTAAACACGGCCTACACCGAACTGGTTAAGAATAGCTAAGAAGAGGAGCTACTTACGTATCTCAATGGACGGCAGGTCCTCCTCAGTGGCCGGCGGAGGGCGCGGGGGCTTCACCTCCGATATAAACACCATCTTGTTACGGCAGTGGCAAACGTTATCTGCAAAATAAATAAACAGTTTTAGATTTTTTTTGGAACCACCTCCGAATAATAGAATTTTGGCAGTTGTACATATGGGTGGCATGCGAAAGCTAACATGGTGTGTGAAAATGGTACATATTTTAGTAAAGTATCGTTTGGGAACAAATTTCCTTAAAAACTAATAACTTTTTGGACTCGTGTGTCTGTCCCTGGTTCTATAAATGGTCTGGGATTATTAAATTTTAGGGAAAATTGACTTTTAGAAATTTGCTTTGGTTTGAGTTTGCTATGAGATGCAGCATTTAAAAATATTTGTCAGGTAAGTCTTAAAATCACAAAATTATAAATGGATGGAAAATAAATATGACGTAAAATGAAATGATACTACAAGAAACAAATTAATGTATGTTTGTAAATTTTTGTTTTGAGCAATTCCATGCAAGGTTTTAATTGAAGATAAATAACACTTGAAAAAAATCATCGACCTCAGGTGGGACTCTTTATCTTTAATTAATGTATGTTCCTATTGAAATCGAAGTGATTAATGTGGTTAGAGAAGGAATTCAATTATATTTGCAAGAGACCGTTCCCAAGAGAGTTCCTTATAAATTCCAGATAACGACCCTACTAAGGCCGGCCAATGCTCATTAAATAGTTCACAGAAGCAATTCTACTTTTAGTTTGATTGATCTTGGAACTTTCTAGACTTAGCGCTGACATTAAATTAATAGTTATTGAGTTCCTTGAATAATAAGCTTTTATTGAGTATAACCTTTCATTATATAAAAGATCTTGTAATAACATCTACAAGTAAGTACTCGTATATTAAAATGTATTACATTTATAATGAGTTTATCAAATCTTATTTTGACAATCCCAAAGTTTTTCACTTTAACAACTCCTTTATACCCTTCATTAAGGAAAGCGCTTCTGCTTCTTAAATTGAATTATTGAACATTTTTCTTTCTTTGACAAACGAAGCACATCATTACCAACAATACTGAGCTTCAAATCGCCTTTGATACTCAAATAAGATCCGAAAAGCCGTAAAAATCGACTTTTGTCGCAGAATTTCTAACTTTTCCTCGTGTAATAGAAAAAGTTGTCCATTGAGCCTACAGCTACAGGCTGAAACTTGGGCTCTTATGCGGCTTCATCCCGTCATTATTAGAAACATTCCTTGTTGGGATTGATATTTCTAGAACTTTTTATTTTGCCGTGTCATGAAGGTACACGGAATTTTTCATGTAAAGTTTACTTACTTTTTAGGGTTCCATACCCAAAGGGTAAAATGGTATCTCATGAACTGACTGTGATAGTAAGATAGTTGAAATATTCACAGATGATGTATTATATTTCTGCAGCCACTATAACAACAAAAAGCCCTCTAAAAACAGAATAAAATAAATATTTAAGGGGGCTCCCACACAACAAACGTGATTTTTTGTCGTGTTTATAGATAATGATTCCGTACCACCCTTCGAGCGCGAGTCCGACTAGCACTTGGCCGGATTTAAATCTAAATTATTATATCGATGACTTTATGGAAGTGTGAATAAACAGCTTTTAAAACGTAGACAAAAACAAAATATTCAAATTTTATGGTTATTTTATCCAGGGCTGGACAGGTTTGAAATACACTTTACAAACTTTCATCATTAAATACTTTCCAGTATTAAACTCGTTTTATTTTATTGCAATTCACGATAACAATCCCCTGGCCGAATTTAATGGCTTAATAGACGGTTTAATAGTCTTAATCTTACCCGGAGCTCAGACACACTTTTAAACTACGGTCAAACCAACGCGGGGGCGTGGGCGTGCGCGTGGGCGTGCGCGGTGGCGTGGGCGTGGGCGTGCAGGCCAGTTCACACCAAACACGCGGACACTACACGTTCAAGAGTCCTAGCACAAATATGTATTTTTTGCTCGGATGTATAAACCTAACAAGAAAGAGATTAGTCATGAATGAAATCAAAGAAGATTAAAAATGTTAGTCATAATAAAGATATCTAATGATGTTGTAGAAATTATGATTTAACAATTGTTTATCAGTTTATTTTCAGATATACTACGCATATAAAAGCTCAACCCTTTTACTAAATAAACGAATATTTTTTGGAGAGTTTTTGAAGTATTTATTTACTGAGTTTCGCATTAATTAATTCCAACGCGGTTACCCGAGCGAATCTATTTGAAGATTTAGGAAAGAAAAAAGCTAGTTGGCTTCACTCATTGCTTTTCGGAAAAAAAATAGTAGATTTACACTCTATTATTTATATTATCATAGTAGCGCACCATCTGTCTGTTGAGCCTGTCACGTCAAATGTCATGTCCGCGCGTGCAAAAGCTGAATGTCAACCTGCACGCCGCCGCTGTCCGCACTGGTGTGAACTCGTCGATACAAATGCTATGGCACGATCTGAACGCCCACGCCCAAGCCACCACGCACGCCACCGCGCACTCATTGGTTTGGCCGGGACTTTACAGCGAATTAGCATGAAGCGATGCCGCACACTAGGCTATTTGTTTCTACTATGGATTCGCATGGCGACTACTAATTGCTGCCACAAAGGTTTAAGCCAAGTCACAAGACGTAGCTTAATTCCTCTGTGATCATACCCCGTGCATAACATTTCGTATCGCGTGTTGTTATCCTAATGAAATGTTAACCACAAGCGTAGATTTTGGTGTTGATCCGCCATTGATATATATATATATAAATTTTTGCTTTTGTTATGTTAAACTAACGTTAAAAAACCAAATTAACTAATCTCTGTAATTCTCTAGTAGAAGATTTATTAACTGACGATTTCAAGTACTGTACACTGTACACACTAAGTCCCTCAAATAATTTAATTCTCTATGAATCACTAACAAAACGTAGTGAAATAAAGATTTATGTTCTCCGACCTCTTATTTTTCAAATTTTTGCGGCCACCGACCACTCGTAGCAGACACTGGGTGTTTTATTTGCGCTGTTTCGAACGATAGCTGTAGATTAATGAGAGTCTGCAGTCGGTTTTTTGCGCGGTGCCTAATAAACGCGTTTAGACTGCGCTGAGGTGCTCGTAGCTATTGTATATTAGTCGTAAAGCCTAGTCAGAGGCTTTATGGCGGCTTAATTACATCTGACAGTAAGGTTTAATCACTAGCCTTACAACACCCCTCCACCAATCAGCACTGGGTCCGCGTGGTGGAGTATGGCCCGAACCACTTTGTAGTTGAGGTGAGGCCTGTGCCCTGCGTCGTGTGGTGCCGGCACGTTAAAAGAATAGCACCACCCCTTCTCTTCCTATGGGTGTCGTAAGAGGCGACTACAGGAGAACCACAACAAGAAGACAAGCAGCAGCGTCTCCTTTCCGCCATTGGCCAAACTGCGATCGCCTGCCAAGCGTGGCGATTATGGCAAAATCCTCCTTTTGGAGAGGCCTGTGTCTAGCAGTGGACTAATATAGGCTGGTGATGTGTGCCCTGCAGTGGGACATATATAGGCATACTTTTACTAATGGAAACCTGCCTTAGTGGTCGCCAGTGTCGAAACAACGCGCGGGTCACAGTGTGCGACACCGCTAGCTGAGTCTTGTAAAGGAATGTGCGCTAAGATAATGAAGTCGTAATCTCTGCCTTGAGCTGTATACGAGCGAGTCGCGATTACGGGACCGACCGCAGGGAATCCTCAGTAAAGAAGGATATAGGTACTAATTATGTTTTTGATTTAAGAAAAATTTGGGGTCTTAAGCCTTCATAATGCTTACTTTATTTTTATACTATAATTGAAATTGTAGAGCAGTTCAAGTAAGACCAAAATTTTAAACGGAATGTAAAACGAACATATTTTTTGACCCACCATAAACCTACCTCTAGAGTTGAGTACATTAAGGTATTTAAAGAGCATGTTCAATGAAAACTTTGACATCGCAAAGTTATATTGCGTAATATTTTTGATATAAGGCATTTTGTATGCCCCCGTTTACTTTGATAGGTAAGTACAAATTTAAGGCAAAATCTGGCGAAGTCCTTAGCAATTGTCCAAGCTCAGCAAAAACTGGCGTCCAAATCGGCCTAACAACCGCAGAGGTCGTTACAGAGATGTATACTCCACGTGACTGGCCTAACAACAAGCGAAGACATCTGATAGTGCTGTGACCCGATAGTTTATTATCGATTAACTATGCGCAAAGACAAGCATTAAGGTAAAAATAAATTTTGATAAAAATATACTGTCGTCGGTGGATCTTATAATTTTGGTTAAATACGAAACTTCAACAAAAAATATCGAGATTGTGTTAAACAATCTCGATATTTTTTGTTGAAGTTTCGTTTCGTTACAAGGTTTTTTTTTTACATTTTAATAACACCTAATTTCTGCTCACAATATGTTGAACAAAGAGTAGAATGCAGACAAGGAGCGAGAATGGACAAGAGAAGAAATAATTGCATAATAGTACATTGTGATACAAGTGTGCAAAGTTGATTATTACACACGAGGCATTATTGTAAGCGCGAGCCGCAGGCGAGCGCGTTAAGGAAGCCGAGTGTATAATAATCAATGCACACGAGTTCCATACGACGTATTTCAACACAATTGCGAGGAACAAACCAAACTAAAATCTAAAATACCTTCTTCGTTTTCGCTGTTTTTCTCTGGATTTTGGCGGCAACAGGCTATCACTTACGTTTCGTGCCTCGATAAGTATTTCCGACGGGGTTAAATAACATTTTACTTGTCTTTACTATTTAAAGTAGACATTTTTAATAGTAATTAACCACACAGCAACAACTGTATCAAATATTTAGGGAAAATGGCACGTAAGTTTTGTTTTTTTCGCTGCGCGCGCAGGTTCAATAATGGCACAGGAAAACCTGGCTGTTCAGCCGGAGTAGCAGCAATTTAAAAAATAAATTATACTATAAATCATTGTTTCTAAAGATGATAGTTTAGTTAATATGTGTTTTTAAATATACAATTTGATAAAATAAAATATTTATTTGTTAACTTAACCCTAAGATAATTTAATATGGATAAAATATTAAATGTTCTTAGACACAAACTTTTGCTAGATGTTTTAAAAAAAGTTTACATTACCGCACTAGTGCGATAATGTTATTACAGCACAAGTGCGTAATATGATGAATTATGAAACTAAAAACGGTGTTATAAGAGTGAATTTACGAGCAACTGTGTTGAAAAAGAAATTATAGAATTGCAACTGTAGCAGGAAAGTGAAAGAAAATTGTTTGTTTCTTCGGACGAGTGTTGATTGATTCAAAAGTAGAGGACAATATTAGAGAAGATAGATTAATTTTGTGATAAAAACTGATATTAGGAGTGAATGACTGGATTACGAGGGACCGAATGCAGGAAAGAAAAACATACGCGCCGACCATAGATGACGTGACGAGGCAAATGATGAAAAAGTAATGCAAATGCATCATGATTAGTTAAATGATAAATAGGTTAGTTAACAATCATCGATAGTTTACAATCGATAAATGAACAACACAATTTTATGTTTTCAATTACAGCTTTCCTTTGACAAAGTTGTTTTATGAAACATTCACATTGAGCAATAAAACTTTGTTTTATCAGAATTTATTGTTCAACTTGAATAGGGCATTTATTACATTCCAACGTATTAAGTGTTATTATGTCGTTTCCTTCCCAGCAAATTGAAAACACAGACAACATTCCTTCGAGGTGCACTTAATTAAAGTACCACCCACAAAGCTCAGTTATATTAATAACTAGCTTTGCCCGCGGCTACACCCGCGTGGATTTTCTTGAGATTGTCTGGTGTTAGTATTTTGTTTACTATTCAGGGCAACGACAAATCCAGAAAATAGAAGATTACTAAAATCCGTCTTGCCGTTATTGAGTAATAAATAATGTAACTAAACCAACTTTGTTTTAGTGTTTGGTAAATGGTATACAAAGCCGAAATCAGAACCGATGGTCGTTCCGAAGATATTGTAACTTTCAAGTAAAATAACATTGTAAGGAATCCTGCATACAGGTTTATTTGTCAATAGGTGTTCAAAATGGGAACAAAATTGAGAAAAGAAAGAACCTGAATCATCACCTTTAGGAGAGGAGTATGAACTGGCTATTCTGAAATTGAAAATAATTATCTTTTAGAGTTCTTTCCTAGAACGAAAGAACTTCAGATCTTTATTAAGAGCAATTGCCATCGATCTTCTTAACCCCTAAACAGAACCAGAGGTATGGAATCGAGTTCTCACATCCATAATTTTTATCTGAATGTGCAGGATTTTTACGATGTATTTCCTGTCCACCTGGTCTTTACTATATTTTTTATATATTTTATATAGGCACTGAAAATTCCCGAAATGCTTCTACAATTTTAATGTTACATAGAAGATCCTTTTAAGTGAAGGATAGCACTGGAGTTATGTTATTATTTTATGCCAGGAGTATTCTCAGCATCGGATCTATCTATCTATTCAGCCTATTGCAGTCCACTGCTGGACGTAAGCCTCCCCCAAAGAACGCCAGAGTGCACGATCTCCCGCTTTTTTCATCCAGCCACTGCCGGCCATCTTCCTAAGGTCGTCGGTCCATCGGGCTGGGGGGCGTCCTACACTACGTTTGCCAAGGCGTGGTCTCCACTCGAGAACCCGTTTGCGCCACCTTTCATCGGTTTTGCGACAGATGTCAGGTCAGATGCAACAGCATCGGATATTTTATATTAACCCTTAACCAGGCCTTGGTATTAATAGAGACCACATTATTTTGAACCTTATTCACCTACATTACGGGTGGAAACCAATCAAACATTTTGACTACCAGGCCTGGTTGGGTTAATTACGGAATAATTCAGCCCAAATTAACCTTTAATGATGAAATAATGACGATACAGATAATTTATTATCGCTAAAAATAGCCTCATTAATAATACAACAGAAAAAATGAAGTAAACCCATTAATAACACTTGCGGAAAACAGTTTACGAGCCGGTGATTAATTAACTGCAGCTTCTTGTTTTTCCTTTGTTTGATTTATTAATTTATACAAACGAGTTTTTCGTGTAATTATGGGCGTTGGAATTAAAAGTTCATCTTTTACAGACTGTTCTTTGAAGAAATTAAGAAATGTACGAGTATCTACTTATTTTTCCATCAATCATCTAGCCCAAATTGAGCAAAGTTTGAACTATAGCAATTAGATAATGGATAAATCTTAAACGTTTTAAAATTAAGCATCTGATGATATGGAAGTTAATCGCCATTTATGCATCAATTAATATTACAAAAAACCTTGTTTCAATCCAAATTCAAAAGCACACGAAAACACGTCAAAATATCATTCATTATTCCTTTTTTACGCAAAGGTGCTCTACGCAAATCCGCCGTCTCGAGGGAACGAATGCTTGTCGTGTGACAGCTCTAATAGTAGCTGTCAGTCGCGAAGAAAGGCTTTAGCCACGACTTTAGTCGTCGAAGCGCAGCCGAGGCGACAACATCTCTCCTGATGATGCCACGTGAAGTGGCGAAACGCGCGTCGAGGTTTTTATGTCGGTGTTGGGTACTAACTTTTGCATTCGTCTGTTTCGCATGCAATTTGAGGGAGGGAGGGCGGTGCTCTTTGCATGTGCCTGTGATTTTCCTCAGATTGTGGGTTACAGGTGGTGTAATTGGGGTTCCTATGCCGGCTTAACTAAGCGGAAGTTGTAAGCAAAATAATTACATTTTCATAATTATTTAGTTAATTGATTACGTACCCTCCGAATGACACAGTGTATAGATTTTTAAATGCATCTTTATCTTTTTTCAGCTGATTCGACTAAAGATTAATTTGAGGCACAAACAACAAAACATACCCTCGATCGGATTTACTAGATCGTGGCTAATTATGGATTGTTCTTTATTTCCAAAATTTCTTGTATAGCTTAGGTACAACCAAGATTCACCACTTGGCTGCATACCTGTTCTTAAAAAAGTTTGTAATATGGTCATTATTTTGACAACTTTCTAAGAAAGTTGACTGTTCCGCGCTACTTGAACAGGCGCCAGTAAAGTTGTATGCAATTTCGTTGCTGGTAACTTTTATCCAACCGCAATTTCCTTTGAAAATCCATTAATATCAAGTTTTGTTTTGAAAATAGTCAGGTGCATTTGGAACTTTTTAAAAGTTCTCACTACTACTAACCTGGTTTTATAAATTACTAGTCGGTGACCAAATAGTTATAGTACAAATCTTGGTCTGCAATGACTGATTAACCTCGTGGATCTCTTGGGTTTCAAAATGGGCTTAGGTTCACTCTTAGCCTATAAGGTTGTTCATCATTGCAGCCCTGGCTATTCGCGCTTAGGTCTCGACCTTTATTACAGCTTGCCTATCAAAGGCTGCTGCTGCTGTCTGCGCTGCGTTGTCCTGTAGCTGCGCCTAAGGCCATCATCAGTGCTGTCAGCTACGCACAGTCATTACGGAACGAGGCACTAATGTAAGTACCTTGATATGCATCTTAACTTAATACCTATTGGTTCCGATGTAGACGAACTTAAGCTGCTGTTTTTTCCCTAGTTCTTTCTGCACTTTTATTATGTCCAATAAAGCTTAATTCAAATTCTTTATTCAGTAAATAGGCCGTCTTTCAAGTGCCCGGAAGACGGCCTATTTACTGAATAAAGAATACTCGTCCCAAAATATAACTTAGCCCTACCAGCTATAAAGTCTATCAGGAGACTTAATCATCAAAATAGTTTGTTACGGGATTGCTACCATGTACCTTATTTTTGAGTTCCCGATATTTCGGCACTGTTGCAAGCGCCATGATCACGGAGTAACTGAAGATCTTGCAGGTAAGTTGTTAAGGGGAAACATATCGGTCTACCCTCTTTCGCTGTATTTTATTGCGCGCGCCGGTACCACTGTCTACAAACTCACTATTTTCTCGTACCTGTTCTCGACACACAACACTAACAGTATCTGACCGCGAAACAGCAGTTTCGAAATATCGGGATTTAAAAATTAGGTACATGGTCGCAATCTCGTAACAAACTATTATAATGTTAGTGACTATGAAAGTTTAAAACAATATATCATCACCAAAAGTAAAAAGTCTGAATAGAATATATCTTTTAGGCCATCCCCAAAAGTAATTAATATTCATTTGCTGGATGCATACTTTAACCGCAATCTTGATATATTCACTGGCTTCTAAGTCCAAAGACCTAATTCCAATTGCCCGTGTATGACATAAGTCAAAGTCAAAGTCAAAGTCAAAGTCAAAGTCATTTATTTTTGCAAATTGGCCATCAATGGCACTTTTACATGTCCCAATTTTTTTTTCCTACCACCGCTTCGGGACTACATATCGGCCGGTGATGAGAAGAAGCGGCGCAACAAACTCAGTCACCTTTGTCAGCCTGATTTTATTACAGGAAATACAATTACAAGATAGTGTAAGTGCGAGCTAGGCAGGTTATTAAGTCCATGCACTCTTGTCGTTCAAGTATTCTCAACTTTGTAATATCCTTTTTCCATAAGGATTTTTTTAATGTGGTTTTTGAACTTATAAACAGGCAAGTCAACAAGAGTTTGTGGTACTTTATTAAATATTTTTATACATTTCCCCAAAAAAGAATTACCTACTTTCTTTAATCTGAAGCTCGGAACGGCAAGTTTATTTTTATTTCTAGTATTATAATGATGTGAATCACATTTAAGGCTAAACGAACTAATGTTTTTTCTAACATACATAATATTATCAAAAATGTATTGTGACGCTACTGTTAATATTTTAATATCTTTAAAGACCTCCCTCAGAGAGTCGCGAGGCCCAAGACAATATATTGCACGTACAGCTCTTTTCTGCAACACGAAGATTGATTCGATGTCAGCAGCTGAGCCCCATAGCAATAGACCATACGACAATAAACTATGAAAATAACTAAAATATACCAGTCTTGCCGTTTCGACATCAGTTAAAAGCCTTATTTTCCTCACAGCATAAGCCGCTGAACTGAGCCTTCCTGACAAGGCAATTATATGGGGACCCCATTGCAGTCGGGAGTCTATAGTAATTCCCAAAAAGGTTGTTGAATCGACTGCGTCTATGTGATCGTCTGACATATTAATATGCGTACTGACCTGCCTCACATTGGGCATAGTGAATTTGATGAGCTTGGTTTTTTTTGCATTAAGTAAAAGATTGTTAGCAGTAAACCATCGTAGTACTTGAGAGAGAGCATTATTTACATCGTCAAAGGTTGTTTCACCTCTGTCAGTTTTAAAAATCAATGACGTATCATCTGCAAACAATACTATCTCACACAGATCTTTAGTAAAGTAAGGAAGGTCATTTATATATATCAGGAATAATAAAGGTCCCAATATAGAGCCCTGGGGCACACCCATGCGTAATGGAGCCCCGGATGAGTCAGTTCCATTGACATTAACTGTGTGCGTTCTATCTGTGAGGTATGACTCTAACAATTTTCCTGACTCATTTGAGACACCATAATGCCGTAATTGCATTAATAACGTTTTGTGATCTACCCAATCGAAAGCCTTAGACAAATCGCAAAAAACCCCTAAAGCATCCTGCTTACTTTCAAATGCATCAAAGATATGCTTAATGAGTACAACTCCCGCATCAGTTGTGTTTCTCCCCTTTGTGAAACCAAACTGATTCTCATGCAATAGTTTGTTTATTCTGAAGTGTGATAAGAGTTGATTGAAGATTAACTTTTCAAATATTTTACTAAGAGCTGGTAAAATTGATATCGGTCTATAGTTAGAGGGATTACTTTTATCTCCGGATTTAAATAAGGGTATGATTTGTACTGTACTTCATCAAATTAGGAAACGAACCTTCATCAATACACTGATTAAATATACAAGCACGATGCGTTGCTATACTATCAATTATATGGTTGATTATATTAACTGAAATGCCCCATAAATCTTCTGTTTTTTTCATATTTAACTCTTTAAAAGTTTTTACAATAACTTCGGGATTTATATGCCTAAAATTTAGAATAGAAGAACATTTTTCGACATTTGATTTCAAAAAAGTTTCCGCAAGACCTTGTGAAGAGTTTAAATTACTAGTTGTAGCAATAGGTATATTAGAAAAAAAATCCTTAAACGCGTTTGCTAACTCATTGTCGGATTGAATAATTTTATTATTAACGTTAAGGCTAATTGTGCGATCTAATTGTTTATTTTTGCATGTTTCTCTATTAATAATGCTCCAAGTGGCTTTTATTTTATTTTTGGAGCTAGCAATAATATCACGAATGTAATTTGATTTGGCTACTGAACATACTTTTTTAAAGATTTTAGAGAATTTTTTAACATGCTCAATAATTTTAGGGTCTTGAGTTTGAGCTTTAAGTTCATATAATTCATATAATTTTCTCCTACTTTTATGAATACCGGTTGTGGCCCAGTCGCTGAATTTACATTTATTTGTATTTATTCTAAGGTGTTTTTGCTTAAATATATTGTTAAACTCATCTTTAACAAATCCAAACAAATTTTCATATGACACATCCGTATTAGCGCTGTTGAATGGCAATATATTTATTCCATAATCAATATTTTTCTAAAATCTATCTAATTTATTGGTGGTGACTGGCCTACAAACAATATCCACTATTGGTGAAACATGATGGTGCTCAAATGTGGCTATTTGTCCACTATGATCTGATCTTAGACAGTTTATAATAGATTTTTGCATAACTTTACAATTACAGAAAATATTATCTAAGCAAGTAGCTGTTGTAGGAGTAATTCGTGTAGGTTCAATAAAAATATTAATTAAATTAAAGGATTTAAAAAGATTTAGGAACCTTATAGAGTTTTGAGTTACCTCTAATAAATCAATGTTAAAGTCTCCACATACAACTATCTTCTTATTCGTTTTTGATATTTTTTTTAATACCTGTTCCATAGTGGACTCAAAAAGAAGCTAATCGGCAGATGGGGGTTTATATACACTAACAATAATATACCGCTCCAGCTCAGCACACGCTAGTTCAATAGTTTGCTCTATAGAAAGTGCCACGATGTCTTTACGATCTTTTGACTTAATATTATTTTTTACAAGAATTAGTGATCCCCCTCGTTGAGCTGACTCTCTACTGAACAAACTAATGACTTCTGAATATTCAATCCCTATGAGCACTTCACATTTCTTAAGCCAGTGCTCAGTAAGACAAAGGACATGTATATTCATTTCCTGTAAATAAAGAGTTATTTCCAGGTCTTTGCCGGAAAAGCCTTGTATATTTTGATGTACAATATTAAGACTGTTAGACTTTTCCTTTGTGGATACAGGTGGAGTGCAAGAGATTTCTTCTATTGTCTTATTAATTAATTTAAATTATTATTATTTATTGGAACTGATTCCAACGTATGAAATATTATGTCATTTTTCTGCTCAACAAAAGCAGCTTTTTTAGCCAAGTTCTTGGCTGTACATTCAATAAAAAATGATAGCGACATAGCTACCTGTTTTTTTATTTTTCCACTGAGATTATATTTATCTCTGGTCAAATAAATTGATTTATTTTTCAAATAATAATTGATGTCAATAACATGCATTTTTTCTGAATTATAAGTCAAGGTATTTAATAATAAATTCATTTTATATCGTATGTCATTTTCCTCCTGTGGCAAGCTATTACTATAAGGGAATGTAAACATTACAATATTGTTTAAGTTCAACAAATGTAATGTGTCTAAATATTTTGCTAATTCATTTTTGCTCACTGTACGGGAATGTTATTGATCCTTGGAGTAATTAAAACGATAAATTAGGTTCACACGTGTAATATCGACACCTTGTCCAAAGGTTGAGAGCTGGCCTCGTCGCTGACAGAACATTACATAATGAATCAGCGCGATAAAAAATTTGCTCATAGAAATCCCGTAGGCGCTTCAACATGCCCCCGGGCGTTGAAAGCCGCGCTTTCAACACGAAGCAGAAAGAATAGGCAATGGGCAAATCTTGCTGAAGGCCCGTCGGATAACTCCAGTAGAAGTCCTGATGTCAGCCACTCGAACGATGCCGTCAGATCCGGGATGGACGGCGACAATTCTTCCGAGCTTCCATTTTAAAGGAGGAAGGTGGTCTTCCTTAACGACGACCAAGGAATCCAGTTTTAAACTGTCCTTACAAGAACGCCACTTAACTCGCTGCTGTAACTCCGAAACGTACTCTTTACTCCATCTAGTCCAGAAGTGTTGACGCAGTTGTTCAATACGTTGGAATCGGGTCAAATAATTGGAAGAATATTGCTGGAGATCACGTTGTGGCAGTGATGTAAGTGGACGGCCTATGATGAAGTGGCCTGGTGTC
This sequence comes from Anania fuscalis, assembly GCA_950371115.1. Lineage (NCBI taxonomy): Eukaryota > Metazoa > Arthropoda > Insecta > Lepidoptera > Crambidae > Anania > Anania fuscalis. The sequence continues at coordinate 19,121,226 of OX493335.1, read as the reverse complement.
AACGGATTGCAATCTGCAGGGTCAGAGGACAATGGTGTCAGCGGCCTGGAGTTCAATATGGCCTCAATCTGAATAAGCGTCGTGTTAAGTTCCTCGAATGTCAAATTACAATTTCCCAGCACTCTTTGCAAATGGTATTTGGCTGATTTAACCCCCGCTTCCCAAAGTCCGCCAAAATGAGGAGCATAGGCAGGAACAAAGTGAAAATTTACACCCTTGTTTGCTAAACTTTCGCTCAAGGAATTGCAGTTGGTTTGCAAGAATTTAGAAAGTTCATTGTACGCTCCAACAAATGAGGTGCCATTGTCTGAGTAGACGTTAATCGGCTTACCTCTACGCGACATAAATCGATGCATCGCTAACAAATAGCTATTACTCGTCAAGTCTCCTACCAGCTCCAAGTGCATAGCTTTCGTTGTGAAACAAATAAAAACGGCTATATACGTTTTCACCAACCTGCACCCTCGTCCCTGACGGCTAGCACACATGATAGGGCCTGCATAATCGACACCTACATCTTGAAAGGGATAACCATCTGGAACAAGTCGCTGCTGTGGTAGGTTTCCCATTAAAGGAGTTACAATTTTACCCTTGATACGAGTACATAAGATGCACTTATGATAACATGCCTTGGCCAATTTGCGTCCGCCTATGGGCCAATAAGCATCTCTTATAGACGATAATAACAGCTGAGGGCCGGCATGCATCAGTTTTTTATGTTCAAAATCAAACAATAATTTTGTGAAAGTATGAGTGGACTGTAATAAAATTGGATGTCTTTTCTCATATGAGAAATCTGAATTGTCAAGACGACCACCGACGCGCATTATATTGTCGTCGTCTAGAAATACATTAAACTTTAATAATGGACTCCTTTTAGGTAAACTCTGTTTGTTTAATAGTATTTTATATTCGGTAAATGACTCGTCTTGACTCTGTCTAACGATGTACAATAAGGCGCTCCGCAGCTCATGCTCCTCTAAAAAAAATTGAAATAGAAGTATGAGTCCTACACGACCGTATGAAGCGCAAAACGTAAGCAACGGTGCGAACGAGACGCAAATATTTGGAAAAACGATTGAAATCAATTAAATTACAATTTTGAATGGTATCGTCTACAACAGCATTCAATGAAATTTCAGGTCGAGTTTCGGGTAGTGTCTCAACTTGCCTAGGTTGAGAAGGCCAGAAACAATGAGCCTGGGTTAAATATTCAGGTCCGGACCACCACATATCCAACGTCTGCAAGACACTAATATCCACTCCACGAGATATTAGGTCAGCAGGGTTTTTATCAGTGGGGACATGTTTCCATGTGCAGTTGCCGGCCTTTTCTAAGATTTCAGCTACGCGATTTCGTACGAATGGCTGAAGTCTAGCAGGCAACATATGCAACCAGCCCAACACTATGGTGGAATCGGTCCAGAAGTAAACACGGTCCAACTTTACCCGAAGAGAGTTAATGACCTTCTCATGAAGACGAGCTCCCATTACGGCACCACACAACTCCAACCTCGGAATCGTGGTTGGTTTAATTGGCGCTACTCGACTCTTAGCCATTAATAGACGTACGAATACTTCACCCTTGTCATTCACGCTACGGATATAAACACATGCACCAAAGGCGCGTTCGGATGCGTCCATAAATACATGTAATTCCAGCGTTTTGTAAGAATCACAAATGACATGACGTGGAATACAAATATGATTTAACAAGGGCAATGATTTAATGATATCATTCCAACATTTATGTATATCGAGAGTCAATGGTTCATCCCATGACAATTTGTGTAGCCACAGCCTTTGCAGCAGCATTTTCATGACGATAACACATGGTGATAATAGACCTAAAGGGTCAAAAATTCGAGCGATTGCTGAAAGTAAATCACGTTTAGTGTTACCATTTGGTAATAATGAACCTATAGGAAAACACAGCTTATCTGTGCTGGAATGCCAACCGAGACCTAACAGTTTATTTGGTTCATCAGAACCTATGTTTAAGTTAATGGACGGTTCGGCAGAATTAATTACCAATTCAGGTTCATTTGATACCCATTTTCGCAACGGCATACCTGCCAATGCTAAAGCATCAGTCACTTGTTTGCGCAGTTCCTTTACTTTATTTAAATCGTCACCTCCGGTAAGTAGATCGTCTACGTAAAAATCATGCTGTATGATTTCTGCGACGCTTTCGTTTGCACAATCCAAACCAATTTGTTGGAGACATCTAGTCGCAAGAAATGGTGCACTCGCGGTACCGTAGGTGACGGTGTTTAATTTAAAAACTTGCACGGGTTCACATGGATCGTCACGCCAGAGTATCTGCTGGAGATGTCTATCAGATGGATGAACAATGATTTGTCTATACATCTTCTCGACATCGGCAGATAAGATGTATTTGTGTTGTCTGAAACGAAGAAGTATAGACAACAGATCATCTTGCACCGTAGGTCCAACCATCTGAATATCATTAAGAGAAACCCCCGATGTAGTAGGACTACTCGCGTTATATACTACTCGGAGCTTTGTAGTAGTGCTGCTTTCGCGCAATACTCCGTGATGAGGCAGAAAATACGAAGGGCCTTCTGATTCTGGTGTGTGACTTTCTGTCATGTGACCTAATAGATGGTATTCCGTCATGAACTCATGATACATTTTACTAATGTCTGGTTTACGAAGTAACCTGCGCTCTAAAGAAAGAAGACACTGTTTAGCCTTTTGAAAAGAATTTCCTAATACGGCGGGACTGTTTTTAAGCGGTATCCGAACGCAGAAACGGCCATCATCTAAACGAACAGTGTTTTTAGTAAAATGTTCCTCACAGAGCTTTTCGTCTGGTGAATAATGAGGAGATTTAAATTCAATTTCTTCCGACTGCCAAAAACGTGTTAAATCAGTTTGAATGTCGTTTTCGTCAGTAATCGTACTAAAATTACAACGGACATCACTGGACAGCTGCGAAGAACGATTAATAGGTAAAGGACCTGAGATAATCCAACCTAACCTGGTATCACAAAGTACAGGCTTTTTATTACCTAATCTAATTTGTTGCGATCCCAACAAATCCCAAAATAGGTCAGCTCCTATCAACAGATCAATTTCACTGGGTTTGTAAAACATAGGATCCGCTAAACAAATATTAGAAGGTATTTGTAAATTAGAAATATTTATTTCATGACTTGGTACAATATTAGTAATTGATGGCAAAACATAGCAATGGATATTAGTGAGAAAACTATCATCCAACGACTTTAAGTTTAATTGACATGTTTTACCTACGTGCGAAATGATGTTATTTATACCTAATATCGACCGGTCTATTTCATCAGTGGGTAAGTTTAACTTGCGACAAATATTCGCAGTTATTAGGCACGACGTGCTACCACTGTCTAACACGGCACGAACGACGTGCTCGCGATTATTATTATCACACAATTTTACCAATGCGGTGGATAATAATACGTCACGCGACTGTATTTCATCGTGAGATGAACTTATGTTCGCTGATAGGGTGACATTGCTGTCGGCGTTTAAAGCAGGACAAAGCGAAGCATTTAATAATGGCGATGCAGTGCTTTCAGATTCAGCAGACGAGACAGGACCATTATTGCTTTTAGCTGGTTTTGACTCAGCCACATGCACTAAAGTATTATGGCGACGCTTGCATATTTTGCATCCTGGCTTTTTACATGAATTAGCAAAATGACCTGTTCGAAAACAATTAAAGCAAACTTTAAAACTTGGCAAAGCTTTCAGCCTGGCTTCGTTACTCATAGCAAGAAATTGCGGACAATTATTTAAAGTATGGTCATGGTCACCCTTGCATTTACGACAAAGCTTTGAAATATTTTCTGTACTCGAATTAAAAGAAGTCTGTGTTACTAAAGACTTGAGCTTACAACTAGACCTATTGTGTGAACTAGACTGATTACTAAAACTACTACGTGACAATTCCAAAGTCTCAATTAAGTCAGCGCGACCACGTAAAAAACGAAGACACTCATCAAATGTTATGAAAACATTTTGATTTAAATGACTCTTAAATTCCTCCCACTCACGATAGGTTTTTTGATCTAACTTTTGAGTAACTATGTATATCAACAGTGTATCCCAGTGCTTTACAGGTTCCCCTAAAGATTCCAGTGCGCGAAGGTTCTTATTAATTTGGTCAATTAATCGTTTCAAAACAGTAGATGACTCCTTTGTAATCGTATCAAGGTTAAATAAAGCAGACACATGATTTTGAATAAGTAATCTCTTATTATCGTACCTATCGCATAACAACTGCCAAGCCACAGCATAATTACTGGCTGAAAAGTCAATTGACTGAATGACCACTGCAGCGGATCCCTCCAGCGAAGCTCGCAAATAGTGAAATTTATTTATCGCATCTATTTCGTCATTGGAGTGAATGAGGCTCGTAAATGTGTCGTGAAACTCAAGCCAATTGTCATATGAACCTCCAAACTTAGGCAACTGTATAGTAGGTAACTTGACGAGTTTGCAGTTATTTGACTGAGATGTATGAAAAGTCTTGTTACTGTTTTGAATGTTATTTAATGTTTTATTATGTTCGTCTAACAAACCCTGAGCATTGGACAATGCCTTGTAATAAAGTGACTCAAAATTAGTACGCTCAGTTAATTGGGTTTCCATATTGTCGACTAAACATTCCATTTGAAGTTGTACTTCGTCATATTGTTCGTACAATGATTCGAGCTTACCCATACGCACCTGCAATTCCCGAGCATCGGACTCAGACAAACAAGTACTTACCTCAAGCGTTTTTAAATAATTAGTAAACATAGTCAAGCGTCCCTTGAAGCTAGCTCGCCGTTTGATTAAATCCTTTTCCTCACTCATTTTGGAAGACTTGGAAATCGAGTGTTATCAACCTGAAATTTATACAATTACAAACCTTATCTTATTTGTAAAACAATACCTATTTAAGTTATTTAAGAGAAGTTAAACATAAGAAAATGAACTTTAAATAGTTACCTAGTTTTTACTTTTGCTTATTACTTATATGTTTTTTACTGAATTTTTACAAATAATTTTATTGGCAATGTTCACCTTAATTGATATTATTTAATGATTAATGGTAATAAACCATGACAGTAGTTGGTACAGAGTTTTAATCAATGACACAAACTTAAATTAAGATTCTAGTGTAAGTTTTAACCTTTTAATCTTTTTTTTTAAATATTTATTAATTTACCTAATTTTATGCAAGTAAGTTTACATTAATGAATTACTGGTGTGTTTTAGAAATACCTGTAGCACTTAACAATAGGTGAGCTGTTTTACAATGTACGACTGTAAATTAACAATAATTTTAAGACGTTTCATGAACATTAGTAAACAGTATGTATAGGATATAGTAAATTAATTTACTAACCTGTCTAATTAGGAATCCTAATACTACCTGATTGAGTGCTGGGCTACTTAATTTTACCTAAAATAAACACTTAACACCGCTTTTATTGCAAATCTTATTTGCTCCTTACTGCATGTCCATAACCTCCAAGGATTGGTAATGTTCTTCCTTTAATATAATTCGGCTAATTATATATATTTCCTTGAAATAATAGCTGATCCTTGCGATATCCACATCCGGCTTCGATCCAGGGCCATGTACGGGAATGTTATTGATCCTTGGAGTAATTAAAACGATAAATTAGGTTCACACGTGTAATATCGACACCTTGTCCAAAGGTTGAGAGCTGGCCTCGTCGCTGACAGAACATTACATAATGAATCAGCGCGATAAAAAATTTGCTCATAGAAATCCCGTAGGCGCTTCAACACTCACATTGCCCCTATTACCAATAAAAATTAATAAAGTGGTATTTTTATTAAATTTATAATTAATAATTCGGTTCATAATTTCAAAGCATGAGGAACCTGGCATGCAGTAGTTAACAACTCCTTGTCCCAAATATGTATTTAGTAATAGGCCCATGTTTTTACCTATTTCATCGCTGAACATAACTATATTAGATTTAGTTATATTATATAATAATGTCATCATATTATCATGGTGTTAATTATCCATAACGACTGGTCTCAGACAAATTAGTCAGTCGACGCCATTCAACCTATAGGTTATGCAAAAAGCATAATGTCTTAGTCTACAAATTAATTCAATGAAAAATGATTTGACTGGTATTTTAATATTTACTATAAACAGCACAGAATCATTAATTTGAGAACCAACTTAACTGATAATTTAATACTAGATAGTAACTCAATAATAGACGATGCGCTGTCTACTACGTTTAGGTGTCTATGGTCTAGTCGCTGGCTAAGGTCACGGTTTGATTCCCGGTCACGTCTCTAATTTATGACGTCACTCACATTCACAGCCGCAATAATGACCAAAATGGACGCGTGTGGATTTTCCATTGCATAGTTACTATGGAAGTTTGGTTAAATGATGTGGCTGCGAAATCACAGTTACAACTGACTACTATAATATTTTGAACTCTCTATCACGTTTCATACAGCCTGGTAATGGACATACGGACAGACGGACTGACGGACAGCGGAGCCTTAGTAATAGGGTCCCGTTTTGCCCTTTGGGTACGGAACCCAAAAAACTAAATGCCTATTTCCGAGCTTTGTTGTCTCCACTAAAGTGGTTCCAGCATTTGTTTTTTGGCAAAACAACAACAACAAACAATGTCAGCAAACTAAAGCTCTCACAAGAGGAGATTAAACGTAAACCGACTTGTCCTGTAACTCAAATTGAGTCAATCTTTGAGTGCATTTAGCTCAGTCGACATGCCAACACGTATGATTATCTATTAGTTTTTTTTATTTATTTATGGCCAGCTAACAAGACATACACATAGCCAATAGCTCAAAAACATTAGGAAAGAATAATATTTTCATTCGTGATTTTTACATGCTTACAGTGTTGCCTTAATTAAAAGCTGCCACGACATGTCTAAATTAATTGAGTGGAAGAAGCGACGTATGACTAAATTAAAAAAAAGTGTCGAGCTTGACCTTGTGCCTGTGCCAGCAATCCAATATTCCGCCTATCGCTCTTCTTCTTTGCGTGTCGACTCAGGCTTTCATATATGTGAAGACCAAAACTCAGCCACCGATATCCCACTATCGGTGGCCTTGCAAAGATCTTCGCGTGTGCAGGTGTAGGGACACGCTGGGCATGTTAGAAGAGGAGCCACTGTCTGGGGGGAAATACCGCATAGACATGCACCCCCCACCTGTGCTGGTTCTCCCTGCTTCGGCCTACCTGGGTCCGTAACCTATTTAAGGACTTCCAGGTTGCCCAAGGCAGATCATGTCCAAGGGGGAGTCGCTCTGATTGCTCTATGTTCGGGTCTATGGGATATTTCAACCTCCATGGCTTTAAGCGGGCGTCTTTAGCATCCCCGTCCAGAGGAGGAACTTTCTTGATAAAGTTCTGGTGACTTTTTAGCCTCTGGGCTACCGGCACGTGGTGGTACGCCTATCGCTTAACTTTGAAAATTACTTATCTCGGTTACAAATGAAACGGTGGTTAGATATCAGACTGGTGCCTGAAATCACAAATAACAAATTTATAAAAGAAAAAAAAAAAAACATCTCATATTAAACATTGTGGATAATAGTTCTGGAGTACAAAATGGTAGAGTTAGTATTGTCATGTTAAAATAATGTTCAGTGAATTCATTGTAATAATAAAAAAACTCCTATTCTGCTTAGGACCATAATTGTGTGATTTGTAGAGTCCTACAATTTTGGTCTGAAGAGGTTTATTGGATTGGATGTAGGTAAGTGCTTAAACAAATAGCAATCAATGTGTTTACAGGATATTTTAAAAACTTGCTACCTGTTGCCCATGATTTCGTTTGCGTTTAAAAATTCAAAAACCTCGTTTCCAACAACTCACCAAAGATTCAGAGCAATGGGATAAATAAAACATAAACAAAGCCAAAATTAGCACGCGAGATGATGATGATGATGCGCCTTAGTTTGGAATTAGGATATCCGTGGAAATGTTGAAATTAACAATTTAATAGATAATAATTAATTACCTATTTATGATTCTTGGAGAGCACTGCGCTCTAATGCTTTTTTGTGGCGTCGCGGCGTCGCGGTCCCTATCTCTACTTAAAAACCGGCCAAGTGCGAGTCGGACTCGCGCACGAAGGGTTCCGTACCATTTAAAAACGGCTAAAATCACTTTTGTTGTATGGGAGCCCCCTTAAATAATTATTGTATTCTGTCTTTTAGTATTTGTTGTTATAGCGGCAACAGAAATACATCATTTGTAATTTCAACTCTCTATCACGGTACATCAGATACAGCCTGGTGACAGACGGACAGACAGACGGACGGACAGACAGACGGACGGACAGACAGACGGACAGCGGAGCCTCAGTAATAGTAATACTTTCTCTGTGGTAATAGGGTCCCGTTTTACCCTTTGGGTACGGAACCGTAAAACAGTTATCGGTTCTCGCAAGGAAATTATCAAGCTGATGTCACTCAAACTGAAACCTGATAGGTACACTAGAAATATTTTATTCCCGTAATCTCATTGGCTGGGTCAATCCCACCACTCCTGGGATGGCCGGCACTACGTGACATCCAGCACAAATCTACTCTAGGGTAGAATATTTTTTATTGTTATGACTCACTGAAAGCCCTCATAAAAAGCAAGCGTTGCTGCTTTTCTATTTTTCAGTGAATGGAATGAAACGAGACATTTCTTTGACGATTTCTCACGGACGGGTCAAGAATGTACTTATTATATTTTGACGTAAAATGTATTATTCAATTCAATTCGATTATTATTTTATAACCGTAGCTATGGGCGCGCAACATGTATGACGGTCTATAACTCACTGTACTGCACATATTATATTTATACTTCAAAAAGTAAAGAAAACTTATATTGTCTTTACTCGAACGTGTGTCCATGGCGGTTTTGAGACAGGGAGCAAACGTGGACACTTTTGTGTCTTGTGTCAGATACAATAAGCTACCGATGAATATTTGATTTCTATAGAACCAGTATGAATTCATCCACTCCCTGCGCATACGTAAACATTTTATGTTTCCAGTTGCTTCCATTTAACACATACTTACTTATGACGATCAAAAAGTGTTCGGTGTCGGTAAATGGAAACTAAAAGTCCTCAGTTGAAGACACAAGCAACATTAACAAAATTGTACTGAGCTGCGCAGCTACCGGACACAGCAAGTCGGTTTTCTGAGAGGGTCTGCCATGTCGGTAAGTGAGTGTCCGATCGCCGCTACCGGACACAGCAAGTCGGTTTCCTGAGAGGGTGTGCCGTGTCGGTAACAGAATGTCCGATCGCCGCTACCGGACACAGCAAGTCGGTTTCCTGAGAGGGTGTGCCGTGTCAGTAAGAGAGTGTCCGAACGCCGCTACCGGACACAGCAAGTCGGTTTCCTGAGAGGGTGTGCCGTGTCGGTAAGAGTGTCCGATCGCCGCTACCGGACACAGCAAGTCGGTTTCCTGAGAGGGTGTGCCGTGTCGGTAACAGAATGTCCGATCGCCGCTACCGGACACAGCAAGTCGGTTTCCTGAGAGGGTGTGCCGTGTCAGTAAGAGAGTGTCCGAATGCCGCTACCGGACACAGCAAGTTGGTTTCCTGAGAGGGTGTGCCGTGTCGGTAAGAGAGTGTCAGATCGCCGCTACCGGACACAGCAAGTCGGTTTCCTGAAAGGGTCTGCCGTGTCGGTAAGAGAGTGTCCGATCGCCGCTACCGGACACAGCAAGTCGGTTTCCTGAGAGGGTGTGCCGTGTCGGTAAGAGAGTGTCCGATCGCCGCTACCGGACACAGCACGTCGGTTTCCTGAGAGGGTGTGCCGTGTCGGTAAGAGTGTCCGATCGCCGTTACCGGACACAGCACGTCGGTTTCCTGAGAGGGTGTGCCGTGTCAGTAAGAGAGTGTCTGATCGCCGCTACCGGACACAGCAAGTCGGTTTCCTGAGAGGGTGTGCCGTGTCGGTAAGAGAGTGTCTGATCGCCGCTACCGGACACAGCAAGTCGGTTTCCTGAGAGGGTGTGCCGTGTCGGTAAGAGAGTGTCCGATCGCCGCTACCGGACACAGCAAGTCGGTTTCCTGAGAGGGTGTGCCGTGTCGATAAGAGAGTGTCCGATCGCCGCTACCGGACACAGCAAGTCGGTTTCCTGAGAGGGAGTGCCGTGTCGGTAAGAGAGTGTCCGATTGCCGCTACCGGACACAGCACGTCGGTTTCCTGAGAGGGTGTGCCGTGTCGGTAAGAGAGTGTCCGATCGCCGCTACCGGACACAGCACGTCGGTTTCCTGAGAGGGTGTGCCGTGTCGGTAAGAGTGTCTGATCGCCGCTACCCGACACAGCATGTCGGTTTCCTGAGAGGGTGTGCCGTGTCAGTAACAGAATGTCTTATCGCCGCTACCGGACACAGCAAGTAGGTTTCCTGAGAGGGTGTGCCGTGTCAGTAACAGAATGTCTTATCGCCGCTACCGGACACAGCAAGTCGGTTTCCTGTAAGGTGTGCATTGTCGGTAACAAAAAGTGTCTACGTTTGCGCAACGTCTTAATGTTCTTTCAATAGGGGGAGTCGGGTAAAAAAGTACCCCCGGGGAAAATTAAAACAGTTCACTAATCTGAGACTATTTGTTTACCGGTGAGTATTTGCAATGTTGTTTAACTGATATTATTTTTCACTGTATTTGCGTGCTAAAAAATTGGCAAGACACAAATGTGCCTTGTTCTATATGTATAACACCTGTGTATACCGTTTTTTTATGCAAATAAAAATTATCCTATCTTATCTTATAATATTAACATATTATTATACTTTATCGCAGCAATTGGAAAAATCTTTAACCTTGGTTTTTGCATGTCTAGGCTTTCTTAACCTTCATCTTGATATTTTCCAAACTCATCCCTGAGCATTTCATGGGCAGATTTTTCCACAAAAATCAAGACTTTTCTTGTGGTTTTATCTAATTTGCTTTGCAGTTAGTCAGTCACTGTATGTCAAATTAAATCATGTGTAGTATGTAGAGTGGCACATAACACCCGTACTGGTCTGCATAAATGAAATCCGATAATTGGAACAGCGGAGTAGTTCTAATTTGGCAGCGAATGTTACTGAATACACGCCAACTGCTGAGTTATAGTACCTATAACTTTTGATTAGACCGGCTTATAGAGGAACCTATTGATTTATCTTGTAGGTACCTCAAAATAATTTGTGTGGAAACTTGCATCTGTTACAAAACACTATAAAAGGTAGTCAACAGCTAGCGTGTAGATATACACTGAGATGGTCTTTTAATTTGGTTTGGAAAAAAGTATTGGTTTTGAACATTATTATTTTGTTCTGTTATATTACTTGTATGGACTTCGTATTATTTTCATTTTTTTTAACCTATATCATTCCACTGCTGGGCAAAGGTCTCCCCCAAACTCCTCCACCTATCTCTATCCATGGCCAACGACTTCCAATCCTTAGCAAAACTAACCAAATCGTCACACCAGCGCTTTCTGGGTCTGCCCCTGCGGCGATAGCCGTCTGCTGGTATCCACTGCGTGACGATTTGGGCCCACCTATCCTAGTGCATCCTACATATGTGTCTTATTTTATTAACTTTTTTTTATTTGATTTGTGCGTTGCCATTCTTCAGTTAGAAACATTGGTGGCCTTACTACAAAAAAAAATAGACTAGGCTAAACACTATCTAAAAAATAGTCAACCAATTTGAAATGTTGACACATCAGACATTCGAGACCTATTATTAACAAACATTTTAATTGGTCGACTAATCTTTAGACAAGTTTTAAACCTAGTCTATCTTTTTGTAGTAAGGCCGTTAGTATCCGAAACACTTCATGGCACTCTTTGGCATATATTGTATGTTTATTAATGTTGATTGTTTAGTTTTATTTTTCATTTTTCATTACAGTGTAGTTTTTTTTTTAACTTATTCAATATCCATTGAATATAAATGTATTTTATGTTGGTTCATGGAGACGACAATGAGTAACCTTTTTCAACTTTCTTGGAATGATTATGTCCTGGATATTAAATATCTTGTAAATTTTTGTTTTTAGCAATTCCATGCAAGGTTTAATTGAAGATAAATAACACTTGAAAAAATCATCGACCTCAGGTTGGACTCGAACCCACGTCCCATCGCATACCGGGCGAGTGCTTTACCAACTAAGTTACCGAGGACGTCACATGACAAGATGAAATTCCTCAAGTATTTTTTTCTCGCTGTCAAAGCCAGCGTATTCTGATCAATGTTGTAGCTATATGTATAGCTGAGTAGTATACTACCGTCAACACCCTATAGAAATATTTTTACAAATATTTGACTATTGGTTAAGATCAGAATGCTTAAACAATGTAAATTTTTGTTTTTACCACCTGAGGTCGATGATTTTTTCAAGTGTTATTTATCTTCTATTAAATATATGTTTTATTATATCTTAAAGTTATAGTTTACCATACAAAAATATGTATGTTAGCTGCTTTATAACTATTTGTACTGGTAGATAAATTATTATTATATGCTTCCAAGAGAGCAGTTAGCAAAAAATATGCAAATGTACAATAAAATAATAGCAACTAAACAAATCTTACAACATTATTTATTTTATTTGAATTCAAAACTACATAGATTATTAGAACTCACTAAAAAATATTCACCACCACAAATCAGGACCATTTCTAACGAGAAATCAAATTGAATTCCTTTGTTACATCATTTCCCATTGATGAACAAGATTTGAAATTAGAAAAAAACGTAGTTCTATTATTGTTGGGTACCCGTACTTAGCAGACCAGTCGGAATAAATTGAAAAGGAAATTGTCAGTTTAAGCAAAATGGAAAACGTTAAATCGATTTCATTTGTACCTATTTATATTTAAGTTGACGTAATAAAAAAATTGCGTTCATTAGGGAAAACAAACAAATTTCACATTTTCTTGTTTATTTTTGAGGTTAATTTGGGTTGAAAGAGAACCCCCCAGGGTCCTGTCTCTCTTATCATTTCACTCCGGTCAAACTTTGCGACTATTTTTATTCAAAAACATAAACCTTGCTCTGAAATATCATCGTAAATGTTTTACGAGGATTCTGGCTGGCTCTCAATTTTTTTCCTTTGCTCATTTCGTGTCATTCCCCGGGCATGAATATTTTTGGGTTAGTAAGTTCGTACAGTTAAATGTTAATGTGTTTATTTTACATCACTTGGCAAATAGTCTATGTTAGTTATTGCATGATGATGCCTCGTCCGCTAAGGGGAGTCCTTGCTAACAGGCAAGGTGCATCAAGGGCAAAGGTAAGGTAAAGGTTGTCAATTGGGACACAAGATGCTACGTGTCCCCTTACACCCCGCAAAAGTGGAGTAAACAGGTTCTCGAGTAGAGACAACGCCTTAGCAAACGTAGTGTGGGACGCCCCCCAGCTCAATGGACCGACGACCTTAGGAAGATGGCTGGCAGTGGCTAAATAAAAAAGCGGGAGATCGAGTTCTTTGGCGCTCTTTGGAGGAGGTTTAATAAGTCCAGTAGTGGACTGCAATAGGCTGAGATTATGATGATGATCTCAAAAGAGACGGGAAGAACCTTAAACAGAAATATTGCGGAATAGAAACGTCATTTCTCACCAAGAAATACCGCCTCGTTCCGTTTCCCCGCTGCGTGATAAATATTCACGCCGCGTGAACACAGAAATTATTCACATACAACACAAAGTACTTACTGGGAGGTAACTATTCGTATAGTGTTAGACGGTAGAGAACTAATTGATCGAGAGTTTTTAAGCAATTGTGTCAACAAGACAATATAAGGATGTTAATTACATTCACTACCTTAGTAAATGGTATGGGATGCGATGCGATGGGACGTGGTTTCGAGTCCCACCTGAGGTCGATGATTCTTTTCAAGTGTAATTTATCTTCAATTTACCTAAGTATAGTCAAATTCCTTTTATCGATTATCAACTTAATTTTCAAGCAATAGAGTTTATTATTCATTAGGGAAATTGGATAGTTTGTGGTAACTTGATGTGCTGTTGACTCCATTTGATACTATGACAATTAATGTGTTGTTTTGGCTCTTATTTGATAAAAAATAATTATTTAATTAGATCTACTAACTGCCGACGCAAAACGCTTACAGAACTCGTCGTATAAGCGTTTTCAGCTTCAGTTAGTCAGTCAACTATTTGCCTAAGTGTTTCAAATAAGCCAGTTAGAAACTGGAATTTCAAATTATAATTATAATACACAGACTGCAGATTGACAGTAGTGTGTCTTTTCATGTTGGAAATGTTAAGATCGATTTGTTGTTGTACTACAAACAACAAACTGAACATCGATGTACTATGTTTTAAAACACAGTTATTTGTTCTCAAACTTACTTTGAAATCAATTTAAAAGCACCTACATCGAAATTTATTTCAACCACATAAATGACATATTTATTGAGATTTTATTAATTGGTATTTAATCAAACATAGTTTTCAATGTTATTTCTACTCGATAGTCCAACATTACTAAATCCTTTTCACTCATGCCTTGAAAGCCGCATAGGTATCTTTATTTGCTTACATCCCGACGGAGGCGGAGGAATCTCGCCGGCAAACGTTAATGAGCTTAGCAAACCCTTAGCTGGGTCGTCCTTAGGTGTGTGACACAATAAAGAGGGAAACTAAGTAGACGAAACAGTTGTGGTAATCAAAACTTGTGATGTTGACGTAGTTTGCCCTAATAAAACGTTACAACACTGCTCTCATTACTTTAAACGTGCTTTTTCTTACACATTTTCGTTAGCTTCACTTGTAATTATGAAACGAAGTAAACAATCTTGAAAGCCGATTTTATCTCTTGGATTGGAAATAGCAATTGAAATGTAATTTATTGGTTACCTAAATAAACTTATAAGTAAGTACTATACAAAAACAAAAGTAAACTTACCTAAAATTAAATGCCACCTATTCAAAAATAAACGCGTGTCCATGAGGCAAGGAGGCGAGAATGCTTGCAGCGTTGAATGTTTCGAAGCGTAAAAAAATCAATATGTAATTTTAATAACATGCTGGTGTAAAGAGGTGGATAGTCGAACTCAATTATGGTTACTAGTTGATACGTTTTAACGCCATCAAATGCGAGTAAAAAACGTTAAAACCTTTTTTTTTAAACTAAAATTAAAAAATTCATGTAAGGTTTTGTTTAATATTGAACAATGAAAGTAAAGGAATTAATTTGTGGTGGCTAAAATTGTTGTCGTGTCGCATCAGGCAATCACGTAGTCTGTGTCTAAGCCTCTGTATAAGTGGTAAAGTGTTAATATGCTACACAAAACCATGTGGTTTACCTTCGAGATCATAAAGCAAAAATAAATAAAGTGACATAGTGAATTAAAACTAATCGTGCCAACAAAAGAGGTAGTTTCTGACATACCTGCTTGTACCTCTCTTTTCTTGTCCTCGACTTTAAACATTTCCTCAGCAGATAGGGCTCGAACCTGCTCCTCCCAAGGGAACTCCTCCTTCTGAAACAGGAATATTCCTTCACGGCATCGCTCATTGTTTATAAGCCGCAGTACGGCAAACAAATTACCATAATTCGAAGGAATCCCGAGAGAAATATGCGATATCGAACATGGGGTATTCTGAGCATTAATTTAATGGGTTTGATAGCTTTTTATGTGCGCAGGGCCTTTGCACATGAGTAAAGAAACGGAACAGAGACAAAGCTACTTACGAATGCGCTGTGATAGGTACATCACTACAAGTGCAACGCGTGTGTGTGCGTGACCACTGGCCGCTTGTCACGTATGAGCCGAAACCGCTTCAAACTAGATCAGCCAGTGGTCAATCTCAGGGCTTGCAGGCGTGACACGACGCTCGAATGTCGTGCGTGTTTTGTTTTGTTATCGAGTTTCTCACCTAATACGTAGTAATATTTTTGTTTTAGTATTTAAAAAGTGTTGTAAATATGGTTGTACATTGTACTGTGTGTGATAATACCTCCTGACAATTTTATTGCATTTGTTGAATTGCTTGAACAAAAATTTTGCGAATATTTTGATCTTCATGTACAAATTGTTAATATTGGTAATGATATATTAGCACGTTTGCAAGATTGTACATTTCATATGCCATGTGATTATTTCCCATTGGATTATTTAAAAAAACTTTATAATAGATTTAGAATTTATCATTCGATTAAAAGACACAACAAATTATTAAAAAATAAAAGTAATAAAAAAATATATTTAGAGTATGTAATTTGTAAAAAAAATAACCTATTTTAATAAAAAATGTGAAAAAAGAACATTTATATAGGGATGTTGACCTCATTCATAAATAATTCTAAGCCATCATTTATTAAAACAGACACTTTATTTTAGGCCCAATAACTCAGTACAATTTCATTTATGAGGCAAACTGATTTTTGATTGCTTTAAAATCGTAAAAAAGTAAGGCAGTTGAGTTTATCGGATAGTGACGTCATAATCCGATATCGCTATACAAATTATAAAGAAGATATCTGTTTTGACAGCTCTAAAAAGTATGTCAATTGATTGGTGGTGTCAACTAGCCTATTAAAAACCATAAAACCATAAAACCAAAACCATAAAACCAATTTATTTCTGTAAATAGGCTTAAACTAAGCGCTTTTACACGTCCCAATATTTTTTTCCCTACCACTACTTCGGGACAATTTTGGGCTAGCGCCGAGAAGAAGTAGCGCAAGAAACTCGGTCACTATTATCAGCCTCTTTTTAAATAGTATATAGTTTACATTACAAGATAAATGTACCTGTGCGAGCAGGGCAGTATTTATTTCCAAATATTTTTATCATTTATATAATCATTTACAGTATAATATCCTTTTTTCATTAAAGTTGTTTTAATATGCGATTTAAATTTTAACAGGGGCAGTTCTATAATGGACGCTGGTAATTTATTAAAAAAGCGAATACATTTTCCCATAAACGAATTACCCACTTTATGTAGTCTGAAATTGGGAACGGCAAGTTTATTGTGCCAACCCTACCAAAATAGGTATAAATTTTGCTAGCTCTTTAAAAGCTTTGTCTCTGTTCCGTTTCTTTACTCATGTGGCCTTTGTTTCAAGGAAATAAACAATTGAGACACAGTTTTATCAGTGTACTTAAAAACATCTACATTATTTTTAATTTCTTTAAGAGTAACACCCACGATTGACAAAGTTTGGCGGTAGATAGATATGGTTGAAGCAATTCAGAGAAGGTTGAAGGGATTTTATCTAGAATAAATAATAATTAATTTAGAATAAATAAAAAAGTATGAGTGTAGTGGGGTCAGCTTAATCTGAAAGTGTAGGATATTTTATGTCATATCATACCAAGGAAATAATTCAAGTTCCGAGAATATCAAAATGAAATAGTCGCGAAAAGAGATTTGCGATGACGGTTCACATCCGTCAGCTAGATCGATAGAAATCAAACGAGGTCTGACTGAGCAACTATTTCAAAGATTTATAGCGGGTCCGTTAGAATTTATCGACGCACGCATACATCGGAATCTTAGCCATCAAGAAAATTGCGAACGATTTAAGCATTAACTATGTTTGATGTTTTGGATATTATACTTTCATGTTCAGTTCAGAACTGTTTAGTTTTCGTAAAATGGCCAATGAAAAGCTACTTAATATCATGTTACCAATGAAGAATCAGAATTTCCAAAAAAAATCCAATCTGTACAATTAGCGGTTTTCACCTGACTAACAATTTCTTGCCTGATCATACGCAGACCGTCTCTAACATGACATCACAAACAGGTGGATTAGTATTCCATGAATATTTTTATACAGGGTGTTAGGTTAGGTTAGATACCAAGCCGTAATATGTTATCATGGACTAATTTCGTCTGGACATACCATGCATAATATTATTATGCATTATAAATAAAATTATTATAGTGAAGTCAGAAAGTGAATGTCATCATTTTAGAAAAAAAAACATATTAAGTAAATCGATTTCTAATAAAAAAATAATTTTGTATTAAAATTTAAAAAAAAAAAATTATCAAAGAACAATGGCAAAATCGTATTTATAAAATATTTTAGCGTTTGAAAATATGATTTTAGTTATTCTAAATAAAATATATTTTACGATTTTTCAGCCCATTAACTTTTGTTGTAAAAGTGCGAAAAAATTTTAAAATATTTAACAACTTGACTTAAAAAGTAGTGGTAAGCCCACTGCGGGCGTAACTGTCAGGCTAGGTGGCATAAAGCAGCAAAAATTGAGGAAGAGAATACAAAATATTGATTAAAAGTGAGAAGAAGGCATTCAACCCGCCTATAGAGATATTTTATCTAGCAATTTATAAATTATTTTAAACGCTCCTTAAGTCAATTATTTGGCTGTCATGTACTCTTGGCTGTGTACCATTGCCTTTCTCTTAGTGGACAAAAAAAAATAGTACTGTAAATCATACAATCTGTGTTATTCACTTTGCTTCACAGATTAAATATGCTCTGCTTCTGTCGTGTGTTTTCCAATGCTTTGTGGAATTATTGCGATCACTTAATGCACATTACAGGTCACTGTTGGCAAAATACCTTCAACTACACGTTGCCGAATATTTTTATAAATTTCGCACATTACAAAGTGTCAAACTTATGATAACCTCAAAAAACAAAAAAGTTTGTATTGTTTTTGACACTTTTTAGACTTATACGGCCTTACTACAAAAAGATAGACTAGTGTTGAACACGTGTTGACCTCCTGTTTACAGATAAGTCAACCATTTTGAAAAGTTTGTTAGTAATATGTCTCGAATGTCAGATGTGTCAACATTTTAATTGGTTGATTAATTTTAGACAAGTGTTTATCTTTTTTGTAGTAAGGCCATTTATGTTCATATATACTTAATTGTTCAGGAGCTATAGAATAGTTTTAGTTTTTTTTTATTTCCAAACGAAAAATATTTACATCAACTAAAATAATGTATGGTGGTCTGCCGATGTCCTTTCTATAATCCTTTCTATAATTTCATATATGCATATGTTATCATATGCTAGTTTCGACTTAATATACTCTTTACCAAACACCTTGTATAGGCAGTATTTTTATCGAACTTTGGGTGCCAATCCACTGCAAAGTATAAAGAAGCTATTTTTTTAAACTTTGCTTCAAACTTAAGTTATAATGGAACTCTCACAATGTCTCAGTATCCCTTTGTTTAATTAAGACAATGGATTACTTGATCCCTTTTCGTTTTAAAATTAGCTGCATCTGATACTTAAACATTTTCTTGATGTCAAGTTGGTAATTTTCTAAGCTTCCTTTGCCGATTCGTTCCACATTACCAAAGTTCCAATGCCTGTTGTTCTGTGCAGTGCAAGCGCACCAAAGTTTCTTAGTGTAAACTATGTACAGCAGACAATTTCCAAGCCGCGCCAAACTAAAAGCCAATTTCTCAAACTTCGTGCTGTCTTTGTCCGAGAAAAACTTTGAAGATGCTCGGATATTCTTTTGTTTTTCGACATTGGCCTTCTATTGTGGCTTCGATACCCTTTGTCGGGTGTTGAAAAATTTACAATGTGTTTAATTTTTTTCTCCTTTGATCGTCCTTTTTTGCTTCAATACTTGGTTGATTATTAAATGTTTCGAAATTCTTTAGAATGTTTTTTTAAAACATGTTATTAGATATTACCAGTGACTTACAATTATAAGATTTATTCTTAAATAATCAGCACGCTTATAAAGTAAGTTTTTTGGGTGGTATAAGCTTTTAATGTTGTTTTCTTTTAAGTAACTATATATTGCCTTACTACAAAAAGATAGACTAGTGGTGAACATGTGTTGAACACCAGTTTACAGATAAGTCAACCATTTTGAAATGTTTGTTAGTAATATGTCTCGAATGTCAGATGTGTCAACATTTCAAATTGGTTGATTCATTTTAGACAAGTGTTCAACGCTTGTCTATATTTTTGTAGTAAGGCCATTAAAGTTTTATATTAGACAGGTACCGCAGGTCGGCATCCCGATCGGTGGGTGTTGAGAGCTGGTTTTAATTACAAAACTTCGATTGCAAGCTAGCAGCTATAACTATCAAAGCTGAACTTTCAGTGTACTTTTAAATTTACATTTTTCAAAACCAGATAATAAGCCTAGCTATCATGCCGGACTTGCCATATTTGAGGGTCTGGGTTCGATTCCCGGTCAGGTCAATGTAGAAAAGGAACTTTTAATTATAAATTTGTATATGGGTCTGGGTATCGGGGTAGCGAAGTTATTGTTGATGGTCTTTTTCCGTGTCGGGGCTAACTATTAAGTATTCGTCGCATGAGGTACACCGCAAAATGAACTTTAATAATTAACATAAAAATGATAGATAATATGACGACAGAATACCTGAGTTTAACTAAATGTCAGTCTAATTAAAAAAGCTTATTAGGTACTAGCCTACTACTAGACAAATACTTAGACCTATTTTGTTTTATCTGTCTAGCATTCAGCTCCACTCAAAATTATAAAGAGCGGCTGATCACACCGGAGGGACGTAAATTTTTACATTACCCACGCCATGTTGCGGGCAATAAAAAACATTAAAATTCAAATATATATTCACACGTGGCCTGTTGGCGCCATTTGCATTTTTCCTACATTATGTTCTGGATAATATGCAGATGTGGCGCTAATACGTACTAAAATAATGCGTAAAAGGTCTGCATAACAGTTGCGCCTGATTAAATTTGTAGAATAGAATAGAATAGAAATATATTTATTTGACACACACAGAATACAAAAGGAAAAAACATTTACAGGATAATAAAAAGCAATATGTGTCAAAAAGGCCCCCGCTCATCATTTGTCGTGACAGTCAGGGACGTATCACGACGCTTTGTAAATAATGATTGATATTTTATATATAAATTTAAGCTCTGAGCTTAGCGAAATAAGTCACAACAGAAATTTTATAGTAACGCCGTCGTATGAGATTGCTTGGCAGCCAATAGATTACACGTTTAGTAAAAATAATGTAGATGAAACAGGGATATTTATATTTTTTGAAAGACTTTAATAATGTGTCTTTATAAAGTGTGGCATTTTATAACCTGAAGACCTCCGTAGCCGAGAGGCGAGAACGCCGGGCTATATATTATTTTTTTACCTTTTAAGTAAAAGTACTGCGAATAGCCGATAAAGTTAATTATGTAAATAATGAACTATTGCGGAATAAAATAACTGTTCCGGCAGTGACATATAGTTGCCGGTATTACACTCAAAGTATTGGAGCTAAAGTAATAAATAATCATTCTAATGGGATCACACCTAAATGTTATTAAGAACTCAATACACTAAGTATCAGAATTGCTAGGTTTTGTCATTTGTATGGAATACGCTTGACAATAGTGCAGTTACAGTGAATATAATACATTTATTTAGGGCAAACACCTTTTTAAACCGCTTTCATCTTTAGACAAGAGGACCAGACCAAAACTCAAACACCCAGTGTCATCTTATTTTGCTGAACCCATTGAATGTAAAACACTTACGTGAACAGAGCAATTTTTACGTCCATCACTAACAAGATTTAAGCTTTATTGGATTAAAAGATCATGGTAAGCCCCCTGCTTTCTTTACGATGTTTTTTCTCACCAAAAATCAAATGGTATTATAATAATCTACTTAAAATGTTATGCTTCGTAAATTATGCATAACACCAAAAAAATGTACTCGACCCTCGAATATGGTAAACGAGCTTCATTGCCAACCCTTTTTTATTTCGACAAAAACCTACCCTTACTTCTAACCACCCTCACTACCCTAGTACAGGTAGGTACATTACAAACTCCAGTTAAATCTAGCTCTATTCCCAAATTAAAACTTTCTTTGGAAGTAAGTTTAGTTAGTAATAGTCCGGATAGAATGGATGAGGCAAATCAGATGAGTCATTGGATATCTCACATACATCTATAATAGTGAACTTTGGTCATTTATTTGGAACTCATCATCACATCACCAGCCTATATCAGTCCACTGCTGGACACAGGCCTCTCCAAAAGGAGGATTTTGCCATAATCGCCACGCTTGGCAGGCGGGTTGGCGATCGCAGTTTGGCCAATGGTGGAGAGGAGACGCTGCTGCCCGTCTTCTTGTGGCGGTTCTCCTGTAGTCGTCTCTTACGACACCCATAGGAAGAGAAGGGGTGGTGCAATTCTTTTAACGTGCCGGCACCACACGACTCTGCCGGCACCACACTTCTTTTAATTATTTGGAACTATCAGGGGTTTATTAAGTTATTTTATAGTATGCTCATCATTGGGTCCTTGATTTTCGAAGTGAATTGGAAACTCATGAATTAAAAAATATTAGATTTATCTCATAGTGAATTGGAAACTTATGAATTAAAAATATGTGATATTATCGTCCGGTAGTCGATAACTGGAACTTTTGAATGTGACTTCTTGTGTTTTTTGACTGTGTTGTCCCAAGATAGTTTATCTATCTGAAGGGAATAATTATGTTTTTTCTCTTGTTTATTTTTAATTATGTTTTACAAGTCAACACAATATTTTATTTGTTTACTTCCTCGAATAAACCAAAAAAAGATACTGAATTAATTGGATTTAATAGGTGGTACCTAATCTGTATAACCAAGTATATTAAAGGAGTTTTAATAATAATAAAAACAACAACCCTAACAACAAAACATTGAAAAAGTGAAGGTTTGTAATATGATTTTTTTTTAAGGTTTTTTAGTTATAGTTTGAGCCCATAAATCAAATTTATTGAAACCATTCCAAGGCCAAACACGATGCCTATCTGCTGAAAATTGATAAGGAGTTAGGTATCTTGTAGGCGATGCCGCAGCATCATTAAAAGGTTTCCATCTCTTGTAATTTCATTAAAGTAACGGAAGAATTCTAAACAATTCAAACCAGTGGGACACCCACCTGACATCTCTTTCTCAAATAGAAAAGAGCTTACGGCCTGCAAACGGTGGACCAATAATGTTCTTAAATCGTAGCTAAAAATATTTACGACTAACTGACCTGAACAAATGAAAAATCACATTGAGCTCTATTCTCACACTGCAGATTTCACAGATTTGCTATTATTTTTAGTATCATGGCAGTCAAGGGCTTGGATAAATATGCTCAATTTATTTTTAAATACAAATCTTAACTTTTTTATATGGAGTATGTCTGTACAACATTTACAAAAGTTAAACTTTTAACAAGTGACGGTTAAAAAATCCGTATCTGTTACTATCACAGTGACCTGATTCAGAATTATTCAATAAAATAAATCGGACAGCCAATTCCAACTCTATCAGAGCAATCCCGCACATTTGTCTGGCAAAACCGACCCTAGATAAGCTCCAAATTAATCTTTATAATATTGCGGACAGCGGACTGGACCACGGCGGTTTTTGGTCGTCCACGAAATAAAGTTGACCCATTTTTCATTTAAAATAAACGGATCTTTTGTCTAGTAAAGTTAACGTTACCGCTCATTGCTGATAGTTTAACTTTAGCTTGTGAATTGGTATACGTTCGAAATTTATGCGTTTTTAAATACTTAAACTACACGGTTATAAGACAGTCTTACTATAATTTAGCATAATTATAATAATAGTAAGCAAGTTAGTCTGTCTAATTAGACCATCCGAGTGGATTCGGCCGTTTTTTTATACAAACTTTGTTATACTTTTCCAATTGTCGTTTTGACTTGAAACATAGCAAGTGTATCAACACTTGCTATTGAGCTGATACGACGGTATAATCAAAAGGTTTCTTCATAGCTACTAGCAAACCTTTCGAATTTGGGTTTTGACGGGTCCTCAACTTGAAATTGAGTTCTATCCTAGTAATATTATAAATGTGAATGTTTGTGAGTATGGTTGTTTGTAACTATTCAACTCAAAAACTACTGAGTGGATTTGGATGAAATTTTGCATAGGTATAGAATATGATGCGGATTAACATATAGAACACTTTTATCCCGGTTTAATGTACCTGTAAGATATATTGAAGAAACTAAAGACAACGCAAGCGAAGTCGCAGGCAACCGCTAGTAATTTTATAAACCTTTGATATTAAATTATTTGACTTTTAGTATCTTTCACCCGTCAGTAAAACAAATAGTTACTATGGCGTACATTGTTTACTGATAAAAAGGTAATTCGGAACTTACTATGATATTTTAATTGAGTAATAATCACCTTAATAATTAATAAATCTGATTCATATTTGTTTGGAAGTTAATGACCAAATATAAGGTAAAATATTATTCAGTAAAAATTACCGATTGAGCAGTATACAATGTAATCCAGATAAATATAATATATAATGTATATAATTATGTATAAAACGTAAGTAATTTTAATTTTTTGTGGGATGCCTTTAATTATTCTCCTTAAGTATTAACTTTAACGAACTAATTAATGCAACCATATCAAAAAATATTTTCTTTCCTTGATCTCTGGTAAAGTATCGTCCACATTCTCTTGTTTCAAGAGCTAAAAGCTTCTTCATTGTGTACATTAATCGCAAAAGCTCGGAGAAAGCTTCAAGAAATATTGCCTTAGCGTCAAGATGAGCATTAGGAACTTAGATTAGTCATCATTTGTTACCATTTTCATTAGCTAAATATACTTATGAGTAGTAAGACTCATTTATTCTATTTCTTTATTTATTATGGGTGGTTTATTATGTCAGCCAAGTGTGCTTGCTACCAATCGCTAAAGTATTTACCACCACACTTATCACGCAACTCAACTCTTAGTATTATACATTTACTTGAGAAAAAACAAAAAAAAAATGCGTTTGAGTGAAAATCCTATCTACTCGAGTTCACTTGGACTCACTCGCTCATCATCACTTTTGGAATTTCACGAAAGAAATGTCAAATTGTTAATTTAATTTACACGCTTTTAAATTCTATGCAAACAGATCGCCCACGTTTCACGAACGGTGCGCATAAAAGGTGACTAAATCTATGAACACCTCAAAACCCGCAAATTTTCGTTTAGTATTTACTTATACAATTGTATGTTTTCTTTTAAAACGTATCAAAATTGCTTTTTTAACGCAATTCTTTTTGGCGACTTTCAATAAACCCGTTGGAAAGAACTAAGTAACCTTATTTACCCAAGCATTGGTTACATTACAGGACTCTTATAAAGTAGCTCAGACAAAAAAAAAAGCCAATAGCAGACGATATTTCTTCATTAAACGGCGTGCGGCAAAATGAATTATTTACGAGCATCCATATGAATGGGACAACGTTGTTTGTGGAAAAGTCAATTCTGACATGTTAGGGACACAATAGACTGTTTCAAAACAGCTGGGTAAAGGTAAAACAACAAACTATGATCAATCTCGAAGTTAAAGATCGGAAAATCAGAGAAGAAGAAAATTCAAGATGTTTTTTTTAAAGAAGAAAATTTTAATCTTGGGTGTGTTACGCCTCTGGATTTGTCTTATAGCTTAGGCTTTTTGAATTTCAGGGGACTCCGACCTATTTTATTTATGCACGATGTAAATATTGTACAGACAGGTCAACCTACCCAAAAAGTTAAAGGTCATCCAACAGATTTTCAACTTGAAAATTGATAAAAGTAAAGTAAAGTATGCCTATAAACGTCCCACTGCAGGGCACAGGCCTCACCTCAACTATGAGGTGGTTTGGGCTATACTCCACCACGCGGGCCCAGTGCGGATTGGTGGAGGGGTGTTGTAAGGCCAGTGACTAAACCTTACTGTCAGATGTTCTCAAGCCGCCTTAAGGCCTCTGACTAGGCTTCACGACCAATATCAAGCGATATGGGCCGGGACCAACTTTTACCGTGCCTTCCAAAGCACGGAGATGATCGTGATAAATGTCACTAAATATGGTTGGAATGGTCACCCATCCACTCACGACCGCGGCATTGGTTGCTTAACTTTAGTAATCGATACCAAAGCGCTGCCGCCACTGAGCTACGAGCACCTCAAAAAAAAATTAAAATTAAAATTGATACATAGAGGTCAATATCCCAATTGGGAAAATTTTACGTTTTGCAGTAGCTTGCCGAGCTGTTGTCTGTACAAGAAAAACATTTAGAACTGCTCAAAATTATGCGTTATTATGGCCAGAAGCGATATGTCTTACAGAATTATTGTGTCAAATGCATGTTGTCTAACAGAGTCTGAATAAAACATCGATCAAGATACACTTAAAACAAGTAGAAATATTGCAAAATAAACCAAATAAGAATAATTATGACGGGATTTGAAAAAATAAAAAAACGTCTAGTAAGTTTTGCTGCGAGCTGCGCTACAAAATCAGTGGTTGCAGGTTCGAATACCGGTAAATGGTAATGTTTTAAGCATTTTTACCTAAGTCATGAATGTTTACGTAGTTATTTAAGCAGTTTAACTTTCATCTAGCCGCAAAAATACATGGTTTAGTTTGTTTTTTTGGACAAAATTTATTCAGGTTTATTGTAGTCAGTAGCCATAAAAACTAGCTAAATATTTATTTTATTCGGTTTTTAGTATTTTTTGTTATAGGGGGCAAGGGGCTGTGAAAATTTCAACCGCTAACTATCATGGTTCATGAGATACAGCCTGGTGGCAGACAGTCAGACGTACAATGAGACTCTTAGTACATAATAGGGCTCCTTTTTACCCTTTGGGTCCGTATCCATTCCGTACCCGTGTACGGAACCATATACAGTTGATTCTAAATGAAAACATAACATTTGTTTTATAAACCATTATAAATATTTATCCACACTCACTAATGTTGGGGCTTCACCTGCGTGACGCCTAGCGTTCAAATAAAGGCATGATTAGCGTTAAATAAATTAAAGCATTAAGCTACGCGCTAAGTGCGTGGCCGCACTTATTTGATGTTTGATTCTAAAGTCTAGAGACGTAGTTAGCGTGTGATCTGTGAGTGTGTCTTTAAAATAAAATAAAAAGCTTCCAAGAACTCAATACTTTTTTCGTTTTGTCTACTCCATTCTAACCTAATAACAATGCACTTTAACATATATTTCACAAAGAGTTTTTGAATGTGTTTTAACATATTTAGTGTAGTAGGTGTAGCCACAACAACGCACTAGACGCCCGCTTAATCCCTTTGATGTGTCAAAAGTTACCGCCGTCCGAGCTATCGCCTAACGTCTAATGTTATTGAAGCAAATTAGCGCACAAAGACCGGCCACACCTGCGTACTACGTCAAATAGAGCACTGATTAACGACATTAGACGCAGATGAAGCCCCAGCATAACAAAATATCCGTACCACCTTCTCATTAAAATTTATAGCAAACAGCAATCTCATATTTTAGCGCAACAATGTACCCTGAATAAACCATTTATTCTCACCCGCCGTTGTTTGTAGATCTAGCAAAATCTGCGATTGTTGTTTTAGATACAGGCGCTTTGGCTTTGTGTTAACAAAACAACGAAATTGAGGCTGTTTCGCTACAAGGTTCCCCAGGAAAACAAAGTCCCCTTAGATCTTTATAGGGATGTAATTCTTGTTACAATTTGCAACCGATAAAAATGTTTCTTTTGACTTCAGCTTTTCCTTGTTTTGATTATTTCAGAAGTATTCTGAGAACATATTTCAATCGTTGTTTTATGTCACAAATTTAGACAGGTATTAATAACCGGTTCATTATTTGACTAAAAGCGCACGTAACATATTTGTGTCATTCTTCTTTTAAAGCCTTTATCTTCTATTATTAAGCAGTACTTAAATAAAAAATATAGTTATACATTAAAAATAAGCACCAGACAACACAACAATTGTCAAAGTTTAATAAAAAAAAAAATACTAACGAGATAACAAACAATGAGTACAGAAGTACTACGCGATGTTATTTGGAAAAGCTCGGTTGCTAAATTAATGCATGTATAATAAAATATTATATCGACTATACTTTAAGACTACAAAAAAACACTTTTTTATGAGTGACAACGTATAATTCAGAAGTTACCTACTTTTTAATCATTTTTTTTTTAATATTGCACGTCGTATTAAGTATTTGTTAAAAACGTAAGTTAGTTAATTTTTGCAGATTTGCTCGCTGTTCGAGGGGCGTCAAAATCACCCTGTTCAGGGCATTTTGTACGTCCTTCTACATGAGTAGTTTGTGGGGAGTTATACCCAGAGGCAGCACAGCGCACTACGTGTTCAATATAATAATGCGTTCAGGGTGCTGTTGGGGCTGCCCCGCTCCTGTAGCGCATCGGGGATGTTCGCCGAAGCGAGCGTGGACTGCTTCTATGCAACCATGCGCAAGCGGTGCGCATCCCTGGTGCGCAGGGTGAGGGGCAGCCGGAATAGCATTCTGAACGCATTCGCGGAGCGGTTTGACTGTCGGTACCTGTACCACTGCAATATGGTTCACATACTGACTTGCGTCTAAATTAAGTACTAACATAGTTTTAAGTGTAATTTTGTTACTAAACATTATTGGATTAATGTTATATAATGAATAAATGAATTAATTACAATATAGTACCAGATTTTGTTTCAAAAATATCGAAGAACTAGAAGGTTAAATATTATCCTACAGAACCCGTAATTCCTATGTGCCTACATACGTAGACCCTTGTCATTTTCGTGTATCGCAGGGCACCTATTTTATTCTGAGGTCGACCCTTTCACGTCTATTTAACGTCGTTGATGCGTGTATTTATTATCGCTTTCCCTTTTAAACAAATATAGTATTTTACACACAATTTTTTTTAGCGTAACAAATGGGATAAAAAAATATACAAAACGTTGACAACAGGCAGGCATGTTTAATACATATGAGATAACAAAATCTGCTAACAACAACAATTTGCCTTATGAGAATACTTTTGCAGTATCAGAGTAAATTTCCTTTTAGAGTTCTGTAATAAAGATGAATGAACGAAGTCAGTTTTGCACCAAAATAGTATTAATACAAACATACAACTTGACATCACTATATTGCCAAAACTGAAGTGAAATAAGCAAAAATAAAAACTGCACAAGCGTTAATCGTGCTCGCACTAAGTATAAAACGGTGGTACAAAAACCATAGTCCTCGAGCCCAGCTCTCATTCACCGGTGTTTGCTAAACAAAGAGATAGCAAAAGCAATTTCGTTCCTCATTTTAGTAATGAAAAAATTGAATTTCAAGTCCTCTAGATAATTGGAAGATGATGAAATATACTTATTACTTCAAACCTGCCTACATTGCTTGCCCCTTAACATTTAATGTAGGCTCAAGAATAAGGTTAAAATTTTATAGGAATCTTTTTTTATTTAAAAAAAAAAATAGGACTACTAAACCAAGACGACCTCATTTCATTGATAATAAAATTAACATAATGATTTTAAATCATGTGAAACCTTTTTACCTTCGTGTTAACGACTACCTACTTAGAAAAATATTTGATGGCCAATATTATTTCGGTATTCGGCCGCCACACGAACCGTACCGGGGAGTGGCGTGTAGTATGTGTTTGCGTTTACAATAGTCCGTACACGTGGTGACTTGAGAATTTTTTATTTTTTGTAATTAAACTATTCGGAAAATATAACTCAGACGAAAAAAAAAGTAACAAGGTTCTCTAACAAGGTTACGTCTTCGTGACTAATACTGCTAATACTGTCTTAAAAGTCATGTCAAAAATTGAAAAAAAAAAGATCCTGAGACTTATCTCTGGACGTATACACGACACTATCTAAGGTAAGTACAACACTCTATAAAAAAATATAATTTATAGGTATTTTTATCTAAATAATAATTATAGTCGGCAGATGCACCCACGACTGCTTGCTATTTAAATAAATCTTGGCGTCAATAGATCTCGTTGGATCTTAGATCAGTCCGGTGTAAAATAGTTTCGCCTCAATGCAACGGAAGTTGGGAGCAATCTCAGTGAAAGCATTCCCTCGTCGCCACTCAGCGGAGACGGAGTTCTTAGAGCGTCTTGCACTTTGTAGATGAATTGATAATGTCCTGCAATCCACGAAGACATTGCGACAATATCCTTTCCCCCCCCCCCCCCTTCTTCCCTTCTTTATAGTGTTGCTAAAGTAATATTTTTCACACGGACTAAATCGTTTTGATGACAAAGAGACTATTGTTGAGACATAAAACGGCATTAAACACAAAAACCCTGTAAAGCGGCATTAAACAAAAATGTTCACGCGAATATTGTTTATTATAGTTTCCTTAAATAGTTAGATGAAATTATTTACAAACGACATGAACAGATAGCACGAATGAAAAATAAATCCTGTTTTTATGTTTGACATAAAGTCCAAATGTACACACATTTTATAGCAATACAAACAAAACCCTGATCGTAATAAAATCAGAGACAAAAATTATTAAATTCTGTTGAATTCGAATGACGGAGCTTAATAACGGACGTGACAGAATGTTAGGGTTAAAACATTGCAACGTGTAAAAGTGTCATTATGACAAAAACAAATATAATTCACTGTTGAAAATTTTTGTTTTTAGCAATTCCATGCAAGGTTTAATTGAAAATAAATAACACTTGAAAAAATCATCGACCTCAGGTAGGACTCGAACCCACGTCCCATCGCACTATATTTCACATCTATTACACCTCAAATCTATTCGAAACCTATATTTGAATCGCATTTTGTTCATAATTTCATAGGTTTTCGTTTACGTAGAACCTGGTTGGTGATATCTCAAACCCTAACGCAATATACCTAATTATAAAAAAGTATATAAATTTACCATTGACGAATCTTACATGGACGAGACACTGTAGCTCATTAGACTTACGAATTGGTTAAGGCTGCTGGCGGTACCTGGTTAAGTAAGGCATAACAGTCGTAGAGCGACCTGGCGCAATTTTGTGTTAAACAGAGGTTGGAAAAAGCCTTTTTAATGTTAATGACACTTTCCACCGAAACGCACGAGACATGACATTTACACTCAATCGTCAACGCAACCAGCACAATTCCAGTATTATTCAGGTATTTCTTGAATATGCATGGTTTTTTTTTAAATTATTATTTTAGATTAGTTTAGATGGTATTATTATACATTAGCATAAGAGACGGTCAATATGTTACATCTGGCGAAAGCGCAGCCGCTCGCAGATCGCAGTTCTGGGAGTAGCCTTACAGCCGCCATGAGGCATTTATGAACTAAAAAAATTAATAAAATTAAATTATAATTGTAATATTATTTACAATGGGCATAACGGTCCAACTGCGGCATCAAAGTATTACATGCATTGCACATTGTACCATTTCTGTTTCGTTATGTCAACAGTGATTCCCCTGGCGATTGTAAATAGAATGCAATCAACGCTGACCATGCCTACGCAATTTTAACTTTAAACGTGGAATAGTATGTAAATAAATAAATATTGGACAACATCACATACATTGCTCTGACCCTAAGGTAAGTAGCTAAAGCACTTGTGTTATAGAAATCAAAAATACAATACGGTACCACAACACCCAGACCCGAGCCAATATAGAAATGTTCGTTTTCTACATTGACCCGACCGGGACCAGGGATCTAACCCGGAACCTCAGAGATGGCGGCGCCATTTAAAGTCCGGCGTGCACGCCTCTCGGCTACGGAGGTCGTCAAAATATATCGGGTGTAAAAAAAGGCTTAACGAAGCCGAATACCACATATTCTACGTATTATTACGATATTTTTTTTCTTTTACACTATACCTGGGAAATGACGGGTTACCGAGTTATTGACAGTCAAAGTTACAATTTTTTTTTTCAAAGATTTTTACAAATTTGACTTCTGTTTAATAATACTAAACTTTTTTTACAAAGAAACTTGATCCGCCCACACACACAGGCATAGTCTGTGGCGTGCGCGCTATACATTGCGGGTTTGAAATAAGTTATTTTTTTTAATACCCAATAATAAAAGTCATTTCCCAGCAATTATTTTTTTTGCATTCTACTTGGTTTTATGTATAGAATTCGTGGTTTAAGGCTTCGTTAAGCCTTTTTTTACATCCTGTATGTCAATGAAAATTATTTGCCGCTTTTACACTAGGTCGCGATCGGTGGCCGAATGCGTTGTCCGTTTTCGAATTAACCTTATTATCACAGAATATAAGTGGCTAATTAATATTTAACTTGTTTAGATTGTTCGGTAACCGAAAAAGGGGAATTGAGCTCGTCCTAACCAAATAACAAACGCGGATGATTATTTATAACGAAATAGAATATTAAATAGATTTTGATAATCATCATCATCATCATCATCATCACCAGCCTATAGCAGTCCACTGCTGGACACAGGCCTCTCCAAAAGGAGGATTTTGCCATAATCGCCACGTTTGGCAGGCGGGTTGGCGATCGCAGTTTGGCCAATGGTGGATAGGAGACGCTGCTGCCCGTCTTCTTGTGGCGGTTCTCCTGTAGTCGCCTCTTACGACACCCATAGAAAGAGAAGGGGTGGTGCTATTCTTTTAACGTGCCGGCACCACACGACACTTTGATAATCAAATTATTAAAATAGTAACATTATTTTATTGTTGCGAGATCGAGTCACTGACATAGTCTGACGGCACGCTTTTTACCTAAAAACTTGCAATCGGCAATAATCGCGCAGTCATTGCAGTCCATTTTGGGACACTGGATGTCACTGCACACAACAGTTCCCAACAATAATTATAAATATTAAAACAAATTAACACTATCTTTCTACTATCTATTTAAAGATTTTTTGTTACTTACACAAGACTGGACTCTTAGTTGTCTGAATAAATGAATTTTATTATTATTATTGCCCGATTCATTGCTTAGTGTCAAAATCTGTTGCTTGTTTTTTTTTTGGCTGTCAATTTGAAATTTTAAAGCCAGATTTACTGTTTTCCTAAGCATTTGCTCAACAAATAAGGGTAACAGTGAGCGGGGCACATTAGTACGTAGAACCAAAGGTCGATGGGGCAGAAAGGTTCTAAAATGATGGCCAAGAACAAGCACTGCGTACTACGTGCACTACGTGGTGGACAGAAGACCTAGTAATGGTGGCAAGAAGTTGTTAGATGCAGGCTGCTTCCAACCGGCCAATCTAGGAGTCATTGGGGAAGGTCTATGTTATGTATATCGTTATCTTTGCCTTGTTCCTTAGAACAACTAAAGACTTAAACAACTACTTTCTTATTCAGAGTGCCTTAACTAGTCCAGACTAAGGTTAACCTATGATTTTTGGTACGTTAAAACAGTGGTTTAACCTTAGTCCCGGATTAGCAAATGCACTCTGAATAAGACAGCTAGAGTTAAATTGCGCAGGTAAACATAATAATTTTTCCACTTAACATAAAAATACCACGCACATACTTTTCTTAGAGCGTATCGCCATAAAACATATAAATTCAACACGCTCAATGTTTACGACGCCATATCTGTAAACAAGTACGTTTATGTTAAAAATAAAAGTGTTTATTATCATCGTGAAACGATAAAATACATCAACGCGCAGTAAGCGCGTTAAGCTGATTTAATTGTTAATTTATTTATCAGAGTTGTGTGGTTTGAGTAGATACCGATGAGTTCATCTAGTTGAACAATATTTGATAGTTTATTTAATTTATTTGTCAAGATTAAGATAGCAATATTTTAATATGTATCAGTACAGAGGACTTTTCCCATGATAACGTCATTATATCAGCCTGTTGCAGTCCACTGCTGGACATAGGCCTCCCCCAAGGAGCGCCACAGCGCACTATTCATGGGGGGTATATGCCCGTACTCACCACGCTGGGCAAGCGGGTTGGTGAGCGCAGCACAGAGCCTCGCACCAGTGACGCTGCTGCCCGCCACTGGCCAGAGATATTTGGCTCTGCGTTTAGTCGGTTATACCGCCAACGGTGCAGTCGCCAGAGCCTCGTCCGTTGTCCAGCAGGGTGCACCACGGGCAGGTGAGGTTGGCACTTGGGGCAGAAGATGTGCGTGTGATGTAATGTGCTTACACCCCACACACACACAAAACGAAAACCTTTTATAAGTAATACCTGCAGGGCTAGACAATTGGCATTCTAAAAACGCATACGCTCGACAAATATAATGGTTAATGAATGAACTTGAATCTTGAACTTTGAACCTAAAATTCGTAGACAAGTGTTCATTTATTTTCTATTCGATTAAAAAAAACGCAAACTTATACGCTAAACATAGCTAAGTAGGCAGGGGCGTGCGGTGCATATAGGCAATTAGGCAGTGCCTACCTGGTAAATAAAATAAGGTAGGCAGAAAGTACTTCAAAGTGTATGTCATTGATGAAAACCACCGATTTTTATCAATGAAACACCTAAATAAGTGTCTACTGCCTACCTCGAAATAAAACTAATGCCCGCCACTGTAAGTAGGGCAAGGCAAGTAGCAAAGTGATGTTCTAAGGTTGATCGTCCTCTAATAATACACATCACCAATCCCAAAATCTACCATTTTTTCTTAAAAATTGCGAGTCAAACCAAAGCCTTTGAGACGGAGCAGTGAAGGCACTTTTAAGGAGAAATAAGCTTATGAGATTAAATTACTTTATCTGATGTTTATGAAACTTTTTTTCTACTTTTCAGAAGAAACTTTAAATTCATAGTTAAACTGTTCGCACAGACTCGTAGATAGTTAGCAAACGTAGACAATCGTCTTATGCGAATGCTCCGCAGAAAGTGGGATAATCTGACATATTTAATCAAACAGAACGAAAATAAATCTGCGAGCGAGTTAAAAGATTCAGTCAAAGCGAATTTGTAGGAGAAATAAATCATAATCCAAATGAAAAAGTTAGACAGCTGAGTATCTCGTAAAAAGCTTAGGCAAATATCTTTCAGTTTAAATATTGCGTCTATCAAGACTCGATTAGGTTAGGTAAAACTTTGTAGTTTTATACAAAATAACTTGATGAATTTAGAAAAGTAATTGATTTATGCCTCTCATCATCATCATCATCATCATTTCAGCCACAAGTCGTCCACTGCTGAACATAGCCCTCCCCCAGTGACTTCCAGATCGGCCGGTTGGAAGCAGCCTGCATACAGCGTCGTCCTGCCACCTTTACCAGGTCATCTGCCCACCTTGTGGGTGGACGTCCCACACTGCGCTTGCTGATACTATTACTCCTCTCATAGCTATTCTTCAAATTACTACAAAAAAAATACAGATCATAATTGTTCCATTCCTTTAGGAGCTACAATCCAAAAGACAGACACACAGATACACATACAGAAACGTCATAACAACTTTTTGCGTCGGGGGGTAAAAGGAAAGGGCTAAAATTAATAAATATTGGACAACATTATATACATTGCTCTAAAACTAGCTAGAAACGTTCGTTTTCTACATGTACCCGACCGAGAATCGAACCCGGAACCTCGGAGATGGCGACGCCAAGTCCGACGTGCTCGCCTCTCAGCTAATAAGGTCGTCCAGAAGCTGTACTAACTCAGCAGTCGAATTATTCTTTCCTTTTATAACCGTTTATCTTCCAGTAAACAGATAACTTACGTTTCTTTTTATCACAATTAGGCAAGGTTTAAAATCGTTTATAAACTGGTGTCGTGTTTCTAAAACAGGTAAATCATCAGCCGATCGTAAACACACTCTTCGAGCGTTCGGCAAATTATGCTTTTTCTGTTTCGACGTTTTTTATCGCTCGAAACGTATATTAAACACATTATAAAAGATTTGCTCTACGGTATACAGGGTGTAACAAAAAAACGAAATAATATTTATGTATGTATGTATGTAATGTGAACATTAAGTAGTAAAAGGTTTAGTTAAAAATAAACAACTTTTTTTCCCATACTAAGTAAATAAATTGTTTTTTTACCGAAAGTGTTGACAACCCTGAATCTGCGGTCTCATTCGTTAGCGAACCCCCCCGCCCGCAACCTTCGCCCGCCGCACGATCAGCTGATGCTGATGTGATATTTAAGGTTGTCACCGATAAGTTTTTGTTAAAACTTTAGCATCAATTTACTCAGTAATTTATACTCGCACGAGTTTGTGGTTTTGCATAGGAACTACACATTTACTACTCTACACGTCCTTTAAATTTTATTTCGCCTTTTTGTTACACCCTGTATATACTTTGAATTATTTTAGAGGTGCTCGTACCTCAGTGGCGGCAGCGCTTTGTTATCGGTTAAGTTATACAACCGACGCTGCGTTTGTGAATGGATGGGTGACCATTACGACTATATTTAGCGACATTTATCACGAGCATCTCCGTGCTTTGGAAGGCACGTAAAAGTTGGTTTCGGCTGATATCGCTTGATATTAGCCGAAAAGCCTAGTCAGAGGCTTTACGATGGCTTTATTACATCTGACGGTAAGGCTTAGCCACTGGCCTTACAACGCCCGTCCACCAATCCGCACTGGGTCCGCGTGGTGGAGTATGGCCCAAGCCACCTCATAGTTGAGGTGAGGCCTGTGCCCTGCAGTGGGACGTATATAGGCATACTTAATAATTTAAATAAAATTATCCAAAATTTACACTAATTGTTTAGCCTCAAACTGAGCAAAGCTTGTACCATGGTTACTAGACAACCAATGATTATGGGCGTTTTTATTTACAAAAATTCATGACTTTTGTAGACATACTTGCTATCGCTCTGAACTAACACCCAGCAAAATAGAAATAGTATGTAACTAGAAATATTTCGAAGTGCGAATCACGAGACCAAACGATCGTTATTTTGGACAAAAAAATAAAATAAAAAATATTTTTTTTCATATACAATCATCCTTATCAATTTCAGCCTATTGCTGCTGGACGTAGCGTCCCGAAAGAGCGCCAAAGAGCACGATTTCCCGCTTTTTTAGAGTTCCGTACCCAAAGGGTAAAACGGGACCCTATTACTAAGGCTCCGCTGTCCGTCTGTCTGTCTGTCTGTCTGTCCGTCTGTCCGTCTGTCCGTCTGTCCGTCTGTCCGTCTGTCCGTCTGTCCGTCTGTCCGTCTGTCCGTCTGTCCGTCTGTCCGTCTGTCCGTCTGTTCGTCTGTCACCAGGCTGTATCTCATGAACTGCGATAGCTAGAGACTTGAAATTTTCACAGATGATGTATTTCCGTTGCCGCTATAAAAACAAATACTAAAAAACAGGATACAATAAATATATAAGGGGCCTCCTATACAACAAACGTGTTTTTTTGCCGTTTTTATAGAAAATGGTACGGAACCCTTAGTGAGCGAGTCCGACTCGCACATGGCCGGTTTTAATCCAACTACTGGCCATAAGTTCCTCTGTCTTAATGAAAGATGATTACATAATCATAAAATTTAAAAATAGCCTTTTAATCCTCTCGCTCAGTCCGTTCGCGCACATATGTCGCGGGTCCATTGTTATTCAATAACATCTTATTTTTTTGGCTTTGACAGCGAGAAAAAACACTTGAGGAATTTCATCTTGTCACGTGACGTCCTCGGTAGCTTAGTGGTCAAAGCACTCACCCGGTATGCGATGGGACGTGGGTTCGAGTCCCACCTGAGGTCGATGATTTTTTTTCAAGTGTTATTTATCTTCAGATGATTACATAATTATAAAAAAAAATTTTTTTTTTTTTATCCTCTCGCTCAGTTCGTTCGCGCACATATGTCGCGGGTCCATTGTTATTCAATAACATCTTATTTTTTCAAGCATTTAATTATATGGCTTGGATAACCCAAAATTTTACAAAATGCGGTCACTACCCAGTTTACCGACGAGCTCAAAGTTCAAACCGCACGAACTATGGCAACTCCTAATTAACGCATCAGGGGACTCGCTCCACAATTTAATTTGGCCGCGCGCCGCTTTGTGTGATTAAAAGTATAAGGATAGGGTTATACTCGTAGAAATTTTACTCATTTCAAAATTAGTTTGGTGTAAGTATTATGTGTTTGGTGTTTGTGTGAATATACACCGTGAATTTTTAACTTTAACAAATGAAGATGTGAAAATTTAATTACCCGAGAAAATTAACTAACATACTCAGATATCGATATACATCGAATTTGGCGAATATTTTTTTTTTTTTTTATGAAAAATTTATTTAAGAGGTCCTTAACATTCCTTAAAAAATATGCACCATTAAAAGTCTTGCTAATTCAAATAGTAATCATTATCATTCAAACATTAACGGAACCAAAATCCACTTAATTTGGTCGCGTAATATTGGCGTACGGAAGGAATAACTATGAAATTATTTTTTTTCATTCATAGTTATTCCTTCCGTAAGCCAGTGCCGTACGCCGTTCCGTTTTTTTTATTCGCCAAATTCGATGTGTATCGATATCTGAGTATGTTAGTTAATTTTCTCGAGTAATTAAAAATTCACATCTTCATTTGTTTCCTGATTGTCATTTGTTTTCTCGATAGTCACCTTTTTTTTATAACCTATCAAGCGAGAACCGTACGGCCGCTCAGAAACAATAATATTTTCATTATGTCTTTTGACCTTCGCCTGACAGGTTTTACTATTTTTTTTCCTGGTTGTCATTTGTTTTCTCGATAGTCACTTGTTTTCTTATTTTTCATTCTTTTTTTTGGTTGTCATTTGTTTTCTCGATTGTCGCTTGTTTTCTTGATATTTATTCATTTTTTTGGTTATGAAGCATGGTTACCTAAACGACAGTTAAATTCCGTTTCCGTAACTGGTTATCAAGCAAGAAAAAATTCCATATTCATATCTGGTTATCAAAAATTAGTTATGAACGTGGACTAAAGCGAAAATTTAACCAAATTAATTCAAGATTAAATAAACATCATTAAATAGGATATAAATTTGAAACCGCATAACGCTTTGTAAGCCACACTTAAAATAAAAAAGTGTTTTAAACTAAATGGACGCACTATTTAATTATTATTTTATTACACAATAAGTTTACCATTGGTCATTTTTGGCAAATGTCGTAACAAAATACAAGTTAGTCTTCAAGATGCGCTTCATTAAATACCCTTCACAAGGGTTGTCTCGAAGAGTTCGCTTTTGGTGATAAGGTCGCTTGATTGTAAATCTTACGTATATTATAATTACCAAGTTTTTTTGATAGTTTTAAATAAAAACATATTTTTTTTATACAGGAATACTTTTTGGTATGGTATGCTATTACGGGTTAATAGAAACATCTTTCGTAAATAAACATACATGGCTATACTACAAAATAGATAGACTAGGTTTGAACCATGTCTCAAGAATAGCCAACTAATGAGAAACGTTTCTTAATAATACGTCTCGAGTGTCTGATGTATAAACAAACATTTCAAATTGGTTGGTTTTTTAGACATGGTTTAAACCTATTCTATCTTTTTACCCGACTGCCAAACGAGGGCTATGTTTTTCGAGCGTATGTATATTACCCGGAATTCCTATTGGTATATGAATTAAACGGGAAAAACCGTTTTCAGATACTACTTACTCGAGTTAAAACTTTTTTTTTTCAGTGAAGAACTCTTCATTGTATTGTAACTACATTGTAACTACAAATAAGGCTTTATAGTTCATTGAAAAGTAGGAGTAGAACACTACAAACTAAAAAGTCAAAAATAAAATTAATTAATTTAAAAAGTCAAAAAACCCGACTGCGTAAAGAGTGAACTTAAAAGATAAAAACAAGATTTAAAGAATCGATTTTCAGTCGGAGGCATCAAATCCATTAACAGCATAATGATTGACTTGGTATGCACTGCGTTAGTACCTAATTAAGTAATTTAAATCCGTGTAGAAAAAGTCGAATAGTAGTATCCAAGTAACATGGATTTGATTTTTATTTAGACATGGTTTAAACCTATTCCATCTTTTTTGTAGTAAGGCTAACAGTATTTTAAAGTGCTACAGTTGAATATTAAAGTAATATCTGCTGAACTAGAAGTCACAGCTGGTAATAAGCGCGTTCACTGCCGTATTTGCGACTACGACGCCCGCGGGGCGCTGTGCTTATATTGCGGATATACGTTCTACGGCACAGGGCTACAACTTAGACTTATTTGTAAATTTTTGTTTTTAGCAATTCCATGCAAGGTTTAATTGAAGATCAATAACACTTGAAAAAATTATCGACCTCAGGTGGGACTCGAACCCTTTATCTTCAATTAAACCTTGCATGGAATTGCTAAAAACAAAAATTTAAAATGTTTAAGCATTTCTGATCTTAACCAATTGTCAAATATTTGTAAAAATATTTCTATAGGGTGTTGACGGTAGTATACTACTCAGCTATACATATAGCTACAACATTGATCAGAGATACGCTGGCTTTGACAGCGAGAAAAAACACTTGAGGAATTTCATCGTGTCACATGACGTCCTCGGTAGCTTAGTTGGTAAAGCACTCGCCCGGCATGCGATGGGACGTGGGTTCGAGTCCCACCTGAGGTCGATGATTTTTTTTTAAGTGTTATTCATCTTGGACTTTTTTACTTATAAAATATTCTTTACCTACAAAAATACTATTTCCCTTGGTCACGCCGTCACACGTGAACGGTCGGGCCAATTTCGCAATTTTTTTTTAGTTTTGATTGTTATTGTCAAAAGATTCTGAAAGAAAAAAATGTCTTCCTTCGCCATGGTCGTATTGAGGAATCACCACTCTTGTGGTACAAGCTACCACACAATATATTTTGCCAGGGTTGTATTCTATCCATAGGCTAAGCCTATGATTCTATCGCACCGATCCAGCCTCCAGCGATCGTTTCCTAATTCATCCAGGGACCACTTACATTCAAGGCGAATTTGCACGCCACTACATTCAATCATTCAATCGGGTTGTCAATTAAAAGAAACTAGTTTTTGAAACTTTTTAATTTCATTTTTATTTTTATTGACTATCTCTAATAACATATTTCTTATTAATCTTGACAAAATAAAATGTAGAAATGATGTTATGGGCAGATTCCAAGTCCAGAATCATATTTGATTCTAATTGTAGTAAATATTTGTACTAATATTATTTTATATCATTAAAACCAATTTATTTCTGTAAATAGGCTTAAACTAAGCTCTTTTACACGTCCAAATATTGTTTTCCCTACCACTGTTCATTGATTTGGGACAAGTTGTAGGTTAGTCGCCCGGCATCCATTGTCGCGGCATTCCTTTTTGTTGTGGAGATATGGACGACAATAATAATTGCTATTTATACTACATATTTTGACAGGATAACTCTATTCTAACTCTTCTCTGTCAGCCCTACTAAAGAGAAACTTGCTCGCATCTATGCTCGCATGATCATACCTATGAGATGAAATTATTAGAGAACCTTGATTATAGCTACTTATTATTTTTTCTGGCAATACATTTCATCTGATGGCAATGATATGTTAGTCAACCGTTATTTATAAAAAGTTATTACATTTACAGTAGAAACTACCGATACACAAAACGATTAGACGATAAATGATTTTCACATAAACACATACGGATGCGGCGGCCTTAATTACGGCGTTCCTTATTTACCTAGTTTATAAGCAATAAATAAATATAGGACAGGTAAGGTAAGTAGTTAAAGTATTTGTGTTATAAAAATCAGAGACAACAACGGTATGGAAACATTCGGACCCGAGACAATATAGAAAAGTTTCTTTTCTACATGGACCCGACCGGGAATCGGACTTTGGACCTCAGAGATGGCGACGTCAAGTCCGACATGCTAGCCTGGTTTGAGGTGTTGTTAAAACTAAAATAGCACTAACACTATGCATTCATTCATTTTAATATTATATGTAAATGAGAACAATATTTGCATGCCAGCTTCTGGTGGACTGTGCGGACATTTTATATTTGTGACAACTTGTAGACCACTTTTCTTGAAAAAACCGATTTGATTTGATTTTACTATTGTTTGATGTAGGTATAATAAAAACATATAAAAATACATGACACCAAACCAATTTGTTGAAAATAAATACTACAAATGTGTGCATGCGATTTGATTTAACATGATGAGAAAAAAAAAATTCGCTTTGATATAACGTTTTTCGGAAATTAATGCTACTATCTCTGAGAAAATTATCGGAATTTTCAGGAAATAAATGATTACTTTTCAAATTTGACATACAATAGCATTTAGAATACAAATGGAGAAACTTTATCGATCACGTAATAACGATAAAAATAACGTTAAAACTGAAGTTATTTCAACGACACACATAAAGTGGAGGAGAGGCGCTGTGGCCTGTGAGTTAAATTTATTTCAACGACACACATAAAGTGGAGGAGAGGCGCTGTGAGTTCAATCGAAGGAATTACATTATCTGGAGTTTTTGAGATGTTGCTATAGTTTTTTGTTTTCTTTGGAGGCCTAATAAAAATAAAAATATTTATTAATCAGACAACAAAAGATCCACTAAAATGTTAGTAACTAATGATTAAGAGTAGACTTTAGGCTTTTTTCCGTCCGAAATCTTACATTTTCATAGGATGATTTATAAACATTCAAACAATTAATCCTTAAAACTGTTAGCAGTTCGGATGGCTTATTAGGATCACAAGAAAAAAAAAACATACTCCAAAGTCATCATCAAAATCTTATCATCATCATAATGTAAGAGATACTTAGACATGGATTGTGAAGACCAAACGCGCGGCTGGTAAAATAATTCTCGCTGCCGTTGCCTGTTCCGTCATAAAGAATTTTGAGATAAGTACAAATTTAAATCTCAATCTTCTAATAAAAACTAAATGAATTAGTAAACGTAAATTAGAATAAGCAAACTTACATTACAATATTAAAAGGTATGAAATATATAAAACACTTTTATTTGTATATGACTCGTCAAAACGTATTAAATGAGCTCAATCACCATAGTTTTAATAGAAACCCTGAAAGAAGTACTGTTTAAAATAGTAAATGAAATATTGTAGTGTCATCCAAATACACATTCAAAGCAAGGGCTGTGTTAAAAAATTGAGACCACAGATAAAAGTAAGTTTGAAACGAACTCCACGATTGGATTGCATAGTTAGTTAGCTGTTAGTTAGTTTAGTTTGTTAGTAACAAGTTAGCAAAAAAAAAATGCGTTAAAAACAAACTAAAGAAAACAGTTAACAAGCTACAGTTTTTACGAAATGTCGTTACTTTAGGATTAAAGTTAGAAGCGGAACAGAACTGCACAAAGTTTTGTAAAGACGAAAGAGTTAAGTGAAACCGTGCAAGTACGCTGACAAAGAATAAAAGGATGTGAAATGAAGAATGTTCACTAATTTTGAATATTAGCTCTCTATATTCTCTGTAAAAAGAAAAACAAATGAATGAATTACTTCGATACGTCAATTAGTTTCCGATTTATAGAAGTAAACGGAGCGGAGCGTTGTAAATTGACGTCACATGCGGTCACGTGACTGTTTGCGGGACTCGATATTTATCGTAAAATCAAAACTAATAGGTATGTTCGACTACAACAAAAAACAGTGTATTTGTATACATAAAAGCTTTACTGTAACAAACTTTCAACCGATTTGGCATACCTATTAACATCCTCCATTACAGTAGATAGGTACGGCAACATGTGCTGGCGTTTTTGGAGCGAAATAACAAGCCCTGCCAACATTAACAAAACAGAAGCCAGTCCAGAGTGAATAGGCATCTTCTGGGCAAGCTCGCTCCATTGTAGATCCCATCTTTGCTCTAGAGCAAGATTGGGGTCAAGAGCAAGCCGAAGCACGGATTCCAAGTAACGTTCTGAAGCTTATGTTAGTACAGAACGCTCGCAACATAAGGCACCTTTTTATGTAAGGTTACATCTGTAACCTATGGTGGACTGTGTCCACCTTGTTCGATACTAATTAGCATGAAAAAAATACTTATGGCCTTACTACAAAAAAGATAGACTAGGGTTAAACACTTGTCTTAAATTAGTCAACCAATTTGAAATGTTGACACATCAGACATTCGACATATATTATTAAGAAACATTTCAAATTGGTTGACTAATCTTAAGACAAGTGTTTATCACTAGTTTATCCTTGTGTAGTATTTAATGTGTAGGCCATTAATGTTTCTCCCTAGTCTAAAATAAGACTACGTTAAAGCCACATAAAAAAATATCACACACACACAACGTATTTCAAGAGGATAAAATCAACCTGATTAACCTTTTTAAGAAGTCCGTACCCAAAGGTTCCCGACGGGATTCTATTTTTCAACCTACGGCGCAGCCTGATTGTCCGTCTATTTGTCATACCTATGAAGGGCTTTATCGTTTAAACCGTTTAAATTTTCACAAACGATGAGTTACCCAAGATATACAGGGTGTACAATTGATATACCAACTTCCACCATGGGAGTAACATCAAAATGTCACGTCATGTACTTACTTCCTTGTATTTTTCCTTTTTTTTTTGCTTTTCTACAGAGT
The DNA here is from genome assembly GCA_950371115.1 of Anania fuscalis. Lineage (NCBI taxonomy): Eukaryota > Metazoa > Arthropoda > Insecta > Lepidoptera > Crambidae > Anania > Anania fuscalis. The sequence continues at coordinate 19,076,894 of OX493335.1, read as the reverse complement.
TACATTGCAAAGGGGTGCCAAATTTTCAGGGACCACTCAGAATCAGTAACTAAATGAATCTACGATATAAACGATCTAAAAACAAACTTAATTTAAAAAATACGCACGCACTATCTCTGTGCAACCTAGAACTGCAAAGTTCAATGCTTAGCCTTCTCGATGTAAGGTACATTTCTAACAGAAGGAGCGTCCGCGCATACCAGAGGTTCAAATTGACAACACATACCGCATGCAGTGCACCTCTAGATCTTATTTAAAAAATTTGGCACCCCTTTGCAATGTAACCCTGTATAAATAAAAAACCAATATTTTGATATTAAGGTACAAAAACGAATAGTAATAGTAACTATTAAATGATATAGGAGTTCTCCGAAGAATCACAAGTTTGCGACAGGTTTTCCACAACAGCCGAATTCGGAGAAACAGTAATTCCCAGAACAAAATATATTGCGGTGGAATCAGCATGAGTGCGATGACACACAACAAGAGCGACCAGAAAGCTTCTTTAGTTCAAAATTGACAAAATTTCTTAGTAAAAAATACTGATGTTAGTTGTTCAACTACAGCTTTTTTCTTAATAGAACATTAACAGTTGATTTCTAGGGAAAAAAGAAGAGATATAGGATCACTTTGTTATACGTTTGTCTGTTTCCTAGAATCTTTTCACCAGAAACGCATGGAGGTTACAAGTTATAATTAATATCTAATAATCAAGTCAGAAATATGATGCAGCTGTGAAAAAAAAAACTTTAAAATTTTATATGAACACAATCGCATAATATATTGACACCTAAAATGGAAAAAAACCTTTACTGCCTTATTCAGAGTGCATTTGCTATCCCGGGACTACGGTTAAACCACTGTTTTAACGTACAAAAATCAGTGGTTTAACCTTAGTCTGGACTAGTAAATGCACTCCGAATAAGACAGTTAGAGTACTTCCCGTTGACCTAGTATCATTATATTTTCCAAAAAAAATTGCACCAATAACGAAAACAAAAATCTGAAAACCATACAAAACGAATATAAAAACTCGTAAAAAGCGGTAAAAATCTTTGAGACACGATTCCCATTAGTGTACAAACTATTCCATATGTTTTTTAGAGTCCTCGATGCCCTCGATAAAGTCTCCACAAACAAGTAATTGACATTATAGTTTACTTTAGTTTTGAGACCTTGCTTGTTTGAGAAACATATTATATATATTTTATGGCAGAATGGCAGAAAGTCTTTTTCATAATTATAAGTATTTTTGATAATTACCGGATAGTTTATTACTATAGCCGAAAAGTTTTTACAAACTGACAACTACCTGAAAGACAGGACCTGATAAAAGGCATTATTTTGCTTATGAGGCAGTAAGCTTACTGTTCTCTTTCTTATTTTTATTATGCGACTTTAGCTACTATAAATAAAAAAGAGCACAATAGTTCGTGTTTTATTCATGAGAGGACTCAAATCAATGACTGAATTTATCTGTTTTCATAGTTACTTATTCGTGAAACGGAAAAGGGCATATTACACAAGTTATTTTAGGCACGGTAAAGTAAATATTTAACTTACCGTAAAGGCTTTTACAGTAGGTAAAAAGTCTGTTAAAGCCTTACTGTTCTAAGCTCAAACAATTTAAGGTATAAAGGTTGGTTACCATTATACCTTGCCAGATATTTATATATAAGGTCCGATTTTATTAGTGTTCATCCTTTTAACCTGCGCCTATATAGGTGAAAAGCAATTGTAAAACCAATTTTCAAATGTGTACCATAAAAACTAAAAAAGTTAAAAATCAACAACATTGACTTCATATTGCATAAACTCGTCCTATCTTTGCTACGTTTAACCATCTGATTATCCGTCTTATTCCTTCCCCTTGTACAGAGCGAGAAAGAGTTGAAGATAGGACGAGTTTATGCAATATGAAGTCGATGTTGTTATTTTGTAATTTATTTTTAACTTTTTTAGTTTTTATGATAGACATTTGAAAGTTGGTTTTTACGATTGCTTTTCACCTATATAGTCACAGGTTAACAGGATGAACACTAATGAAATCGGACCTTATATTTTTACTACTAGTTCAGTGAATTTGTACTCAAAAAGGCTCCTAGTGGGAATGTTTTGGGGTATTCTATTCTATGGTTTATCATGTATCACAAAATTAAGTGACTGATCATTGACAAAATCCCGATTTAGTCTACGTTGCATCATGAAATTTTGTTAGCAAACCTCAGATTCAGATTTGCACCCTAAAGTATATGAAATGTGAAAAAATCAGAACTACCTCAAAGCTTTCCTAGTAAAAACTCAACTTCACTGAACTATACATGTTTGTTTTTTGTTTCAGGTTAGATCTTTATGAAATCTTTTCGTTTTGTGAGGATATTCACTGCTGGATATTGTCCCCAGTAACTACCAGATTGGCCGATGGGAAGCAACCAGCGAGCGTCCAGCGGCTTCCTGCAACTTCTACCAGGTGGTCAGTCCAGTTTGTGAGTGGATGTCTTTCGCTGCTCTTGCTGGTCCGTGGCTTCCATTCCAGAATCCCTCTGCCCCATCGGCTCTCAGTTCTACGTGCTGTGTGCCCCATTCACCGCCAGCTTGCTAATCTGTCGGGCTATGGTAGTGACTATGTGTAGCCGTCGTTTTATAATCCTTTGCCATTTTATTACGGACTGACTTTCTTTAGTATATCGTTCATATTTGCAATTCAAACTAGTTAGGTATACAAACATTCATATTTTATCTTTATTTAGCTTTTATAGCATGCCACATATCTTGTTTCCGCTCAGAGACATAAATGAGCAAGGAATAAACATAAATCACTGGACAAAAGTAACAAATGTTTTATGTTAATATTTAAAAAGCCTACAACCCGTAACATGTTTATTTTCCTTTGACGACCGCATAAAACGATCAAAAAGTAAAACAAATTAACGTTACACTAAGTGTGCGAGTTAAAAAGTCTTATTCTGAATATTAATTTGCGGAAGAAAAATAACCTACAAATATTTTTGTTCTGAGTAGCAAAGGCTGACTTTTTATCCCCTAATATGCTTTCGAATGCGGCAGGGCAGCCACAGGCAATCATTATATATAAAAGACTTCTTAACATTACGATGTGCGCACGTCTCCTCGACGCATTTAAGCTGACTATCAAGTAGGCTGTAATAAAAATATGAGAACGCCGTTTGGTTTCTATTATTGTAATAGTGTGTGATTTGGTGTCGATAAGTTGAATTTAAGAGCTATTAAAACATATTCAAGTAAGAGGTTTTGATTTTTACAAAACCCGTTTAGGGTGTATCATTTATTTGAGGTAATTATGTTAATTTGAAAAGAAACTAGGCAATTTCGAATTCATAATATAAGGTCCGATTTTATTAGTGTTCATCATGTTAACCTGTGATTGTATAGGTGAAAAGCAATCGTAAAAACCAACTTTCAAATGTCTATCATAAAAACTAAAAAAGTTAAAAATAAATTACAAAATAACAACATCGACTTTATATTGCATTAACTCGTCCTACCTTCAACTCTTTCTCGCTCTGTACAAGGGGAAGGAATAAGACGGATAATCAGATGGTTAAACGTAGCAAAGATAGGACGAGTTTATGCAATATGAAGTCAATGTTGTTGATTTTTAACTTTTTTAGTTTTTATGGTACACATTTGAAAATTGGTTTTTACGATTGCTTTTCACCTATACAGTCACAGGTTAACAGGATGAACACTAATAAAATCGGACCTTATATAATTCAAAAGATGAAAAAATTTAGTAAGCACTTAATTTTATCACAAAGTGTGAATTTTCCATAAAATCGATTAGTTTTTTCCAAAAAGTCGATAGTAGAAAACCACAGAGTTTGTGAACACCGTTAGAACATGTTGACGACAAATTGAATTTACCTCCCGTTTTGTAAGGCAGATAGAATAAGGCTAACATGTAGATTTTCCACTTGAGACTTGTACCTCCAAAGTTACTTCTGATTAAATTCGATGCGAGACCCAAGCCACGTTCCCTCGGGGGAACTTGACAAGTATTGTTCATTTAAGAAGCAAGAGGTGATCTAGTGAATGAAATATATGTGGTCAAAACCCTTTGTGTAACATGGCAAATGGTCTTATTTATAGCGCGGGGACATAGTTTAACAGTGATAAGATTACGCCTGAAGTAGATAGTACCATAATAATTAGGTCACAATACTATGCTATTTGTGGGTGTCGTAAGAGGCGACTACAGGAGAACGGCCATAAAAAGAGCAGCAGCGTCTCCTCTCCACCATTGGCCAAACTGCGATCGCCAACCCGCCTGCCAAGCGTGGCGATTATGGCAAAATCCTCCTTTTGGAGAGGCCTGTGTCCAGCAGTGGACTGATATAGGCTGGTGATGTGATGTGATGTGACTATGCTATTTTATTTGATATGCGTACAAAATCCACAGCTCTTAAGTACAGAATACAATATTTTCTTAAAGCCGACAGCCATGTATTGGATTAACATTTTGTTATATTTAGGATACAATATGTGCTAAAGAGAGGAACGCGAACACTGTATTTTGCATACCACATCTAATATACCTTTCTTAAATGAATGCTATGGGCAGACAGGCCTCAAATTGCTCGCCGAACTGACCACTGTTGGAAAAGAAAGGTTCTAAACTGCCAATATTGTCTCAATTTAACATTTATATTATTACTTTTAAACTTTCGCGTTGCATAATTTTAAACTCAATGAAACGGGAAATAACCGAGAATGTGCAGAATAGGGACACAGTGAGTGTAGTGTGTGACGGTACTTGGCGTGAAAATAATATTATAAGGGTAGATGAAGAATCTGCCTCTCATACGGAGTGAAGACATCGCTGTTCCAGTCAGCCTGTGACCACGGTCGGTGTAACCCGATCGAAACGTCAGGCAAAAGAGGTAACATTTTGTACCTAAATTATGATCGCGTTAATTCCCGTTTCATTGAGTTTAAAATTCGTGTATTAGCATTATAAACATATTAAAATCTGGTCCCTTTGATAAGAAATCAGGCTCAATCTTATAAGACTTCATTACATTTGATTTGAATACATTAGAAAGTGCTCCCAGAATCCCATAGTAGTTAGTGCCAACCCAGCGTGTTCATTTAATTTAATTTAAAGCGTACTAGCAATTTTGTGATACCTTGTCAATCAATCATAACAAAGCTCAAACCATAAAGATAGATGATAAACCAATGAAAATTTTAATGTTATTCATAGTACCTAGATAACTTTTATTTCTATGCAATTTATTTTTATTTATGCGATCACTGTTCGTTTGTTCTAAAAGTCGTTTCTATTCATGAGCAGAACATAAAAGTGTTGTCAACCAGATAGGTTTTTAAAAACATTTCCTCTGTAACTTTACGCGGGTTTAGTTCCAAACCATGAGCTACGATCGTCAAGTCCAATTTGTAACAAGATTATTTGGGCTAGGACAACTTGTTTGCACTGACAGGGAAAATACATACGTTAAGAATGTAATTGGGCACTTGGTAAATACCTTAAAACTGGACCTTAATGTTTTATCAAACAAATCGACCGAATTTTCGGTTCCGCAGATTTGGTTCGGTTATAACGAGTTTCCTAGCCTGTTATGAGATAAAATAAGCAAATTTTGCAGATTTTTTTCTTACTGTCGTGCATAAAAAACGTTCCTGAACATTTCAAAGTCCTTTTAAAGGACCCCATATTGCTAATAAACATAAAAAGGGAAAATATACGATTGTTGCGTTTCTGTTTTAAATTAGCCATGAGTTTGTTTCAAGTGGGTATACTTTTTGTTCTTTTAATAAGTTTTCATCCGTTATAACAAGGGTAAGCAGAGTATCCTTCTCAACGAAACACTAAGGAAAATTCTCCGAAAACATACCTGAGTTCTTCTCATGATGACTGAAGCTGGTGTCTGTTCCTCTCCGCCGATAGGGATTGTACACGTTATTTGTAGACCCTATAACAAGTGGAAAAGCATACGTTAACCGTTGTAATAAAACAACATTAAACAGTGGTGGCAGTGGTGGCTCAATAGCTGCCATAATATTTTGAACTTTATGCCCTTGAATTAGGATTAAAAACCAATGAAAATTAAAAAAAAACCAGTCAAATGGTTAACTAATTTATTTTCACATGATACTCGTAAAGTAGGAAACTCCTAAGTAGAACTTAATAAACTCATATGGCCTTACTACAATAAAGATAGACTAGGTTTAAACCATGTCTAAAGAAAAGTCAACTAATTTGAAATGTTGATACATCAGGCATTCGAGACATATTATTAACAAACATTTTCAATTGGTTGACTAATCTTTAGACAGTGTTAAAACCTAATCTTTATTTTTTGTATAAAGCCCTATAGTAATTGATTTAGTATTAAAGCACCCTTCTGGGCACTACACGTCCCGAAAATAAAGTTACAATAACCTACAATCAACAATAACAATAATTTTCCTATTGTTTCTAATAAATAATAAAATGTTTATAATGCAATAAGCACATGAATATTACTATGAATGATTATCCCATATAAATTACTTAATCTGAGCATATTTACTACGTCATTCCAACCAATGTAGACATAAAAAAAGTTTTTCAGGTACAGATACCAAACTTTTAACTCTCATCTGATCTTCAATTCTCAAATCTCGTATTTCCTAATCACAGGTCCACAGACAAACAATGGCCTTCATACCTCTCCTAGTTTATGACAAATCAACGCACAAAGACTCTCATAATGTAGGTTTTACCCCAACCGAGTCGCATTGTCCACGACAAAAGGGTACGTGGGAAAATAAATGCATCGGAATCTAAGAAATTTTCGGGTTTCGTCCGAAAATACCATATCATCTGCGTATAGCAATAATTATAGGTATTTGCTTTTTAAGTGCCATTAAAAAAAAGTTTATCCAATAAGTTACTAGCTGTAAGTATGTTACGGGTTTTAACCCGGTAATATACCAAATGTTTGTTGAGCACAATTCAAAATTGTGTAGTACACATTTTTTTAAATCAAATAAAAATAATTTTAGTATGGTGAAATGAATGATAACACTTTGTTTACCGTTGATTTTCAGTATTTTATATTTAATATACAAATCAAGTTTGGTTTGTGACTACTTATTTATCAACCAAAGTTATTATTTAATGATAATCCATATAAATTAATTAAAACAACCGTGAAAAGTATCTCACCTAGTAAGGTAGTAAGAGGATGCCCCCAGGGTGGTGTCCTTTCACCACTCCTATGGAACATAGTAGTGGATAGCCTACTGTACAGACTAAACGAAAGAGGATACACTACTATTGGTTATGCAGACGACCTAACAATACTGATAAACGGAAACGCTGAAAATCTGCTCTGCGGAATTATGCGCTCAGCACTTCAGATAGTAGAAAAATGGTGTGACGAGCATCAACTATCAGTAAACCCGAAAAAGACAGAACTTATCCTTTTCACCAACAAAAGGAAGTTACCTCCACTACAATTACCAAAACTATTTAACACAGAACTCTCGCTATCAACTCAGGTGAAATACCTGGGCGTTATCCTTGATAACAAACTGAATTGGGCGAGTCATATCGATACAAAAATAAAGAAGGCCTGTATAGCATTTTGTCAATGTAGAAGACTAGTTGGTAAAAGTTGGGGTCTAAATCCAAAAATCACACTGTGGCTCTACACATCAGTTATCAGACCTTCTATAACTTATGGATCAGTTGTATGGTGGCCCAGAACACAACTGACCACAGTGAAAACAAAACTCCAGAGTCTACAACGACTAGCGAGCGTAGCAACTACTGGATGCATGAGAACCACCCCATCAGCCGCGCTCGAGTTCCTCCTAAACTTGAGACCGCTAGATCTCATCATACAGGAGGAAGCACAGTCAGCCGCCCTGAGACTAAGAGCAAACGGACTATGGAAACAAAACATAGAAACAACACACTCAAAAGTTCTGCAGGAGGTCCTAAAGGAATTACCACTCCTCGAGGCGCCCATGGACAGAACTCCGTGTCAACACATCTTCGATCGAAGATACAATATCCAACTCACAGAAGAACCAAAAGACAACTCTGGCGTCGATGAAGTTAGGATATATACAGACGGCTCAAAAACGGCACACGGTACCGGAGCCGGCGTCTTCTCGAATGATTTAAACATAAACATATCGACCACACTAGACAAGTTAAACTCCATCTTCCAGGCAGAATGCATTGGTATAACCAAAGCGGCACAGGCGGTTGCAGCCAGAGACGTCCGAGATCTTGGCATAAAAATTGTCTCGGATAGTGCATCCGTACTCCAAGCCCTACAAAACAATGTCGTAACCTCCGCACTCATACTAGAGTGTCACAATGCACTCCAATCCATTGCAAACACGAACAGAGTAGTTCTGCAATGGATCAAAGGACACAGCAACTCACTGGGAAATGACACCGCAGACGAACTGGCCAAAAGAGGATCGAAGGTAGTAGTCCATGGACCGGAACCACTACTGCCTATACCTCAGGCCCAAATTAAAACGTGGCTGCGTGAAAGAACCACAGGAACCCACCATACCGAATGGATGAACAGTGTAGGATGCAGGCAAACAAAAGATGCAATTCCGGCAGCATCAAAAAAGCTCGCCCGCAGCCTCATCAGACTAAAACGGAACGAACTTCGGAAGGTTGTAGGTACTATAACCGGTCATTGTTCACTAAACAGGCACCTATTCCACATAGGAGTAACAGACAGCCCCACATGCAGAGGATGCATGGAGGCAGAGGAAACGCCGCGGCACGTGCTCATGGAGTGCGAGAGCGTGGCAGAACAACGGGCACGGATTCTCCAATCACCAGGATCACTCCCGGAGGCATTCAGGAGCCTGAAGGGTCTGCTGGCCTTCTGGGATGACTTGGGCTGGTTGGAGTAGGGGAAGGACACAGCACGCACAATGGCCCAATCGAGAGGCTAAGTGCGGACACCTCCCAGCTAAACTAACTAACTAACTAGTATCTCACCTACGATTGTAAAAAAATATTACTTTCTACTACCTACTCTAAAAATTGAACCAATTAGAATAATGTATAGCATAATATTATTGCTATACATAATTCAAATTGGTTGGATTATTGCAAATGAAAATCGTAAAAAACAGCTCTATATATAATATTGAACAGGCAGACTTCATCCTCATAAAAAAGTGGGAAAGGCCACCTGTTATTTATTCCCTTACAAAACCCTAAAGTAGGGAAATAGCTGATCGATTGCATACTACTGTAACGGATAGGTCCAATCCATCAGTCGCTGACACGAGGAACTGTGGGCCCGAATGCGGCCTGTCACTGGGATTCACCGAGAACGAACGAAGTAAGACAAATGATGACACACGACTGCACATATGGCCGTATTTCCTGGGTTTTGGGAAATAATAAACTACTTCACAGTTTAATACAACTTAGGTATACGTATAGCCGCAACATTAATCATAAAAAACCGGCCAAGTGCGAGTCGGACTCGCGCACTAAGGGTTCCGTACAATTATCTATAAAAACGGCAAAAAATCATGTTTGTTGTATGGGAGGGAGCCCCCTTAAATATTTATTGTATTCTGTTTTTTAGTATTTGTTGTTATAGCGGCAACAGAAATACATCATCTGTCCGGCGTGCTCGCCTCTCAGCTACGGAGGTCGTCGCTTAAATTGAAGGGGTTTCAACGATAAACAGTGAATTGTACTTACGGGAACGTAATATAATTAATTTTTTTATGAATAATGTCCAAGTGGGACAATGAGGCAAAATTTAATTAGAATTGTCTATAAATTATTTTAAACTCAATGATGAGGTATAATTGAAGTAAATACAAAGGGTTCACTCCGCAGAAGTGCTACTACCACTATATATATGCTGTCAAAGCATATTGCATAGCAATGAGTGGTTTTAAGGTCCCCTTGGCCCACTTGCATCTCAAGAATATTAATTTTATTCTTAACAACATTTCTTGTAATAAAGTTGAAGAGCCAAAGAGTTAACAAATAGTTTACATATTATTTTTTACTTTTTATATGTTGCTTTTTGTGTCGGGTTTTTTTTTTATTTTGTTAGTATGTTCATGCGTTGTTCAGTCAGTCGACATAGCACAAGCTTTGCTTAGTTTGGGGCTGGATAAAGTAATAATGATAGTTTCATTCTAATATTTAATGGCGGACAAAGCTAAACTTTGGGACGTGGATAAGTGGCAGGAAGAGTCACCACTTAAAGTTTCATTGCATTTTTATTTTACACCTTTTATTTCCTTAAACATAAAGAACTGTTTATAGAGTGAATCTACTAGGTCAAAGTCTATTATGGCGTAGGGGTCGCACACGCCTCGGCCAACGGTTCTTTCAAATACAACTTCCGCCGTTATTTTAATATTCAATTGATTTTGTTCTTGGAAAAAAAAATATCCGAACAGGACTTTTTGGTAGTCTAAAAATTTGTGTACACTTTTATTACGCAAAAAGAAAAGCATAATTTGTCACATTGTTATTTCAAAAACGATTTCATTTGATTTGGTGAGTTTTATTTGTTTTACGCTCGCATTAATAAAGGTTTTTTGCAGGTTACAAACTATGTAAAAATACTATTGCATATTTTTTACCTGTACGTATAAACCTAATATTATTATAATCTATCTATCTATATATTCAGGTGTTGTATTGCACACTCTCACTCTTTATTGCACACCAAACAAAGAAGTTACAGTAGATATTTACAGAAAGATGTACAATTTAGGCTAAGTATCAACTGCCTAAGGTGAGAACAGAACTATTTTAACTTTCCTGGCGACTGCTCCTCTAACCGATCTACAGAGGACGTTGGGAATATGTGACCAATGTAGCTTAGGGCGCGCTTTAATAAAAAAACCGGGCAAGTGCGAGTTGGACTCGCACTCGAAGGGTTCCGTGCCATTATCTATAAAAACGGTAAAAAAACACGTTTGTTGTACAGGAGCTCACTTAAATATTTATTGTATTCTGTTTTTTTAATATTTGTTGTTATAGCGGCAACAGAAATACACCATCTGTGAAAATTTCAACTGTCTAGCTACTACAGTTCATGAGATACAGCCTGGTGACAGACGGACAGACGGACAGACGGACAGACGGACAGACGGGCAGACGGACAGACGGACAGACGGACAGACGGACAGACGGACAGACGGACAGACGGACAGACGGACAGACGGACAGACGGACAGACGGACAGACGGACAGACGGACAGACGGACAGACGGACAGACGGACAGACGGACAGACGGACAGACGGACAGACGGACAGACGGACAGACGGACAGACGGACAGACGGACAGACGGACAGACGGACAGACGGACAGACGGACAGACGGACAGACGGACAGACGGACAGACGGACAGACGGACAGACGGACAGACGGACAGACGGACAGACGGACAGACGGACAGACGGACAGACGGACAGACGGACGGACGGACGGACGGACGGACGGACGGACGGACGGACGGACGGACGGACGGACGGACGGACGGACGGACGGACGGAAGGACGGACGGACGGACGGACGGACGGACGGACGGACGGACGGACGGACGGACGGACAGACGGACAGACGGACAGACGGACAGACAGACAGACGGACACACGGACACACGGACGGACGGACGGACCCGAGTCAAAATAGAAAATTTGGTTTCTACAGACCCAAACATGTTGTTACGTTGAACAGTTAATAATCTAATAATCTAGAATAATATTAAAACCAATTAACTAATTTATTTCTAAAATGAACATAGGCTTAAGGCCATTTACTTACTCTAGTTAAATAAGACCCAGTATTAATACTAACTTTAATATTAACTCTGTAGCAATTGTTCGAAATAAATACCTTTTTTTATTTTTTAAACAAAGCGCTTTTACTCACCGCAATTTATTTTTACTAGACATGAGCCCGATATATCAAAACGTATCTTATATCGGCTATCAGTTCAATATCATATCGTATCGATATACGATTTTACGTAACTGATATTTCAAAAACTATAATATCAACCAAAACTCAAAACTGTATATCGAAAAACTGCAACGAAACAACAAAACTCATATCGCCGAAACTATTCATAACCGAACGTACTATCGATCGATATCCTTGTTCAGTTGATATTCGCTTCGTCTCTTTCTAAGTCGGTATGCTTACATTGGAGTAAAAGAGATGACGCGGTTATTCAGATATTGTGGCGTGACGAGAAGGCGATTTCCGCTCTTATTTGCTAGCAATAAGAGTAGATTTATCTTGTATCAATTATGTTTTGAAGATATTTCTCAGCGTTTTTCTATTCGCAAGCAAATTTGTTACTTTGCCGTAACTGAATAACCGTATCGTATATCTGCTCTTAGTTAGCAAACCGACTACAACTAGGCAATATCGATATCTGAGCCGTAACTGAATAAACCGTATAACCATCATAACTGAATAAACAGTATATCGTATCGATATGTGATATCGGATATCATATCCGATATTGAAACTCCATATCGGTTATATATCGGTTACTGTAAAATATCGAAAACGCCCACGTCTAATTTTTACCCTACCACTGCTGCGACAATATTGTGGGCTAGCACCGAAAAGAAGCAACGCATGAAACTCAGTCGCTATTGTCAGCCTCTTTTTTTAAATAGTATAAGTTATTTAGGATTACCAATGTTTGGTCAAAAAACGTTGCCCAAAGTATCACATCCCAAACTATCTTTCACAAATTTTCATTTGGCAAAACAACATTTGTCAAAAAAACTTTTCGCAATTTTACAGTTAGCAAATACTATTATTGGCAAGTTATGGTTTAACAAATAATTGCTTGGCGATGTTTCATTTTACCAAATATTATTTAGTCATATGTTTGGTTTGGCATAACATACTCTTTCCAAAATATTGCATAGCATAATACGATTACATAGTCGAAATCGAAAAAAAAAACCAATGAAAAAAAGTATTTATTGGCAAGTTAAGTGTTTCGAAAATATACTATTGGAAGCAAACATTTAAATCGAGCCTAACCTTTGTATGGTCACTGTTCTAACCTAACCTAACCTAGACTCTGTAGGAAAGATTTCTGTATGTAAAGTAAGTTTTGGTAAATTAATTAAGTAATAATATTAATCAATGCATTTAGTTAACAACCATGCAACTTTTCCGGCAGCAGTTTGTTCCTGTGTATATAATTATGGAGTAAGTGAAGTGACAATTTGACCAATCAATTTTTTGAAATAGAATATTTGCCAAAATAAAACGTTTGCTATGTTAACATTTGTCTTAATGAATTAAGTGCGAAATGTACATTTGCTATAGATTCATTTAGGAAATTAAACATAGGCGATATATTTTTTGGGAAGTGAATTTGGCGAAAAAGAATTTGACAAAGGAAGGGATACCAGTTATTTAATATTACAAGATCATGTCAATCTTACCGACACAGCAGTATCGATGAGCAGGTACAGCGGTTTGTACGCGCGGTCGACGCGCGCTCGGTACGCGAATATCCTGCGCCCGCATACTTTGCGGGCTTCGATCACCACCTGCAGCAATGGAAACACTTAAACCGATGTACGGGAACAAAAAAAATAATGCGTGAAAGAACAAAAGTCGCTCACATAGCCCGACGGATAAGCTAAGCAAGCTAAAGTGGCAGTAGACGGGGCACATAGCAAGTAGAACTGACGGCTGATGGGACAGAATAGTTCAGTTATGAAGAATACGTACCGGCAAGCGTAGCGTGGGACGTCCACCCACAAGGTTGACAGATAACCTGGGAAAGATTGCAGGAAGTGGCCGCTGGATGCAGGCCGCTTCTAACCGGCCCATCTGGAAGTCACTGAGACTGAGACTGAGACTGATGATGGTCGTTCATTTATACCTTAGCTTCAGCTGTTGTCCGTGTAAAAAGAGTACCAGGTTATTTGGACCTTAGCTACAGCGTGCAAACCGGCTGTTTTCCCTAACGCAGAGCAACCTTGAAAAAACTTCATGCAAGAGCTATAGCAAAAGTTAAATTACGTTTCAATCGCGATAGAAAGAAAAGTGTGGAGACCAAGATGAGATGGAAAAAACCGACAAGAGCAAGGCTCTTGAAGAAAAGCTGTCGCATAAAGGTGAAATTGAGGAAATACGCCGTAAACATTTTTAGTATCATTTGACTGTCTCATAAATTAATTGCTACCTATTTACAGATCATCCAGATATAAACGACAGATGTACAAAAGGGACTTGGAATTCTCTTTGCACAGCCAAACTTTTGGCATGATGTTGCTACTACATTAAGCGAACTTCCCTAGTTACCACCCAATCCACATCCTAACTAACTACTCCTAGCGGCTCTAACCTCACCTCTAAGGGGCTGTTTAAGATCTACCCTCAAACTTTCTTGGCCGGAATCGCGATGATAATGAACAGGGAGATATTATGGCGACGCGCCAGGACTGAGGCACAGCACCCAGAGAAAAGACAGCCATTTCATATTGGATGCCATTGCAGAAATATCGAGGAAGTACTTTGTAATATTTGCTTGGCTAAAGCTCTGAGACATGGCGATAAACCACTGGATATATTTAAATCTTACGCACCTGACTAAATTATTAATATAATAGTTTTGATGTTCATTACTGAATCATCGTTAAAATGCGTTTATGTAAAATCAGATTTTATTAATTTTCAACACAGTTGCTCGTAAATTCACTCTTATAACACCGTTTTTAGTTTCATAACTCATCATATTACGCACTTGTGCTGTAAAAAGATTATCGCACTAGTGCGGTAATGTAAACCTTTTTTTTTTAAATCCAGTAAAAGTTTGTGTCTAAGAACATTGAATATTTTACCAATATTGAATTATTTAAGGGTTAAGATGACAAATAGATATTTCATTTTATCAAATTATATATAAGGTGTAAGTGAATTAGTGTCAGATATTTTTAGGAGTAACTTAGACTATCACATGGATCATATAAAAGATAAATTTAAAATTATAGAACAAATTTAAAAAAATTGAAAAAATAAAAAGTTTTAAAATAAAGAATCTACATCATCCTGTACATGAACCCAAACACCACAAGTAGACTACTCACACAACGCTAGCCCATTCATAACCTCTCCAGAATTACATTAATGCATTCAAATAATCATATTACACTGTTCATCATAATATCATATTACTTGGTGCGTGAATTAAAGTTTGTTCTATAATTTTAAATTTATCTTATATGTGATCCATGTGATAGTCTAAGTTACTCCTAAAAATATCTGACACTAATTCACTTACACCTTATATTAATAAACACAAACTAACTTAACTATCTTTTTTAGAAACAATAATTTATAGTTTATTTTATTTTTTAAATTGCTGCTACTCTATTTTTTAAACTGGCTGAACAGCCAGTTTTTCCTGTGCCATTATTGAACCTGCGCGCGCATCGAAATTGCAGCGCGCGAAAAAAACAAAACTTACGTGCTATTTTCCATTATTATTTGGTAAAGTTGTTGCCGTGTAGTTAATTACTATCAAAAATGTCTACTTTAAATAGTAAAGACGAGTAAAATGTTATTCAACCCCGTCGGAAATACTTATCGAGGCACAAAACGCGAGTGATAGCCTGTTGCCGCCAAAATGCATAGAAAAACAGCAAAAACGCCAAGTCATATTCGGAGAAGGTATTTTAGATTTAAGTTTGTTTTTTCCTCGCAATTGTGTTGAAAAACGTCGTATGCAACTCGTGTGCATTGATCATTATCAAACTCGGCTTCCTTACCGCGCTCGCCTGCGGCTCGCGCTTATAATAATGCCTCGTGTATAATGACCAACGTAGCACACTTGTATCATAATGTACTATTATGCTCAGGTATTTGAATGAATGAACATTGAGTGAACTGATGAGACTTAGTAGTAAAGGAACCCCAAAAAAACAGATTTTCTATTGTGTTTAACATAAAATATACCTAGGCTTTTGAATACAGTAGAGTGCATTTATACACAGAATACAGGCTACAGGATAATCTAAGCATTTTTATGGAAAGCTTACCTACAGGTGTTAGTTTTATAATGCAAATGCAGTATATTCTAGATAGTTTTGGTTTCAATATATTGTATGTATTATAAACATTGTAAACACGCTTAGGCAAACGTAGTGTAGGACGCCCCCCGGCTAGATGGGCCGATGACCTGAAGAAGGCAGCTGGCAGCGACTGGATGCTAAGGGCGGGAGATCGTGCGCTGTGGCGCTTCTTGGGGGAGGCCTATGTCCAGCAGTGGGCTACAACAGGCGGATATGATGATAAACATTGTATTTTACGAATATTGTATGTATTAACAACAATTTTAGTTCACGTTTTGTGATGTATTTGCTAAATAATTTGTACTTATTGATTGGCTGTATTATTCACGCTGTGGTCCGCGGCGTCAATTTTGGCGCGTAATTAATTTCTTCCAGTTCACGGCCCGCGGGAGTTATGGAAATATTTCACATTTCCTTACAACTGCAGTGCGCGTAGATTCGGATAGCTTTGAAAATGTGCGCCGCAACTTTTCGAATAAAACTCTGTTCGAGCATTGAGTATCAAAAACGTTGCGAAAATTTAATTTGCAGAATACAAAATTCTGCGGGAAAGGGTATTTCGAATTTTGCACGACAAACTCGAACGAACGAACAAACTTGATACTCTGGGGGACTTAAATTAGAAAATACTTGAAGCTATATAGTTGCTCTATTCTATATTATTCTAGAAGAATGAAAATGTATGTAAGCCACAAAATAAAATAGTTCATGAAAGTATAAAAGTTTGCATGAAAACCGCACATCACGTGTACCACGCCACCCAGACCCGACTAAATGTATATTTATATGTAAAGACAACAGCTCTTCGACCTACAACAAATCGTCAAATTTTCTCAATTGAAAATGATCTCTACATGTCAGGCTTAAAGTTAAAAATCTGTTAGAGAACTTTTAACTTTTTGGATAGATCGACGTGCTGTTGACTGTACATCTTTCGTTTACATTTTAAACATTGACCTGACCGAGAATCAAACACTAACCCTCAGACATGGTGACGTTAAGTCTAGCGCTCGCCTCTTGGGTACGGAGGTTGTAATTATAATAATTTGAAACGTTAATCCATTTCATTCAATCTACTGATGACTCTTAGAAATAACGTATTACTCGTTTGATGAATTTTTAAAAGATAAAACGTAAACGACATAATATATTATATAATTTCCCGCTATTTTTGATAATCATTGCATAATATAATTGAATTTTTGGATGCTCAATGACATATTGTAACTAATTAATTTTCCTTTAGACATATTTGCATGCTATTGTATATGGCTAAATAGGTGCTTATGTAATATTATTTTTTAACATCGACTTTGTATTGTCTCAACCGTATTTAATGGCAAATAAACTATTTGTATTTGTATTTGATAGGTGCTCAATTTCAAGACCCATAGTAGACGATCTAAAGTAATTTCCCATTTGCAGACACTCAAAGGCCCAGGACAGTTCATAACTGCCGTAATAACCTCATTATAGGTGGCAATACTCCGTCAATAGAGCGATAAGGCTGTTCGCCGGTAACGAGGCAAAATGGCCGCCTCAGGCAATCGGCGTACTAACTCAAAGTGAGCAGATTGCAAAACATTTTGAATTGGTTTCACATCCAATTTAGCGAACCAGGTGGCGAATGATTGCGAAAAAATAAATATTAAGCCCTAGTTGCACCTTCTTACTTTAACTTTAACAAACGTCAAAAGTCTGTCAAACTCTATACAAAAACACCGGTTAAGGCCTTAACACGCTTGAATGACCTTGACGCGTCGCGTTCATACAATTTCGCGCGTGCGGATGACCTCTAAATATCGGAAAAACATGTTTTTTATGAAATTCATGTTACTAACGAGAATTTTCAAATAAAACTCTCAACTCAAAACATATATATTTCCAAAATCTTGTTTTGTGTGAAAACAATAACGAAATAGCTTGTGCCGTTTAAGAGAACATTTGCAATTTATGAAAAAATAGACACTTTTTTGTGCGTGTTGTAATCCAAGGGACTTAACGGGATATTAAAATTATACAATTCAAGATGTTTATCAAATCCTCTTCTAGCATATCGTATTTAAAATTTTTAGGTATAAGTAACAGGTATTCTGACAATTTCATTTTCATATTCGAGATTTTAAGCACTTGGGTGGTGTTAAGGCCTTAAAGTTACAGTAAGTTATGGTTAATGTTAAGGTGGTGCATCCCAGCCTAAGAAACCATTTGTGATACGCCTTTGAAGGTATTTACTTTTACAAAAGACACACTTTTTACAGTTAAAACACAGCCGATTATTTTCTGTGTTAGAGTGGTAATTTCGTAGCTGACCATGATTCTATTTTTTTTTATGTAACCTAATACTTCAAACTCACCCGTATTTCAATTTGCCCGTAGCTCCCCACGTCAAAATCATTGGGTATGAACGTCACTTTGAGATTATCTTCTTTTTCTGTAAAAAAATAAACGTGTTCTTTCTCAATAATATAAATACGTGACATACATTGTAATTTAAAACTCAATGAATTAACGCGATCATAATTTAGGTACAACATGTTACCTCTTTTGCCTAAGGTTTCGATCGAGTTACACCGACCGTGGTCACAGGCTGACTGGAACAGCTATGTCTTCACTCCGTATGAGAAGCAGATTCTTCATCTACCCTCATAATATTATTTTCACGCCAAGTACCGTCACACACTACACTCACTGTGTCGATATTCTGCACACTAACCGCCGCGTCCGTAAATAGGTGAATACGGACGCGGGACTCGATCGCGAAACAAAACGAGATTGTCTATTTTTAATCACTGGATTCCATGTCGCGGATAATTTGAAACCGTCTTCCCGATTGAAAACATTTTGTACCTAAATTATGATCGCGTTAATTCCCGTTTCATTGAGTTTTAAATTATGCAACGCGAAAGTTTTAATTTAAATACATTGTAATATTCATCGGACGTTTCATTGGTGCATGTATCCCCACTTTGTATTATTTTTTTTAAATATTTTTGATGCTTGTTGAAGTAGAAGACAAGAATTGCTGCTTTGGTACGGATTACCAAAGTTAAGCTACCATCGCCGCAGTTGTGAGTGAATGGCGAACAATTATCTAACTATTTTCAATAAAATTTATCACACGGCAAAAGTTGGTACCCGCTTATTTCGCTTGATTCTAATCGTGAAGCTAAGTCAGATTGCGTTGGGTGGCATGATTACATTTATCACGGTACAGCCGAGACACTGTCTTTAAAATAGGCCTTAACCTGCACTAGGCCCACACTAGTCAAAGTATGGCCTGTATTTGCACTGAGACGTATAGACTAAGCTTACTTAACTGTTTACATTTTGATGGTGCAAATATACTATGCAAAATACTACTACAGGAGACTCAGGAGAGGTATGTTATTCTGTATCATTAAAATAATGAGAATAAAATCAACTGGTGCTTACTTACCAATCGGTGCCTCCCACCTGACAGTGGTCGGCAGAGGCGTGATGTTGGTGATGCGCAGCCGGTAGCACGTGCAGCGGCCCAGCGTCAGCGCCTCGCTCGGCCGCAGCACCGCAGTACCCGTGCCTTTACCACCGCCCGTATCGAGGGTGCACCCTTCACCTGCAACAATACTTCATCAGTCTTCCTTTGCGACAGGTAAGAAGTAAAGTATGCCTAATACGTCCCACTGCAGGGCACAGGCCTCACCTCAAATATGAGATGGTTTAGGCGATACTTCAGCACGCGGGCCCAGTGCGGATTGGTAGAGGGGTGTTGTAAGGTCAGTGACTAAATCTTACTATCAGATGTAATCAAGCCGCCATAAGGCCTCTGACTAGGCTTCACGACCAATATCAAGCGATATTAGCCGGCACCAACTTATAACGTGCCTTCCGAAGCACGGAGATTCTCGTGATAAATTTCACTAAATATAGTCAGAATGGTCACCCATCCACTCACGGCGGCGTTGGTTGCTTAAATTTAGTAATCGATACCAAAGCGTTGCCGCCATTGAGCTACGAGCACCTCAGGGTTTTCGTACATTGCTAAGTTCTACACAAAATTGGCCACTATGAAAGTCGTCCACTGCATAATTACCCCGGAATGGTTTCGGTTTTTATTCCCAGTTCCGATGAATTTAGAAAACGGGTTTTTCTAAATTAACTCAGGTTTGAATTGGTTTTTAATATTAAATCAGTGGCAGTTGGCGGGGCCGATACCACAAAGATTTGACGGCCGATAAGGTAAAAAGTTTCTGGGTTGGAGGCTTCCAAGCAAGCATAGTGCAGGACGTCAAATGTTGCAACACCCGTGAGATGCAGGTCAATCTACCAAAGATAGATAATCCAACTGGCCTATCTTGAAGACATTAAAATATGAAATGAAATTCTTTATTCTATATATAGGCCCTCTTCCGGGCACTTATACATAGGGGAAGGTGTTCGTTTAGCAGTGTAAGGCCTATGGCTGAAATGAGGTTAAAGCATCGCGTTTGCATTGCGACTGTAGCGATATAGAATAGTCGTGGGCGTTCGGCGAAGGAGTACAGCCAGCCCCTCTAGCACGATCAAAACACGATATGATACGATACGATATGATATAGCGATTTACGCCTATTTACTTTCAAAATATGATAACATAGCCGCCATCTTGAACTTTTATTGAAACAGTAAGCATGTCCGTGCCGGTGACGTCACAGTTATGCTCGATTTTTTGATAAAAGTTCATATTTTGACAAAAAATATGCGATAAATCGCTATATCATATCGTGTTTTGTTGTACATGCTAAAGGGGCAGAATATGAACTTACATTCCCCAGGTACTTTATCCCCGTGACACGGCAGTGCTCGCGCGATCAGCCTCGGCGCGAGCACGCGGTACGCGACGAGCGACGCCCGCGCTTCGCAGCCCGCGCCGCTCGGCACACGTGCCACGTCGCCGAGCGTGCGGCGGACTTGGATTAACGTCGCTACGCAGCCGTCACTCTGGGTGGAAAACAAAAGATTGTGAATCAAAAAGAAGTTTCAAAAAAACTTTTTAAAATAGTGCCAGTGTACGATTCTTCATAATGTTTTTCTAGGCGTGCTAAGAAGGTACGATACCATTAAAATCATTTTTCAACACAGTTGCTCGTAAATTGACTCTTATAACACCGTTTTTAGTTTCATAGTTCATCATATTACGCACTTGTGCTGTAATAACATTATCGCACTAGTGCAGTAATGTAAACTTTTTTTTAAAATCCAGCAAATGTTTGTCTCTAAGAACATTAAAAATTTTACCAATATTACATTATTTTTTGGGGTTAAGATGACAAAAAAATATTTCATTTTATCAAATTGTTTATTTAATAAACACAAATTAACTTAACTATCATTTTTAGAAACAATAATTTAAAGTTTATTTTATTTTTAAAATTGCTGCTACTCCGGCTAGTTAGTTTTTCCTGTGCAATTATTGAACGAAAAAAACTAAATTTACGTGCCATTTTCCCTAAATATTTGGTAAAGTTGTTGCTGTGTGGTTATTACTATCAAAAATGTCTACTTTAAATAGTAAAGACGAGTAAAATGTTATTCAACCCTGTCGGAAATACTTATCGAGGCACGAAACGCAAGTGATACAACAACAGCAAAGACGGAGAAGGTAATTTAGATTTTAGTTTGTTTTTTTCCTCGCAATTGTGTTGAAAAACATCGTATGCAACTCGTGTGCATTGATAATTACAGACTCGGCTTCCTTACCGCGCTCGCCTGCGGCTCGCGCATACAATAATGCCTCGTGTGTAATAATCAACTTTGCACACTCGTATCATAATGTACTATCATAGATTCTATGAAATCTATAGGTTGGACTGATGTATTGAACTAACGACCCACTAATGTGTGGCAAGAATGGCTACACATTGAAAATGAAAATGAAAAATGAAAAAATATTTATTCATTTAACAATAAATTTAAATACAGCTACACAGAGGTGGACTCTTTTTTATAAGTGCTATAGCACCTATAGCACCTGTGGCAGAAGGAGTCACTCTTCCTTAACAAAAGGTACATTTGTATATATTATAAGAGCAAGTTACGTAGTACTTTTAACTTACAAAAACAAAACATGTGTGTGTGTGTGTGTGTGTGTGTGTGTGTGTGTGTGTGTGTTTGTTTGTGTGTGTGTGTGTGTGAAGGTATGTGCGCTTGAAAATTATGTTTCGTATTGTATTATTTATCATGTTTAAGTAGGTTTTCAGTTTCTTCGTAGTTTAATGATTTTAGCCAGTTTGTAACTGTAATTTTGCACTCCTGATATGTCCGGGGGTATATTTCTAGCTTTTAATAACAAGGTTGTACACATGGGAGGAAAGACTCTGATATTGGTTGTGAGCAAAGACAGTGCGAGAGCATTGAATTTCAATTACCTTGTGCTTTCTTCGTTTTTTTGTAATATTTTGATTGTAAATCAAGGTCTTATGCCTCCTCAGGACAACAAGTAAGACATATAGTTTCCTAATAGTAAGTACATCTGCTAATTCATAGAGTAAGCCAGTTGAAAAAGTTTGCTTCTTAAAATTCATAACTTTTAGTAAACCTCTCTGGGCTCGTTCAACATCTAAAAATTTTGTTTTTAGTGCCGCGCCCCACACTGTTATTCAGTAAGTTATAATAGATTGAACTAAGGAAACATAAACCTGATTTAGTAATCTCTTGGTAGCAACATGCCTGAGTGTTTTAAAAATCCATATCATTTTTCTTGTCCTGGTTGCTACCAATTCAATGTGCGATTTCCACGTGAGTCGCTGGTCCATCATAACACCCAAATATTTCGTGCTATTGACTTTTTCAATGACAGGACAACTGCAAGTGGTTTGGGTTTGCCTACACGAGTGTATTTTAATTTCGAAAGTATCAGGAGGTTGCGTTCTGTCACAGATAGAGAAACACATATAATTGGTTTTTAAGGTATTCAGTGTCAATAGATTCCACTTCAACCAGTCATTTATTTTAGACAGACCACGCTCAGCAGCCATTTTGGTATTAATCCATGAGTCACCGGTAAAAATTAAGGCAGTGTCATCAGCATAAGATAGTATTTTACAATTTTCAAGTTGCATGTTGCACAGGTCGTTAATATAAACCAGAAACAGAGTCGGGCCTAAGACACTTCCCTGTGGCACACCGTATTCAACTACAGTTCTTTCACTTACGGTTTGTTCCACTTTTACCCTTTGCTTTCGGTCTTGTAGATAGCTTCTAAATAAATTGAGAGGAATGCCTCTGATGCCGATCATCTCTAGTTTCTTAACAAGAATGGAGACAGAGACGGTGTCAAAGGCCTTTTTGAGGTCCAAGAATACCGTTAAGCACTTTTTCTTAGTATCTAATTTATCTACTATTTCCGATGTCAAAGCACTAATGGCGTCTTCTGTACATTTGCCTGCACGAAATCCGTATTGGTCGGGTGATAGGATGTTATTTTTATCAAGGTAACTTATTAATCTTTTATTAATACATTTTTCTATTACTTTTGAGAGTGATGTTAGCACCGAGATTGGCCTGTAATTATTAACATCGTCTCCATCTCCACCCTTATATACTGGCGTTATGATAGATTCTTTTAGTAGTGATGGGAAAATTCCATTACTGAATCAGAGGTTTGTTAAGTGAGTAATAACCGGAATAATCTCGTGACTAGCACGCTTAAGGAAGCTGGTAGGGATATTGTCCAAGCCAGGTGCACTATCCGACTCTAGGTTCATCAGTATATTGTGTATTTCATATTGATCAACATTAATGAGAGCAAAGGAATTTGGCTGAGATAACCTGTGCGTGCTTGGTCTGTTATCGTGAAGACGTGGCTGATGGATTGCATCCGCTAAACTTTTCCCGATATTACTGAAAAAGTTGTTCACATAAGATTACTGCTTCATTCGGAGAAGATTTAATACTTAAAAGTTTTGAATTGTCTGACCGTGACTGCTTCATATCTGTAATTTTGCGTATGTTTTTCCAAAGTCTTTTAGGGCTACTTGTTGATTCGTGCAAAAGCTATCTCTCATAATTTCTTTTCAATTTTTTAATTAAATTGTTACAGAAGTTCCGGTACCTTCTATAAGTGACTTTAAGAACTTCATCGTTTGGATTACTATGTAGCTTATAGTGTAGTTTGTTTCTATGCCTAATGCATCGCAAAATCCCTGGTGTGATCCATGGTTTGATTACTCGGTCTGTTTTGGGAATGTGTATCTCTTTAGTATTTTCTTTTAGGGCTTCCGTTATACGATTTATTAGTTCCCGCGTGACTTCTTCGGCATCATTACAGTAGAGAAGAGCAGTCAGATTTTTATACCTTAGGCTGTCTAAAGCGTTGTTGTAATCAGTGACTATAATTGTCTTTTTACAGTGACTATTTCTATTGTTTTGCATTGGATTTTTTTTTGCAAAATGCAAAACTAAGGCATGATCAGTCACTGTTGTGTTAAGGACAGCAACCTGAGACTCACTCTTTCTGTGTGCTTTAAGCATCATATGGTCCAGTGAGCTAAAATTCCTGGTTGGAAATGAATGTCCCATTAGAATACTGTGTGATGCGAGCATATTTAGATACTTAATTCTATTATTGTGTTCATAAGTTGGCTCATTATCCCTAGGTATATTGTTTATATTAATGTCTCCAGCTATTGTAATGTGTTTATGTGTTTTCAATGATTCGAGATGAGAGTCCAAGGAGTTGACGAACTTGTCAGCATTTGTATTAGAGGGTGATCTATATATTGCCAGAATAAGGTTTGTACTCAATTTGATTTGATGCACGTAGCTTCTTCAATATAAATTTCCGTGACACTACCCAATATTTTATTATCTATGTAGACTGATACTCCGTCATTTTGGTTATAGTATCGTGAAGATGAGTAAGATTTATAGTTATCTAGTATTGGTATAGATTTATCTTTCACTAGCCAGCACTCTGTTAGTATGATTATATCCGGGTTAAATTTAAGGTGTGTAACTGTTATAAGAAAGTCATTGAAATTACAGTAGATACTCCTTATGTTCTGCGTTATAAGTGTAAAATCATTATCTCTCACACAAAACAGATTGGATATATCTTCGACGTCACATTTGGTTGCATTTGCAACTTCTGCTCGATCAATTTCGGATATGGTGTTTATAACGTCATTCATTGCAAAAAGTTTGGAGTGACAAAGGCATCAGCACGGAATCTTTATGTGAAAATAAAATGAGTATAAATATTAATAAAACATACTTGTGTTTATGAATAGTTTAAGCACGGGAGTGTAAGTGTGTACGGGAGTAAGTCTGTGTGTATAGTGGATTAGTGCAGTTATTTTTGCTTATGTTTAAGTGTGTTTGTGTGTGTTTGGTTTGTTGTGTGTAGGTGCTTTTAGCAAAGTGTAGTACATACAAAATGATACAAAAGAAAAATAAAATTCGTGGTAATAAACCGAAAATATTATTACACAATAGTTTCAGGTCATAGAGAAGCAGCATCCGGGAACTATTATAGGCGGTATTAGGTATTATCATAATTTTTACGCAGTGATTATCTCCGTCTAGTCAGTCAATGTTCATGAGTTGCTGAATCTGAGCCTCGGTCTTAATTAATATGATAGGTGAAATCTCTGTTTTTCGGACATAGACTTTGCCATAGGCAGTCCAGCAAAATTTATACTGCTTAGATTTGGCAAGATCTCTGGCCAAAAAGTGCAGGCGGGAGCCTTTTGCCGTCAGTTGCTCCGTCACAAATATCGGCGTATCCTCTTTTGTGCGGAAGCCCAAGTGTTTTGCGCACAATTTGGCCTTAGTTTTTATATTAAATGCCTTACAAAGCCTCAGTATGTCATTCTTCACTTATGTTGAAGAGGTTTCGACTATGACGGGGGTGGTCTGTGAGTCTTTTTTGCCATAGACCCTGTAAATATCCTTAATACCCATTTTACATAAATTGCCTCCAATGCTTGAGGACAAACTCAAGGCCATCTGAATCAAGTCTTCCTTTGTTTCGGTGGTTTTGCTGGGCACGTTTTTTATTTGAAGATTCGATTTTCGGCTTCCTATTTGTAGGTTCTCAATTTTTTTTTCTAATAAAGTAATATATTCTCTGTCCTCTTTGCTCTTGTTTTCCAGCTGAAGGATTCTATTGCTTAAATCTTATTTTGCTGTATAAGTAATGCCATCGAACTTTCGATATTGGAGTTTGTTTGTTTTATTTCTACTAGAGTTGGGGCGATTTTTTTGATCTCTTGTTGTTGGGCGGCCCATAGTGAACTAATCATATTCTTGATTTCTTCTTTGAAGTTGTTTAAGTCATCAGTCGTTACCGTTTTACTGCGCGCGAAAACGTAGTTCGGCGGAGTTGTCACCTCCGCGCGTGATTCATCTGCGTCACAAATAGACATATTGGCTTGGTTTTTATTCATTGTACCAGGGAAATATAAGTTCGAAGAGACAGCCGAAACCCGCGCCGTAGCAGTGGTGGCAATAAGTGTAGTCACAGTACCTTCTAACGCAGCTAGCGAGTACCAGGGCGATAGTAATTCCGAGGAGCTCCGTTCCGTAGCAGGTAGGCAGGCGTCGTAGCACTTCTCTCGTAGCACCGCGCGGTGGGCGGAGCTTAGCGCAGTGTAGGCGATGTCGTAGCACTCGTAGATGCAGCTCGCGTGACCTCTTTCGCTTCATGCACTCCTATTTTCTATCACGGTAATTTATTTCGTTTTTGGTAATTAATTATTTTTATTTTTCTTGTAAACAAACTTGTGGAGACGTGCACTTCGTGAGCGATCCGAGGGGGAAGAGTTCAACATTCGTTGGTCGTTCGTTACAGTGCGAATTACAAGCGCGCCCCGTAATTCTTAGTATTTGCAAACTTGTCACGGAAATCAACATAATACAGGGTTATTTAAAAAAAACAATAACCTCGCATGGCTAGATATCTAATATCCTAAGCAACAACATTTGTTCTACGAGTTTTATCATAGCTCAATACATGAATTAAAAATGATTTTCCAAACTTTTATTGTACTGTCGTGACATTTGTATGTGAAGCGCACAGAGATAAGAACATTCAGACGTAAAATTAATTTGATACTTAATTTTGTATGAAAATAAAATATGACAAATTATCTAAGGTCCTAGAACAAATGTTGTTGTGTATGATGTTAGCTTACTCGTTACGTTATTCGTGAAGGTTGTTGATTTTTTTCAAATAACCCTGTATATAATTTATAACCCCAGCACATTTTTGCTATTGCGAGTACTCTATCTAATTGTCCGAGACGCCGACTGTTCAAATGCCGTAAAACTTTTTATGTCGCGTTTTTACGGTGTAGCGTCCGCGAGGCCTGATTACATTGCAAATATCTTAATTAAAATCTTCTTTCACTGCCAATGTCTTGCCAGTATTTTATGGCTGGCTGGAAATCACCAGCTTCAACTAGGTTGACTTCGAAATAATCCTCATCAGCATCACATCACAGAAGTCCACTGATGGACGTTCGAGTAGGGCTTCCTCATCATGGCGGCTGTATACTCTCGTCGAGGGACCGCGAGACTTGACAAGTGCGAGAGTGTACATGCTACACTCGCTTGGTCATTCTATGTCTCGTCTTGACTTGTTTGCTCTTTATTCCGATTGGGTTTTCGTGTGCGAGTCAAAGGGGCTCGCTTATCCTCGCGAGGCGACGCGATGGGATTACTGTAAACTCTCGCTTGCATTGTTCAGTTTGGCACAAGCATTTTAACCGAGCAGGCGCTTTTCTCATTTGGGACATCAGTGGGATGCATTTGTATTTGGGACATTTGTATAATGTAATGATCACGTAATCGCGCATAGGGCAGCTGCCGCTGCAACTTGGAACGCATCCATCTTCTTAATGCTCGAATCCGTTCTGAATAAATGAGGGTGCATAGGGTCGCACTCGTCACTCGACAAGACATGGCGAGAGCACTTGCTGGAGCATGTGCGGCAGCCAAAAACGCTACAGCGATTGGAAGTTTGCATCTTGCAGCGCAAAGTATGTTGGACATACTTTTCCTCGGTCGTCAGTCCACCTATCAGTCCTGTTCGTGGACGCGAGGACCTTTATTTCCCACCTGCTGTTACCTCTGCGAGTAATATGGCCTGCCCATTGCAACTTTAGTTTTGTAATTTGAAGAGCAGTCGGTGACATTTTATTAATATTCTTAAATCGAGTCTTAGCACGCAAAAAACCTGACTAATTTGAAACTTGGTGCACTTCATTTGAGTTAATTTTGGATGATTCGGTGTTCATATAAGGAGAATGGACTGCACATCCGAAGGGTACTTACTTACACAAAAAGCTACCAATAATCCTTTATTATCATTTAAAATGGTATGAATATTTCTTGTCACTTTACTTCAACAATACATAATTTGGTCGAAACTATTATGTTTTTTTATACCTTTAAAATGTCAGTCATCAGATTAGCACATGACTAGGTTTTCTTTTGTATGTTAATTAAACTATTTAGTACCTAGTACCACACCAAGTCGTTTTTGAGATGAGTAACAAATGTTTTTATTTTATGATTATGCAGTTTTTTTTTATAATCATTCAGTTCTAAATTTATATTCTGTACTTAATTCATTGTGTTTGAGCTGCTAATAAGCATAATCTATCTACATAATACCCATATCTCATTACCATTCACGACCACTGTAATCTCAGATTTTTAATACCCAAGCCTAGGAATTTTACTATATCCAGCCTCTCTTAAGGTATTCAGGCAGCTATCGAGGCCATCTCAGCCTTTTTACACCTACTAATGAGGGCTTAAGACCTCCCGACCTCTTGCCGGTGAGCACAGTTTATCGGAAATCCACACCCCGTCTTTGATAGGAGTTTCCGATACGTTATTAAGGATAATGAAGGGATTGCTATAAGATGTAAGTGCGTCTATTAAATAATAAGTCAAAGATAATAACACCTTTTCGAGTAGAGTTAACATTTATTATTTTAATGATGCGTGTGTTTAAACGAATTATAAATTGACAAATTTATTGTTGCCAAGACGGTTTAAATTTTATAATTTTAGCAATAGAAAACTAAGAAAGACGAGATCCTTGGCTGTGAGGCGAGCATGCCCGACTTTGCGTCGCCATCTCCGGAGTTCCTGGTTTGATTTCCGGTCTGGTCAATATAGAAAACTATCTTTTCTATATTGTATTGGGTCTGGGTGTTATAGTACCGTTGTTGTTACTGATTACAATTTTTCTTTAGATCCAAGTTTATTATGTAAGCAATAAAACCATTTTCCTTGTAACAATGTAAATTAAACCCTAGCACGCGCTAGTTAACCAAGACGATAATAACAACCCTTTTGTGGGATAATTACGATAGCTCGGGTGTCAAGCAATGCCTTAATTGGATTGCGCGGAGCGGGAGCGAGCTGCCATTCAAGATATTTGGGGCATAACATAGGCTAAAGACAATTAAGGGCTTATTTTATACACTATTATAGTACCTAACTGTAAATACGTGAAAGAATTACCTGTGAATACCTGTGCTCGAAAGATGCTGGCAGCGGATGCCGACAAATTGACCCAAAGCAGTTGCAGGGAAAATGTATTCTTGGGACATTTAAAAGTGACTTTAGTAGCCAATTTGCAGAAAAAAAAATTTTTTTGGTGGAAAATAAAAGCTAAGGATCAATGTGTGTGTGTTTACGTGTTGAAAACGATTTATGCAATTGTGATATACAATGAGATGACCGCGATCAAAGGTATAATAAAAACCCTGATCGATTGAAAAAGGGATGATTCTATTGCTCAAATACATCAACTTTGACTATTGCTCCACATAAAAGTCAAACAATCACATCAGTCTAAAAATTTCCGTTGCAATGTTGTTTATCATTCAGATGTTCTTTTTAAGAGGCAGGCAGGCGGGACAAAACTTTGAATTACTATTCTTTCGATATGCATTTTTTTACCCAAATGCAAACATCAGTACGGCATCATTCTTAAATGACAAGTTTCAATTCAGGTGTTTGCAGTCTTGATTGGGAACTCGATAGAATCGAATCACTACAGAGGAAACGTTTACCTAGTTCAAACTAACTCGCAAAGTTTGAGTTTTACCAATCAGTTTCTGCTAAAGTAGATTCAATTTCATGGGAATTTAACTATGAATATTTACATAAACTTAAACAAATGAAATTTTATTTGGTACAATTAAATAAATGAGCCTTTTGTTCCAAAGCGCACCTAGTATCAGCCACAGTAAAACGCAATAATGTATTCTTATTTACATGAGCTTTAGATGTAAAATTACTAAATTCAGATAGTTATAAAGTTAAGACTTTATTATATAATATTTAGAGAGCATTAATCATAGCTTTTACCGTGGGATCGCTAAACAATAATCCATGATCATTATCTAATCATTATTATTTCATATTTTTTCCTACTTTGTGACTTGCTTGTGTTTTGGTGTTTTCTCTATCAACTAGCATGTAAATGAAATTAATAAATGATAATGTTCGAAAAAAAGGAGTCGGACGACTAGGTATTTGGATTACAGGATAGTAGTAGTAACTGGAATTAGCAACATTAGCAAACGGTAATAAGAGCTGGGTGTTGTGGTGCCGTCGTTGTTTCTGGTTTCTATAACACAAGTGCTTTGGCTACTTAGGATCAGAGCAACGTACATTGTAAATAATTGAAATTTGTTTTTAGAAAGTACATGTAACGTTCGTTAACTAATAAATGTCAGTATGTTAGATAGATAACCGAAATATATCAGACAACTGCGCCGTATCTACCGCTGATGGGATTTAATGACAAGACGTGTATAGTTGCCGAATGCTTTAATTGCACTGATTTTTCATTGCATTGAACAATTTTACGTCAGGCGTAGCTGGCCAAAGTGCATCGAAATAATGCTAACTACATAGAAATATAATACATGTTAGATTGTTCGAGTTGCCTCGTACAGTACATGCTAGGTGTATTCAATATTAATGAAGGCAAGTACAAGGACGTTGGTTGATCTGTCGAAATTGGTTAAGTCTTTTTCGCAGTCGAAGTTGAAGCTGTTGATGAAAATGAAAAAGAAGACGACGTGGAAGTGACTTGAGAAGCAACCCGCGTGGGACGCCGCAGCGCGCACGTGCATGCACGTAACACAAGTGCTTTAGCTACTTAGCTTAGGATTAGAGCAATCTATGTGATGTTGTCCAATATTATTTAAACAGAAGACGTCAGAGACGTCCTTAATCTGACGACTGATGATGATAAATAATGTTAAAAAAACTATAACCCGACTACGAAAAAAAGGTTTACAAACGTACGACTGCATTTAAAAGGTATAGGTACAGGGTGTACTAAAAATAGAACACTCCTTAATCACGTGATCAGCTGGTGATATAAAACAACTTTTAATGGGAGAAACATCTAAATCAAAATCAAAATCGGTTTAGAGCAATCTATGTGATGTTGTGACCCCAGGGCGGTCGTCAATCTGGCGACTATGAAAATGAACATGACTCACATCAGGAGCTTTGACGTCGTACAGCATGTGCGTGCCGCGCAACCCATGTCAAACCCAGCAGCGCGTACGTGCACGTACGTAACACAAGCGCTTTAACTACTTACTTTTGGTTTAGAGCAATCTATGTGATGTTTTCCAATACTATTTAAACAGAAGACCCAAAAGCGGTCGTCAATCTGGCGACTGATAATAATGATGATGAAAAAGACCATGACTCACATCAGGAGCATTGACGTCGTACAGCATGTGCTTGCCGCGCATGTGCGCGAGCGCACCGCGCGCTGGTCGCAGCAGCGCGCAGGTGCACGCGCGCTCGCGGCACGCGGTGCACGGCTCGCGGCCCGAGCACTGCTTGCTGGGCTCGTTCTCGCCGTGCCAGCGGAAAGGTGTTCCCCACCAGCAGATCTGGAAGATTCCTCATTATACATGTGTGATATGAAGAGCAACGGATATCGGACCTGGATTCAAAACATGATGCTCTGAAAACCAGACCACCAGCGGCTACCTTTTATAATTTTGTAAAGGTGTCCTAACGTGTCGCCAATGTTCGTGCTCGTTTTCAAACAAGATTGGCTACTATAGCCACATTAGGGCACATAATAGGGCAGCCCAACGTAGCCCTTTTTCTACGGACAAAGGGACTAGTGGAAGTCTCCGTAGCCAAAATCGGCTTGGGAGTATATATATATGAAGTGTTAGCTAATTAAAAAGGAGGTCAGAATGCATGATGTTTGAAAGTGACACATGTTGACTGAGCCAACTGGAAAAATAACTAAAAGTTGATAGGGGCAACGATCCCCGCTCTGGGTCCTGGTTAGTTCAACAGGTTTCCATAGCTATTCAACGTGGTAATGCTGCTAGCATAATGGGAACCTTTGGATCGATCGGGGCGCAGAGTGGAGATTCGTTGTGGTCGAGATGAGCCACGGAGCACCTGTTTTGTGTATTGTATTGAATTTTTATGACATTTTATATAGAATAGTAAATGTGGCTAAAAGTTAAATATCTCTTCTCTCATACATTTTGAGTAAAGTTATTATAATATACAAACAAGCTTAAGCACGGTATGTTTGCGAAAAGTTGAAGATGCGTGAAAGCCTACGAACACTGCAATTTTTAGCATCAACGATCGAAAATTTTAACTGAAAGTGCGATAACTATGCATTCACCAAGTCGCCGGTCACAGATACTAGGATACGATGGTAAGAGAGTCACCAAAATGCGATACAGCATTCATGTACTCGCAAAATTCTGCAATTTTTAAGATCGAGGATGCTCTTAGCAGAGAAAGCGAAGACACCGACTTAAGTTGAAATAAAGCAAACGTTGCGCTTGTTTGTAAATCGTATTCGATAGAAATATAGTACGTCCTAATAAATTTTGTGAGTAGTACGTGGCTCACGTCGCCTCGCAAGACAAAGAGGCATGTAATTATTTTTTTTCTCGTGTGTTTTTGGAAAAGGAGAGAAAAGGAGTCTATTACCATCAGTGCTAGTTGGGGTTTCATCTATAAAATTTTCAGTTTTTTGGAAATGCTTTTGAATTTAAGTGCTAACTAAAATAAGCTTTACATTTACGAGTTCTAATGTTAATTTTAAAAATTTCATTCGTCTTAAATGCTAATATAATGAAACTAATGTC
Source organism: Anania fuscalis (assembly GCA_950371115.1). NCBI lineage: Eukaryota > Metazoa > Arthropoda > Insecta > Lepidoptera > Crambidae > Anania > Anania fuscalis. The sequence goes on along the minus strand of OX493335.1, from coordinate 19,043,628 downwards.
TTTTGCCCAAATGACAGCAACAGCAAGTCAGCGCTGGACTGAAACTTACTGCTTAAGATACCAAAACAAATGACTGTCAAACGTAAGAGGCAAGTATTTACATGCTGATGAGTATCATTGTACACGTGTAGATGCTTGTGCATGTGCGTGCCGGGGGCGACGACCCCGAGCCAGGCGCGCGCGGGCACGAGGCGAGGGTGCCGCGTGGCGCACTCGCGGATCACCATGCTTTGAGACTGCCATTCGCCGTTGGCTGCTTCTAAGCTGTTAAACATGATAAAATTTCAACAAAAGAAATAGGTAAAGATAACAAACAAACGATATGGTCACAACGACTGCCAATCATTTCTGAAGTATTATTGGCTAGCCCTGTCTTGTGGTTTCATATGGCTATAAAAACTAATTTTGGTGAAAACATGAGATAACACCGACTGCACATGAGAACGCCATTTATAGGCCGAGCCCGCTGACTATTGAGGTTTCAAGAATACTAAAGTTTGTGATTTTTCGCATATAGTTTCCGGACCATTTTCCAAACCTAACACGTTAATTTGTGTCTTTTTTGTGCTTACTTAGGTAGAAATTTAGGTATTTGCCTTTTCGGCTATTAACGGACGAAAAGAATATTATAGATCAAAATTTTAACTAACTGATGTAAATATGACTTTTGTGTCACCTCTGTCCACAAAAATACTGTTATTTAACCAGTACCTAAAATGTCGCCGAAAAAGCTCTAAAAGAAAATTGTAGTAACTTAAATAAGTTTTAAGAGTTTTAGGTCATTGGTATCTTTTACTCGAAATGTTTTGTGTCGAATTCATCCATAATATTGGTTGTTTTTTTGTTTTTTCATATAAAAGCTTTTAAAAAGCCCCAAAAGAAAATGCAAGTTTCTAGAGTTTTAGGCATTATTTTTGTTATAGTATAATGATACAATTTTCAGAATTTGTGTCATTTTTATCAACAAATCTTATTATTTGAAAAAACAGGTATGTTTACGCGCAAAAGTCACACGTGGAAGAGAGTTGCATGGACGCGCCGCCCCCGGCGCCCGCACACTTCTACCGACCGGTCTAGCGCGAACGCGGTATTGACAGTATTGTTTTTTGTTTTCGGTGCGAGTTGCGTTGCAACATGTATTTACTAAAAATTACAAAAGGTGATGCATAGGAAATACTAAAATGGAGGTTAAAAACTATTAATGTGTTCAATATTATCATATATTGGACGTAAACCCTAAATACCATCGCAAAAACCCATGGTTATAATTAATTTATTTTTTTTATGCGAAAATAGACCTTATCGTGCACAAATTTAAGAACAAAATCGCGTGATTGGAACTAAATAGTTTAGAACAGAACAGTTTTGTGGATTAGATAGTGGTAGCTGTAACAGATTTTTTATAAATAATTATATGACAACATCACCTATAAATTGCTCGGATTCTATGATAGGCCAATTAGGGAAGCACACTTAGGGCTTGCGATCCGGATATTCAAATTATTCGAATATGCACCGAATATTAGGTTGGGGAAAAAGTCTTTTCGCATTATAGTATGTATGAACTTTCAATAAAATCTCTTTGGCTGTACTATTTGTATCTGGCTGGTTTTGGTATCATTAAAAGTTTAAATTTTAAAGAAGATAATTCCAAATTCAAATTAGGAAAATGTGTGTTTTTCATTTGTTTTTAGTACTGTCAAGATGATAACTAATGAAGAAATTCGATACATTTTAAAATTTAACTACAAAAATGGTAAAAATGCAACGCAAGCCGCGAAAAAAAATTACGATATTTATGGACCTAGTGCAGTATTTGCATGAATAGCACTAATTCGGTTTAAGCGTTTTCAATCCGGAAATTTTGATGTCAAAGATGCACGTCGCTCTGGTCGCCCTATAACGGATAATATTGATGCTATTTTTGAAAAGGTGGAGCAATATCAGCATATCAGTAGTTACGACAAAGCTGAAGAACTGCGAATTGACCATAAATCAGTTTAGGCGCATTTAAAAAAAACTAGGTACACAAAAAAGGTCGATATTTGGGTACCCCACGAGCTCACTGAAGGAAACCTAATGAACCGTGTACTCATTTGTGATTCTTTAATACGACGTAATACAACCGAACCATTTTTGAAGAAGCTGATAACTGGTGATGAAAAGTGGATCACGTACGACAAGAACGTGCGAAAAAGGTCATGGTCAAAGGCCGGTCAGGCTTCACTAGAGACTGTGGCGAAACACGAGTTAACTCGCAACAAGGTGATGCTGTGTGTGTGGTGGGATTGGAAGGGCATTATACATTATGAGCTGTTACCACCAGGCAGGACCATCGATTCTGAACTCTACTGCGAACAACTGATGAGATTAAAGCAAGAAGTTGAGAGAAAGCGCCGGCCGCTTAATCAACAGAAGGGGTGTGGTTTTTCATCATGATAACGCTAGACCTCACACACCTTTAGCCACTCAGCAAAAATTAGGAGAGTTTGGCTGGGAGGTGTTAATGCATCCGCCGTATAGTCCTGACCTGAGGCGTGTCTTTTCTCTACAAAAAGGAGTCCTTTCACCCTTTCTCCTACTTTCCGAGGTACATCTGTTCCAGTGACCGACACTCTACAACTTCTTGGCATGGAGTTGTCCTCTGACCTCAACTTTGGCACCACCATCGAGTCTAAGGCTCAAATTGCAGCTAGAAAGTTGGGCGTCCTGAATAAAGTCAAGCGGTACTTCACGCCTGGACAGCTTTTAACTCTTTACAAAGCCCAAGTCCGATCTTGCATGGAGTACTGCAGCCACCTCTGGGACGGCTCGGCGAAATACCAACTTGCTGCACTAGACTCGGTGGAACGCAGAGCCAAGAGAATAATAGGCGATAAAAAACTGGTGGCGTCCAAGCTGCACAGCCTGGTTCACCGCCGCAAAGTTGCTTGCCTATCGGTCTTCTACAGATTGTACTTCGGAGAGTGTGCTCATGAGCTGCATGAGCTCATACCACCGTCACCTTTCTTCCATCGGACATCCAGACGCACGGCCGGCTACCATCCGTTCTTAGTTGATATACCCATAATCCGCACTAAGCGCTTCTCATCATCTTTTATAATGCGCACAGCTAAAGATTGGAATTCCCTGCCTGCGTCTGTATTTCCGAGTGCATATAACCTGACTCTCTTTAAGTCCAGAGTGAATAGGCATCTTCTGGGCAAGCTCGCTCCATCGTAGATCCCATCTATGCTCTAGAGCAAGATTGGGGTCAAGAGTAAGCCCATCTTAAGTAAAAAAAAAAAAAAAAAAAAAAAAAGACCTTGCACCTTCAGATTTCCACCTGTTTCGCTCTCTTCAGAATTCTCTAGGCAGTGTCAGGTTAACATCACAAGAGGACTGCCAAAACCACTTGTCGCGGTATTTTGATTAGAAGCCCCAACATTTCTATAGCAATGGGAGTATATCCCTACCTACAAAATGGCAAAAAGTTATAGAACAAAATGGTACCTACATAGGTACTTTAGTTAAATGTAAATAAACTATATTAAAAAATGTTTTGAATTTTCTTAAAAAATGCGAAGAAACTTTTTCCCCGACTTATCATTTATAATTCGGATATCTAGTAAGTCAATATTCTGATATTTCAGTTATATTTTTAATTGGCATTCTGGCTTGACAGTAAGGAGCGTCCTACACTACATTGAACATACTCCATCAAAATTGGAATACATTGATTATTTTTTACAGGAGTGTAATAAATTATACAGACACTTATACATAATAATATCTAACTGTTGACTCCACCTTGCCTTGGGTTCTGCGGCAAATTTGGCTAGTCCACTGCCACTTAAGCTTGCTACATGGAACACAGTGTCCTGGTCTCAGTGGTGGGGGGTGACCTCTCTCTGCCGGCGATCGTCGCGAGGATGGCTTCAAGCGTGAAACCGTGGCAGGCAATGCTCACCATCTGCGAGGCAGTCATCTCGCAGAAGGAAGCGGCGGAGAGGGAACGGGAGGCCTCAGCTTCCGCCCCAATGATCCACCTTAGGCGCGTTGGGTGTCGGAGAAGGGCATACCTCCTCCACCTGCTCCTTCCAGATGGGTCACGGGCTACAGACACGAGGGTGCCTCCGGGATTCACAGCGGCGCAGCATATGACCCCGCGTGCCATTCGCAGTAGAGTGGAGGTGACAGCTCCCTCTCCAGCCCACCATAAAGCGGGCCGCAGCCGAAGCCGAGTCATGAACCATCCAGCGGCTGCGGCCAATGGCGAAACCCTTGGCTCCATTTCACTTAAGGCACCGGAGAGCACTGTGAGGTTTTAGTGGGTAGGCGGGCGCCTTCTAAGCCCGGAGTCCCGCACACCCCTCCAGCCGATCCTCCGCAGTTGGAGGACGGTGCGTTAATGTATTTCCTCACGTTAAAAAATGTTTAACATTTGTCGAACCTCGACGAGCCTTCATCGCCTGACCTCCGCCTAAGGAGGGTTCCGTACCATGATTTATAGAAAAAAGCAAAAAATCATGTTCGTGGTATCGGAGCCCCCATAAATATTTATTTAATTCTGGTTTTTAGTATTTGTTGTTGTAGTGGCAACAGAAATACATCATCTGTGAAAATTTCAACTATCTTACGATCACGGTTCATGAGCCTGGTGACAGACAGACGGACAGACAGACAGACAGCGGAGCCTTAGTAATAGGGTTTAACCCTCTGGATACGGAACCCTAAAAACGGTTTCCTGGCAAAAAAAGGAACATTTATTCGGAACACTTTAACAACAATGATTAAAGAGGTGGAGCAGGAAGGTTCTCGAATGGAGACCACGCTTAGGCAAGCGTAGTGTAGGACGCCCCCCGGCTAGATGGTCCGATGACCTGAAGAAGGCAGCTGGCAGCGACTGGATGCAAAGGGCGGGAGATCGTGCGCTGTGGCGCTCTTTGGGGGAGGCCTATGTCCAGCAGTGGACTGCAACAGGCTGATATGATGATTAAAGAAGTTCGTCGCCTGATCAATAATGCGGTAACGTTTGTTGGCAGTATTATGTCTCCAACATTCATTACACCGCTGTTTTATTTGACAAAATTTCAATAAACGTGTAATTTTTATTTTGCAAGAAAGCAAGCATGTCTTAGAATTATTTTCCTAAAAATCAAAAATCCAAGAAAATGTCATCACGGGGAGCGTCATATATTTTTAATTTGAATTAATTTAGCTAACCCAAATTGCAATCCGGATTTCATAAACGGGTTTCGTGACTAATCCGGATAAATCCGAATTTATTGAATTTTGTTGGAAAACAAAGAAATGAAAAAAAACCGCCCAAGTGCGTGTCGTGCCACGAGCAGTATAGGGATCCGTAGTTGCCCATTGTTATCACAACATATTTCAGCAATTACTTGATTTAAGTCACTTTTAATGCTTTCCTCTAAGGAATTTTGGAACGACTAAGTTAAACGACTATTACTCTTAACTGTGTCCCTATTCGCGGCGGTTAGTGTGCAGAATAGGGACACAGTGAGTGTAGTGTGTGACGGTACTTCGCGTGAAAATAATATTATAATAATTATGAAACACACTCGCAGGCTACAGTAAGATATAAACTTCTTTTTTGTCCATATTTACAAGGAGCAAACAAAAAAAATAAACTATAGACTGCGAGTGTGTTTCATAATGAAATAAACTTTATATTCCCTTATTCCAAAAATATAGGACTAGGTTTATACTTAGATTAATATTACCCAAACAATTTTAAACATGCTAAATAAGATATATTATGTCAATATCACCGACGTATATTATAAATTGGCCGCGGCTACTTGTAAAAAATTGCAACTGGCCGCGCCGCCGGCCACGTGAGCGCACACACCGAGCAGGGCGGGGAGTGGGCGGAGATCCCGGCCGCGGCTAGCCGCGCTCTGGCCGCGCGCAAGCCGCGTAGATTTGAATAGTGCTAAGACTTTCATACTATACAACAGGCTGCGGCCGCGGCCGCCACCTCAGGTCGCGTCTGTCTGGGACAATCCGTCAATTAGATCGTCACTTTTTTGTTTGCGGAAGCATCTATAAATATTAAAAAAAATACAGTGTAATCCGGATATTTCGGATTACGGATAATCCGGACTGCAATCCCTAGCTTAAATCGATAAACTGTTCTATGTTTTAAACTAGTTAGGTCTAGACACGCGACTTCGTTCTTTAAATCTTGTATAGTAAGGTGTACTTTCGCATAAAATAAATATTTGCAAGTATTAAGAAACCTGGGGGTCAATTCCCGTAATTGTCATTAATTGGTTACGAAGATTTTAATATGATGCGATTATGATGTTACTAAAAATTTAAATTCTCGTCGCTATTAAAACGTGCGCACGAAATATGATCATGATCATGATTGTGTCAATCATGGACTTAGTAGTCAAACTGGATAGAGTGGGTACTTCTAAAATTTTGCAAGTAACTTACACTTTCGGTCTTAGTAGTAAACTATATTTATTTGATGCAACCAAATTGAAATACTGGACGCATAGCACGAAATTGTATAAATTGTTCGGACGTTTATACCTAACAAATTATAATAACCAGTCTCATGTGTCAATCCTTTGATAAAATATGACTCAATCTAGCCGTGTAAAAAACCCGACCCTTTTCAAATGTTCATAAATTGTCAAACCTTTGATACAAGTGAATGGATATTTAATTTGATCGGATAATACGACCGAAAAAACGAGACGCTTTCGTAATATTAGGCCTCTTGTTTCTAGTGATAGGCACAAACCAAATATTTTTTTCTCTGTTTATCGAATGCTCTATCCAGTTTGACTATTAAATCCATGGTGACAATTTTCACAAATCAAGTTAACATTTAAATTAGTAGAAGTACCTACTATTTGGCCATTTTCCACTCTAAATCATAATACGGTCACTTTGGGTTGATTTGTCAATTTGACATTGTCATTTTAGTGTAAGAGAATATCGTTTAAGAGGTTGATGTTGGCAAGACAGGAGGCCTAATACGAAAGCGCATCATTCAGTCGGTCGTATTATCCGATCAGATTAAAACATCCATTCCCTGCATCAAAGGTTTGACAATTTATGAATAATTGAAAACAATCGGGGCTTTTACTCGACTAGATTGAGTTGGTTATATTTTATCAAAGGATTGACACATGCGACTCGCCATTTTAATTTGTAAGGCTCATACGACCGAACAAAAGATACACTTTCGTGATAGGCCCCCTGGATCGACACTGGATTATTATAACTAACTTTTAAATTACGGGAATTGGGTCTGATTTTTGACGCTGGTTTTAATAACGTAACCTACAAGGGAACCCTGTATTAAGTACGACTCCGTAGTCCTGACAAGGAACCCTTATAGTTTCGTCATGTCCGTCTGTCTGTCCGTCCAAGATTTCGCTTGGAGACTATTGACCTTGGAGAGTTGTAACATAGAATAACATTTTTTTTTAAATGGCCCCGTCACAAATGTGTGCGAGAATTGAGCGAGAGTATGAAACGCATAAACGCTTCGCAGAAGAAATCGTACCATATAATTTATACCCCCCGCGCCTGTCACCGCCTCCTACCCGCCTGCGTCCGCTTCGAGCGCAGTTTTTTGTGTTCAATGAAATATATTGTAGTCGAAAGTGACACAAATTAACATAATCGATTTTTGATGCATTTGTGGTATGAAGTACGTTAACTGTAACAATTTATAATTTTTTTTGATGCGTGTGTAGCTTGGATTATCTAAATATTTAAAATACTCAAAAGTTCATGCCTTACTTTGGCACAAAATTATATAAAAAGCATATCTATATGAACTGAGATACATTAAGTAAACTTTTTTAATTTGAATTTTTTTTTGGCAAAATTATTTGGTACTTTTTCTATGTCAGTTTTTACTGGACGAAAGTGACACAAACTAGGCTTGTATTCTATGTATGCTATATTAGGAACAATACAATTATAATTTTAAACTTTTAATTAATTTTAGCAGTTTTAAATCAAATTAAATAAAAAAGACAAATAAACATTAATTCCTAAAATAAGGATAGCAAGATCTGACACAAAACGCTAAATTAACTTATTTAGGTATAAATGTATCTACAGAAAAAAAAATAGAAACTTTAAAATTCTTTTAGGCGAAGACACCAATATCGCTTATCGGTCTCGGACTATTACTACAATTCGCTTGGCGACGAGATCTTACATTTGTTTCAAAATATACTAATCGATTTGGCTTTCAGTTTTGCACTTTTTATGCCCTGACTGAAGAAGAATCTTCTACCTTTCTAATTTCGTACAAAGATTAATTAAAGATTTTTTGGTCTGATTTAGTTATGCCCTTTTACTTCGTCACCTGTTTGTCGTAACAGTACCTATATTAGTTAGGCTTCTATGTAAGTAAATACGATCCTGAAAGGTGGTATCCGGCACTCTCTGAAGCATTTCTACTTACACAAACACGTCAGTCTCAGGTTGCTCGTTAGGCAGACTAGGCAACGTCACGGCGAGGCGCGCGTCGGCCGACTGCACGGGCGAGAGGCGCAGCGCGGGCGCGGCGGGCGCGGGCGCGCGGGGGGGCAGGCACCAGCGCGTGACCACACTCTCGCTCCCGTACAATTGCGTCGCTCGAACCATCAGTTCCACTTCTTTTACCCTGTATAACATAAAGATTTTGTCTGCCATCAAAATAGACATATTAGAAAATCTGTTGTTTTGGGATCACCAGAATCCCTGCCGCGAAAATGTTTCGTTCGTTCGGACGTTTTAGCCAACTAAATTAAAATTACAACTAACATATTTTAACAGTCATTCATGCATCATAATAAATAGCTATGCGTCCGGCACACACTGGGCAATGCTCTGCGGACGGCAAGTCGGTGGGGCAGACTAGCTGATCCTTCCACCCTCAATGGCATACTGTCATTTGACAAAAATGAACAACTTTAATATAGTATGTGTAAAAACAAGACCATTTTCAAATGTTTATAAATTATCAAAGGTTGACCATGACAAGTAAAGTGGTAATTTTAATTTATTAGGTTTAGTTCGAACGAACGAAACACTTTCTTAGTAGATAGAATAATATTAAATTACTTTTTCCGAGACAGATCGCACAGCTCACGTGACGACCGTTGGAAAAGGAAAACCTTCCTTTCCTTTCCTTTGAGAGAGAGAAGCACAAACTGGAAGCTGTAATGTAAGCAGTCCCGCTTTCCGGTAGACTGGCGTCCTAGACAGGACTGCAGAAGGTAGCTTGATGCAATCGACTCGGTGCCAGAGCTGTGGCAGAGATGCTTAAATCCTGTAGTGGACTAAAGAAGATTGTTGATGATGATAATGGTATCTCTTTCAACAGTCACATCAATAATCTAGCCCCAAAATTAACAGAGGTTGCAGTATGATAAATAGATAATGAATACGACAACATACTTCAAATCTCTCAGACGAGATTCTCATTGACGAGAGGTTAGCATTACCCAGCTGTCAATATTCATGGAACTTTGCAGGGCTCTGCAAATTTAATATCGAAAGTGGCCCTTAAAGTTATTAGAATTATAAAGATGTTTCGAGCCCCTTATTGTTAGGACAAATTTAATCTTCAATATCGCTTAAGCATCAAAACAAGACAATTTATCTGAATTAGAAGCAAACAAAACACATAAATCGAAACGAAATGAGTCAGTAGGGGAAAAGCAAATGAAATTGCAAGTAATTAATTAGGGAAAAGTATCGGAAAACAGTGTTTCACTGTGGCAGCGTTCAACCAAGCCGAAAATCCTGAATAAATGAGTCCTCAAACAGATGTAGGTAGTTTTTACGATTCAACGAAACTCGATTGACTTATTTATATAGTTATTTTACAACATCGTTGTTACTCTACGAAAAAAGGATGTAAGGATTTTTACTACCGGAAAGTATGTGATGGATAAATAAATGAATATACATACAAGCCTGGAAATTACAGAATTGTTCACATCTAATGATAGTTATCTTTTTATTAACTTATTTTTGAACCGGTTACAAATACCTACAACAAAAAAATATAAAATTCCAAGCTATAGAGAGTATGGTGAAACTAAATAGTTATTTTTTGACAACATCTTTTTTCCCAAAAAAAATATATGGATAATCCCACAGATTTACGAGTATCATTTACCTTTTTAAGTAATTTTATAGTAACCCAAAGTAGCATGCAATAAATGATCAAATTAAATTGACTTTCAAATAACTTAAACACATCTTTACCAGAGAACAAACCGCTATACACGCTTGGTTGGTTGGTTGAGCCAAATTGCGGCTTCAGTGCAGACATATGGTCCCCATTTAGATGTAGATGCTCCGCTAATGTGGATACGATTCTCCAATAACGGTTAGAGCGGTTAAACTATAAACCAAGTTTGCTATTAATTCAATATGGTGGTGCTATGATTATATTGGCTGGGTTATTATCGGTTATAATATTACGAGTCGGTTGGGCTTAGTAGAACGACACTTTGGTTTCATAAATGACAATGCATAAGTGCAAAAGGAAATATTACATACTATTTTCATAAATTTGTTCAATAGATGTACCGCACCAAAAGAATAAAGCCCACGGAAAGAATCATTTTAAGTTCCTTTACACCTTTTGCACTGTAATTACATGTCAGGAGGCCTATCGCGAAAGTGTATATTTCGTTCGGACGTATACACCTAAAAAATTAAGATGGCCAGTCTCATGTGTCAATCCTTTGATAAAATATGACCAACCCAATCTAGCCGTGTAAAAAACCCGATCGTTTTCAATTGTTCATAAATTGCCAAACCTTTGATACGGGGGAATGGATCTTTTAATTTGATCGGATAATATGACCGAACAAACGATGCGCTTTCGTATTAGGCCTCCAGTTGTGATGGACATTGACACAATTTTTATAATGCGGTCACATTGCCCGCGCCGAGTCTGATGACGTCATCCGAATACTATTGAAAATTGTGTTTTTTTATTTAGATTCAGACGCAAGCAGGTGTAGGTACCTACCAGGTTAAATAGAATTTCATATTAAGAATTCTTAAATCAATTTCGATCGATTAAGTGTTCAGCTCAGATATAAAGTGTGTACTAACTTTAAATCGGATATAAAGTGTGTACTCACTTACAAATATTTGGTTCTTGTTTTTGAATACCTACGTAAACCTAAGTCATTAATAAAAAAGTATCAAGTTACAAAAAAAATCAAAAATTATAATACCTACACAGGATTCATGTACCTTTTCTAAACAGTTATACTCAGTGGCGGGCATTAGTTTTATTTCGAGGTAGGCAGTAGATACTTAATTAAGTGTTTTAATAATGAAAAACAGTAGTTTTCATCAATGACACACATTTGTCACACCTACTGCCTACTTCATTTCCGTTTACCAGGTAGGCACTGCCTCATTGCCTATATGCACCGCACGCCCCTGGTTATACTAGCATTAAAGCTATTACTACAATAGAGTCGGATTATCTAACACCAAAGACATTACAAAACAAAAATAATAATAATAACAAAAATTACTTACCAAAGTAGTCATAACATAAGTTGTAACGTTATGACTGCGTTTCTTAATAAGCTTACATAATATGGCAAAGGGTTTTTGAAATCTTGATCAAAGTTCAGTCAAAGACAACGCTATACAAAATAAAGCTAGGTATACAAACAATATCAGACCGATTTATAAATAAATAAATATTGGACAACATCACACACCTACATTACTCTGATCCTAAAGCACTTGTGTTATAGAAATCAGAAACAACAAAGGTATCACAACACCCAGACCAGAAAAAATATAGAAAAGTTCGTATCGAGCCCGGAACCTCAGAGTTGGCGACGCCATATTTAGTCCGGCGTGCTCGCCTCTCCGCTACGGAGGTCGTCAACGAAAAAATCAAATTGCAATTTCAAAATGCCATTTGAATGTTTAATAAAACCAATGTATTTTTGTAAAAAGGCTTAAACTAAGCTCTTTTACACGTCCCAATATTTTTTTTGCCGACCACTTAATGAGAACTGTTCCTAGCCCGCAATTGTCTGTAGGTCATGCATGACTTACGTCTGTGCCATATTAAAAATTAAACCCAGACACAAGCCATAACGTTGTTTGATTAAGTGCCCCACTAAAGCAGTAGTACTAAACTGGAACCATAACGATGGTGTTAGTATCTATAAAATAGGCCATTCAGAGATAACGGCCATAAGCGTTACCATAAATTATAGTTTATTTATAATGGCATCAGATTTATGAACAACTAGCCTTCAAAAATTTTTTTGATATTTAAGTAACACGTCATTACATTTTTTTTCCTTAACTGTTTCCCAGGATGCCTTGTTGACAAGTAGCTTGTTTAATAATATCTTGCATCAAAATCATTTCAGTCGTTTACTTTTGTCATGTCATAGAATATCATTACTTCCAGTTTATCATAAAAAGTGTCTGGGAATTGCAAATGTCATTATACAACGATCTGATAAAGGTTGCAGGAAGCCGCTGGATGCAGGTCGCTTCCAACCGGCCGATCTGGAAGTCACTGGGGGAGGCCTATGTTCAGCAGTGGACGTCCTGTGGCTGAATTGATGATTATGATGATACAACAGTTTTATGCAGACTAAGATAAACGAACAAATAACTTTATAATTATCCTTGACTACAAAAATAAACTTCATCAAAAATTATATCAACCACTTAAAACTACTACGCTAGTAATGTGGCAACTAGATAAATATAAACATACTTGAATACATTCATGACTATAATAGTATAATACGAACTCCGTAGCCGAGAGGCGAGCACGCCGGACTTTAAATGGCGCCGCCATCTCTGAGGTTCCGGGTTCGATCCCCGGTCGGGTCAATGTAGAAAACTAACTTTTATATATTGGCTCGGGTCTGGGTGTTGTGGTACCGTCGTTGTTTCTGATTTATATAACACAAGTGCTTTAGCTACTTACCTTAGAATCAGAGCAATGTATGTGATGTTGTCCAATATTTATTATTATTAATACCATTACTCGTGCTCATCACACTTGACATTTTAAACCGCAATGGCTGGCTTTTTTCGGATTTTTTCATTGTCCACCGACCACTATATCAAATGGTTGTCTTATAAAGCCTAGCAAACCAAACACAAGTTGACTTTACCTTCTAGAGTGAGGCAGGAACAAAATAGGTGGGTCAAGAACAAATCTAACAGGCACCACCTCCCACCATACTTCCAGTTGAGAGCACACTACTTCGCAGACTTCTCGCACCCACGGCTAGAAATATAGATTACTTTTTAAGGCTTTGCTTTTATTAGCCAAGTGGTAGAATCACTTGGCTAATAAAGAGGCAGCCTAGAATCCATTTAAGAGATAATCGGCTGAAAGGTTGTCAAGAAAGGACGACACACACCGACAATCATACTAATAGTAGGTACTGATCTCAAGCTTACCATAATAATGTTACCTGCAATTTATCAGTCTCCCGAGTTCCCGACAAAAAGATGGGAGGGGCATAAATGTTCAGTAGCTACTAGGCACCACTATGGTCTGCCATTAGAGTCTATTTTAAATCTAGATTAGCGCGGGCGAAGCCGCGGGAAAAAAATAGTAACAAATAAAACAACGCTCTTCCCGTACATAACTTTACGAAATAATAATTATTTTTCATTCAAAGTTTTAAGTTAAGCCAGTAGTTCACACAATTTGATATGGATGTGTTTTTTTCACTTCTGGTATTGTTTCCATTGAAATAGTCTTTATATTTGAGCAGAAGACCAATCCAGTTTCAAAACAAACGAAAATTCACCGTGTACAATTTTAACCTATGGACCCAAAAAACGTCAATTTAGGGTTAATTGGGTCAAGAGTTCTTAGAATTTTAGTTTCCCCAGAAATATAGGTATTAGTTAAAGAAACAACGCTGACACTATGCATTTCGTGCTGATTCGAAATTCCGCAGCGCATCCACAACTGCAGTTAGCCCGATTTATGTGTGCGACGTGTTAAAAGCAAACATAGATCAGGATTCGAAATACATTTCGGAGAACAAACAAGATTTGGAAGGAATTAAAAACATTTTCTAACAGTTGACTTGCGACTCAGTTTTTGTATGTCAGATTCTTGACATAAATTCTTCGAAATAAGCCGGATTTTAAATAGTGGGGCGTTAAATTACGGTTACTTTAAGTTATGTTTTTTTAAAAATTTGCTGCTATATGATTCTTGGTCTAAGTTGGCTTCACTTTTACTACTGGTTCTTAAACTGCTGTTATTTTATTCGTTCTATTAGATGTTAATATTTGCTATAATTACAAAAAGAATGTACGTCTGCTTAAATACTGCGATCTAGATCTAGTTTTTGGACCACCATAACAGCTAGCTAACATTTCTTACCTCTTGTCCAGGTATAGCTTCTGCTAACACTGATTCAGTTTTCACTATCATGGGAACGTAATCAGGAGAAAAGCTTTCTTTTGGGATATCTTTTAGAATCAACCTGTAAACAATGTTTGCTTTAATTTTATATTAAGTTCGCAATCTTAAACGCTAGCTTAATGCTACGATTAAAATCTAGCCAAGTGCGAGTAAGACTTATTTTCCTAGGGTTCTGTTTAAACTTGTTGGTATGTAAATCGCTCGGCCTTATATTCTATAGGTTTTGATTGACCGGCAGGTGTCAAAATCTGCAGCATTACTGGCTATAGAATTGATTCAGATGTTTGTTTTTACAGATCCAAGCCGATACCACGACTGTACCACAACACCATGACCCGAGACAATGAAAGAAAACAACGTTTTCTAAATTGAATTGACCGAAATTTAACCCAGGACCTCAGAGGTGGTGATGTCAAGTACGGTGTGCTCGCCTTTCAGCTACGGAGGTCGTCAAAAAATGGTGTAGTAAGCAGTTATAACACTTACTGTTGTCTTTTATTTACGCGAACACGATACATTTAAATGAAACTACTTTTACGGATTATTTCGCGATTTATTAACATTTTATTTAACCTTTACAGCGTTCGTGGTCTACCTGTGACCACGAACGCTGTAAAGTGTTCGAAACGTCAGGTT